>VWZG01006031.1:308-38502 GCA_013396735.1 Grallaria varia | reverse complement strand
TTTTAAGCAATTCTTTATCATGTTGAGTACTTTAACAGCTCTTGAGGGACAAAAAAATTTCATTCTTAATTCACATGATGTGCAATATATTAATTTTGTTTCACTTCTAAGGGTTTAGGTAATGCTAGAGTGAAGAGGCTGGATTTTTAGATGTAGCATTCATGACTGCAGTAAGGAGAAAGATGTTAATTTGTACAGAAGGGTATACAACAGATAGAGTGTGTGAGGCAGAGGTGTAATTTCTTCAAAGATTTGTTGCAGAGCTTGTACTGTTCATTTGCCATAGTAGTTTAGTAGCAGGCTTCACAATAGTGATGAGGTTGAGCAGCACTTATGCTTTGAAAGCTGAGGGAGTGGAAAAAACCTCACATATGAAATGTTTAATGAAGGTATTTTTAAGTGATTGCGAATGCATCATGTCATTATGGAAATGGAAGTAATGGCTCAGTAAGCCTAAACCCAGTGGGCTAAGCAAGTTTGCTTTTTTTTTTTTTTTTTTTTAATTATAAGTCTGCTATTGTGGGAACACTAAATAAAACTTAAAAAAAAGTTATTTCAGAAAGAAAAGTAAGCTTTTGCCTGCCAAAATAAACCTGTCAGTAACAGGCCTGTAGTGTGGTGTGCTACCACAAGAATCTCAATTTCTTATTTGCATCTCAGAGGAGCAGATGTTACAGCCATGGAAGTGAATGGTATTACAAAGGCATCAGCCCCAATGAAACTTCGTGCATCATCTTGAAGCAGAAAGGAGTTCTGCAGATGTCATTTACTTTCCAGGTGAAATTGACATGTATGTGTTTCTCAGTCTGGACCTGCAGTGAAGCAGTAAGTGTAAGCACCAAAAAGAGCCTTCTAAGAAAGTATATAGTACAGGATGAATTTTGGGAAAGCTGAATGCTGTGTCATGAGATCTAATGAAGTTGTAGTTATTATCACAATGCCTATTATAAAGGCATATAAATAAAGAAATAACATACTAATAAAAAACAGTTTAAAGAATACAGGCCTATAATGCCTTTCTCCTGTCTAGGGGAGAAATTAATTTGTGCCCACTGTTTGCAAAACGTTTTGTAAAGGAGTTCAGACTGCACCAGTGGAAGGTGCTATAGAGGTAATTTTTTATGTAAGCACTGAAGAGCTACTAATACTCTGATAAAGAAAAAATCCCATGATGTTCTAGAGTTTATCTGGACAGCAACATAAATTGCTGAAATGCACATTTAAAATAGAAGAATTTCGAAGAGCTTTGGTTTCTCCAGACTTTCTTTTTTAAAAGGTTCTGATTGTATTCTAAGATTAAAAAAAAAAACAAAAAACAAAAAACAAAAAAACACAAAAAAACAACCAACCAAAAACACAGAAAGAAAAAAGGCAACAATGCCCTTTGCCTCCTCCCTGAAAATGACCGTTTTAATCCCTATTTCAAATACAATGGTTGTGCTGGCCTAGTTGACAGGCTAGTGAAAACTCTTGAAGGCAGAGCTTGTTAATGGATTCTCCTCCCCCTCACCCCTCAGCTCCTGGGCTTCATGGTAAATGCACCCTGCATGAGCAAAACATTCTTGATTCACCTCTCTGAATGACCATGTCTGCGACTTGGTTGGTTTATCTCTTTTTAAAAAGGATTTGAACCTCACAGAAATAAATTATTCTCATATTGTTGTTAGTTTTAAGACTGATTTTAGACAAAGTTGCTTAAGATATGTGGAAAAAATCCTCCATCTTGTTTAGATGACAACTGGAGCCTTGCATGAGAAGTAGAAAACAGGAGACCTTCTTTGTGATATTTTAGGACAGATTGACAAACAGCTTGAATGACATTTGAAAATGTGAGATCTTGTAAGAACTTGCTGCCTTGGCTATATGTAAACGCTGCTGGGAGAAAAGGAAGCTTTTATTTAAAAAAGAAAAAAACTTGGGGGAAAGAAGAGCAAGTTATGCTTTAAACTGTTTCCTTGTGTGATTAACACCTGGACTGTCTTCAGAAAATGGCACGTCTTTCTGCTTTTATAATTTCAGGGTGGTTATTGGCTGAGCAGTAGGGTGCTTTTTTTCTTTATCTGCTGCCTTACTGAGTTCTTTGCAGCCTCCTGAACTCTGTCTGGAAGCTAAAATTGAAATTTTAGCTATCAGACGTAGAAATCATTAACAACATTTATTGACTTCCAAACACACTTCCGTTATCTTGCTGCTGTGAGATCACCCTTATCCACTTTCTGCAAAGCATAATTGAAAACAATGAAATTTCTCAACTTTTGTGGACAGGTAACAGACTGGAGAAGATTTTTATCTGAGAAAGCCTCATTCAAGATGAATCTATAAGAAGCTTCATCTCCTAGTGGTAAGGACAGCTTTAACAAAGAGAAAAACAAAACCTGTTGTGTCTCTTCTGCTTTGTCCTTGCATTAAACCAAGAGATGCTTTGCTGAGGTCATATTAGAAAGTTGTAGTGCAAGTGACACAGAAATCTGTTAACACTGACTTCAGATTTTTAGTTTTCAGTATCTGTAGCTTCAGTGCATAGCACAGTTCAGGTTTTATGGTAACAATTAATGATCCTTTTTTGATTCTTTAAATTTGATTTATGTATGAAACTCCTTCAGAAGGATAGGTGCTCAATGGCAACTGCTTTGGGGTGAGGAAATGAGCAAGAATAATTAAATGCAGCTTTAAAGTAGTAGTCCTGTTTATCGAAGAGCATTCTCCATGAGGAGTAATAGTATCCTGTCAACTAAGAAATGAAGAAAGGGTAAAGAGAAGATAATTTAAATTAAAAAGCAAAGATTTTTTTTTTTAATAGATCAGAAAGTAGGACACAAAACTTAAAAGCTAAAAAGGGAGCGTACTGTAAAAATGTAAGCTCATTCAATAATACATTAGCAAGTCAACAAAATTCTCTTATATTTCACCTTGTATTTGGAACCGAAGCTACATACAGATAGGTCTTGCTGGAAATGTATGATTATTTTTAGAAAATTGCAAGTTTCTTTTCATATTAAATAGAATTAAGGAGTCAGTAAATTGATATATTAGAAAGTTAGCAGTAAGGTGAAAAGGAACTTGGACGGTTACAGTGATTTTATACTGATTTGACAGTCTGGGTATAGTAGGTTCTCCCATGTTTTGAAGTACATGATATGAAAGTTGGGAGTGGTGACAAAAATCTGATTTCTGATGCTGTGTAGTGGTATCAGCTGGAGCAAGCCTTTGGCCTTCTTGGTACGGATTGTATCAGTTCTGAGGGTGACATGGTTGGAGCCTTCTTTCTTCCCTACTCTCCTCCTGCCCGTTCTCCCACCCCCTTAAATTAGGTGTTAATAAAGAAAATAAAATGCTATCCCAATTTGCTAAGTTTTGTTTCTTTTTTTCACATTTGTGTGCTTTTGGTCTCACATTATCCCTCCTTGGTAAATTTGCCAGGCAATAACATCGTCTATGTGGAAGTCCTGTACCACCAGACACTGAGAGTTTAAAATGCTCATCAGATCTATGTATGTGAATTGTATTATTTTTGCTGAGCTGGAAACTGTCTTTATTAGTATTCTTTTTGGATGCTCATTGTGTCAGCCTGGCAAAGAAAAGTAATTTTCCCTGCTTTCCATTCTGTTTTTTTTTTTAATTTAAGCAGGTTTTACTAAGTTTCTGTTGCATTGCTTTGGGGTGAGTGTGTTTAGAATAGATGCTAAAAACTGTGTGCGAAGGATAAAAGGAAGGTTGAGATGAGTGGTCAGGAAGTAGCAGGGTGTTAGGAGACGGATTTGGAATTAGTTCAGAGTAAAGAGGCTGATCAGGATGTGTGGGAAACAGATACGTTCTGAGTTGTAAGATGCGGAAGACTGGTATCATTTTGTTGGGAGGAATGTGATGAAAAATGAGACTCGGATAAGGTTGGAAAGGTCTAAAGGTTTGAAAACAATATTTGATGTATTGTGAAAGATGTGTCCAGTGACATTTTCTAAAACCAAGGATGATGGCGTGCTGTCAGCTCCATTTTACATGTAGTCTTCTGATTTTTTTTTCCTCCTTGTTTTTGTGATAACAGGGTGCAGAAAGTAACTCTTGTACGAAGCAGTAGAAGTGTTAAGACTATGGGATACACTAGGAAGGTGCCTGAGATGTGCTGCAAATGGCACCTGAGGCTGTGGTGTGGCCCTCCAGTAACGCTCAGGCTTTGCCATCAGCTTTTCCAAAGTGTTTCTCTGCGTACAACCCACTCTGCTTCTCTCTGTGCCTTCTGAGGTAGTTGTCTCTGCCACTGAATGTGCACAGCACAAAGGTAGCCGTACAGCCGCAGGTATTGTGAATTCAAATTTTCCACTGTAGGAACAGTAAAGTCCAGTCATTGTCAGGCACCTGACATTTAAATAAAGAAACAAAATGCCTCAGCCTTGATAATTCAACTTGCTGCATTCACACTCATCATTTTGGTTGTAAAAGGGAGGGAAGAAAATACTTGTCCCAACATGAAGTGCCAGGTGCAGCCAGACCCCAGACTGCAGCAGGCGTCCTTCAGGGATGCTGGACTTGCAATTTGCAGAAATCCTACTTGTGAGGGGTAGAAGGCTGTCTCCTTTTAAACAGTGAATTTGCGACTGCTTGCTGAGACTTTTGCCTGGTGACTGTAGTTGCTGTTGGGCTGTTTAAATCATACAGAAGCATGCTTGCTGTACCATGGTGATTAGAAAATATTAATTTCGTTACACACGAAAATCCCTAATGAAAGTTCCTAATGAAAGGTTGACCATTTTCTGCCTCTGTTAATTTCTAAACTTTTTGCAAGTGTAATTGCTGCTATGATTACAGAATGCCAAATTGAATTTGGGGACACATGCAATATTCTTTTACCACTAGTCTAGTCAAATAATTTTTAATGAGACAAAGAGCTTGTTGAACACCCAAATTGGTTTGTTTACTTCAGTAGCTTAACTGCATTAAAATCAAAGAGCTTGCATGGGCAGGGGGTAATCTGTGTCATTGCTGGACTCCATTAATCACCCCCTAGACTGAGGGCAACAGTTTTGAAAAGTGACTTATAGATGATTGAATAACTTTACTCTCTACACCATTAATGGTTCCCAGCAGGCTGCTAGCATGCAATCACAAACATCTGTGCATTTGAAAGTTTCCACTTCTCCAAACAGGGACATATTTTACAAAGAACAAAAGAAAAGGAAAAAATAGGGAGGAAAAAAAAAAGGAACTTGTTTTTGCATGAGTGGTCTTTTGGAAAAAGGGCTAACTGGAAATGTTCCTGCTTTAACTCTTGTATGTTATAATCTCATCTGAGTTTAGATCTTTATGCTCTTGATGGCATTAGAATTTTTTTTTGTTTTGATTTGTTTTCATTGTTTTTTTTACCATGGGATCTTTTAGATGTTTAATATCTAGTAGTGAAAGAAAATGTGTTCTCCTTGCCTAATAACTCATGGATGTTTTTGTTTGAACAGTGTGTTTGAAGCAAATGTAGCCACTTACACATAGTAGCTGCAGAGCATGCCTTACTTATTCAAAGCTAACCATTCCAGTTCTTTTTGAAATCATTGTAACAGAACAGAGAATGAAAATTGTTTCTCCAGCGGTTCTAATACTTCTAAAGTGGTCTTTTAAACATGCATTTAAATACTCAGGGGAAGAGTATTGACCACATTCCCTGTTACGCAGTGGTGCTGTGGTTGCTTGCTGTGTCCCAGCTGGGTGCTGCGTAGTTGTCACCGTCACAGAAACGGTGAGTGTGGTTTGCTTGGACTGGAGCAGGTCGTTTGTTCAACCACCCATGTTCAAACCATCTTTGTTTTCATTTAGCCTCTTCTAGCACATTTTGTGGAGTATCTCAACTTTAGAAACTTTGGTTTTTGAGGACTTTCAGTACTTGTCCTGCATATTCTCTAGAAGATTAATCCAAGACTAACGTCTTAAAAGCATGAGGTTGATGGTGCTGTTTCACAATTCACTTTTCATTGTTCTGGCAGTAAAAATGCCTTATCCAAGAGGACTTGGTAGGTAGAAAAAAAAAGAGACCCCATCCCCTAAGGAAGGAAGAATGCCTCTTTTATCGGTCAAAGATAATTGATTTGGTACTGACTACACGTTTTAAGTTATCTGTGGGTGAGGATTAATCAGTTTCATGAGGCATTGAAAATTTACTGTGTAATAGAAAGGTAAAAGGTTTGCACCCGTTAATCAGATTGGTACTGGGATAAGACAAATATAGCCTTGAGTTAGAAGTCTAATGATTAGTAATGAAAAGGAAAGTGAGATTAATTGTGTGTGTTCCCTAACAGCTATTCAGAATGGGACTCCTGGGTAAGTATCCGGAATATGTTTTAACAAAAAGTTGATGTATGGTAGGAGAATAGGACATCTAAATTTTTCTATTCAATACCTCTTTGATGAAGCTAACTATGATCTTAGAAGGCTGGTCTTCTTTTCTTATTCCAGAATTGCTACTGGGAGTGGGAAACGTTAGATGGATCCAGAGTTCCCACTTACTATCAAGCGAGGAGAGGGATCCATTCATGCTGTCTCAAATAACTTGTTCAGTTACTTAGATGAGGTACCCTTTGTCTTTAAGTTGCCACCTAAAAAGTCTCATGTCCCTGAAAATTCTTACTGGGTGTTTGTTGGTGGTTTTGTTTGGTTGTTTTTTTTTTGTTTGTGTTTTTTTTTTTTTTTGTTTTGTTTGGGGTTTTTTGTGTTTGTTTTTTTTTTTTTTTTCCCTTTTATGAGCCTCTCATCTATTTAGCTCCTGTGGCCTGTGGTTTAAATGTCCTCATCACTGGTGTCTTGGACTGAGAACCCAGGGAGTCATGTCCAATTCTGAGCAGAATAAATTAGTTTTACACTTCCTGAATGTATTTGGGCTTGTCATCTGAACTGGTAATTCCTATTGTTCGTACTAAAATGGTGGAAAAAGGCGAGGCTGGCAGAGGGATCATGGTGTGCCTTTTTTCCCCCAGTAAACTCATATGCTTTATTTATACATGTGTTGCATTACCTGTTTCCTTTTCTTTAGAGACAGAAAATTAATTGATTATTAAAAGCGAATTCACGCTAGCACAGAACTGCCCCATGTACAAATCCTTCCCTGCAGGCTTTCTGTAGCCAGAGGATTTTGAGCAGCTACAGTAGTAATGAGGTGGAAATGATTGCTTGCAAAATTCCTGTGCCAAAAGTGGATTTTGTGTTTGACCATATGTCTGGCCATACTGATGATCCTGATCTTGTTAAATGCCTTCCACTACCCAAACATTTTGTATACGTATATATTTGGATTATGCAAGCCAGGGTCTTCATGTGTCAAGACCAGGAAAATGAGTTTTCATCCCATCAAGGGGTAATCGATAACAGGAGGATCATTAGCTACTGGCACTTGTCCTGGAACATAAATTGCAGTTGCTATTAAAAGAACGTGGCTGTAGATTAAACCTGTCTTTAGCATGAGCATCCAGTAGAAAGAACATCATGAGGACAGTGCATAAATAGTATTTAAGTTTTAGAATGTTTTTCCTTTACAAAACAGAGGAAATAAAGAAATCTTACTTGTTCCATGTGTATTTTTTACTCCCTCCCATTTCCCCCCTATAGTGCTTGTAGGTAGTGTTGGATTATTCAGCTTGTTGTGAATTTGTCTCTAAGATTCATTGTTTAATTTCTTCTTTTTTTTCATTATTGGTGACCAAAACTTGGTTGCTTGTGCATTCTTTGTCTTCTCTACTGCAACTGCCAGTACTGGTGCCCAATTCTGCTGATGGGTTTAGTAACACAAAGCTGGGCTCCAACAACCAGTGTTTTCTGTAGGCAGTCAGCAAATGGGGATATCCAGTAATCATAACAAGCCGAGGCTAGATTTGCACAGAGTGCTGGTAGACACTGTGTTCACTCTTCACTTGTGCACATGCAGTTGCTGGTTTATGTCAGCTCTGAGCTTTTCAAGTGAAATTTTTCATTGCAGCCTCTGAGCAGCCATGCTCTGGGGGAGTGGGAAGGTCTCCCTGTGCCAGCCCCAATCCGTCCTGCAGGCTGCACAGTGTGCTCCATCTGTACCTCCTGCGGCATCTCTGTCAAAGTGAGACCTTGCGGCTCAGCTGCAGGAAACCATCAGGCTCGTTGCAGAAATGGGAGACTGCAGTAAGTGAAATATGCTCTGCACAGTTCTACAGGTGCTCTGATTTGGAGCTTCTGTGTTTAGAGACCATGATAACTGAAGCTAAACAAAGCCAAGCAGCCTTTAAAAGAGGCAATAAAAACAAGCATGTACATTTCTCTTCCTAGATATCTTCCTTATCCCAGTGGTGTGGAAGCGAGGCTGTAATCTAATCCTCTGAAGTGTTCGCCTCCTTTGTTTGTACCTGACTTCTCTTCTGAGTTACGGAGTCCTGCCTTCTTTCATGCTTTTAGGAAAGAGGTTTTGGGTTTCCCCCCCCCCTCTTCTAAGTTGTTAATCAAAAGGCATGATCATATGTTGTGGTCTTGCCTAAGTTTCTACTGCGTCTTACCTTTTTTAACACCAAACATTAATAACAAGATTTTATCCTCTTGGTTTTGTAGAGAATTTCTAGCTGAAAACTGTACTTGAGGAGGGCATGGGGAAAGTAGTATGTGTTACCAAAACCAAGCCTGAATATTTTAATAAAAATTCCCCCAAATTCATAGCTTTACTAATTACTAGGCAATCCAAAATGTATATAGATTGAGGTGTTGTATTTTGTGACAACATGCTTATAGTGCTCTAAACCCTCGGTCTTTGCTTGTTATCTGGCTTAGGATTTGGCAGCAAAAGCTGTTTGCAGTCTTGCACCATAGGCTGTGGCATGGCAGTGACCAGACTTGCACAGCTTTTACGTATTTCTGCTGAATTCTACATTATAGTGATATTTTTAAAACAGGAAGTTTGTGCTGATACACGTCAGCTTCTGGTATATCAAAGACCTTGGATAAACATTTTGTTCTGGAAGTAGTGCTTGTAAAAGACTAATTGAAGGTTAAGGTACCAGTTAGTGATTTTTTAAAGAATAATAATTAGTAAGAGAAAAGTTAGTAACAGTTGCCTTGTTATAAAATATGATCAACTGTGTAAGATAAAGCTAGTAAGGCCAATTATGTATGTATTTGGAAATGAAAAAAAAAAATCTTTTTTATGCTTATTATTATGATACTTATTTTGAGTACTTTTGTTCTTGCTCTGAAATTCCTCACATATACAATTATTTTCACAGACTCCACTAGGGTTATTGTGTCTATTACATATACAATATTGCTCTGAAGAATGTATATGTTCCTAAATTTTTACATTGATATTTGACGCTTTTCATCCTCAGGTGAAATTTAAGTGAATTTTAAGTACAAATATCAGTATTTAATACTCAGCACTAAAAGGAAAATATATTGTTGGTTAATAGATAAAGGAATTCACATGTCATACAAAGATAACATGATTATATGAAAAAATGGATCTTTTGGTCTACTAGAAGAAAAAGAGTAACTTCTGTTAAAAACTTCAGTAAGATAAATAATTTAATAAATTGGGCATACTTGTTTTGCTGTAAGTCAATTATTTGTGAAGCTATGTCACATAAGGAAGTACGCCTTTCCTAGTTGTGTTGGTGTAGTGCAGCACTAGGATTGTCTTTGGTGTTGTTCACTTCACCCTTACTGACACAAAAGTCTTGACTGGAAACTATTCAGTAATCATAAAATCATAGATTATCCTGAGTTGGAAGGGCCACACAAGGATCAAGTCCAAGTCCTAATAATAACAGTATCCAATTTCTTTCTTTTTTTTTTTTTTTTTTGATGCTACAGTTGGCACAAAAATCACAAGGAGTATTCAACAGGGAACAGTAAAATTTTCTGGAACCTAAATACTCTGGTACAGTAAAATTATCACTTAACTTTTCATGTCATGTTAAGTGTGGGGAGGTCCTTCTCCCAGCATGTGTAAATGTCTAAGGTAGTCTGGCCTGCCTTGCAGTGTGAGCCAGTGATGCAGAGGGATCTGCACTTACGATGCAAAGTGTTGTGCAGATCAGCTCAGTGTTGCAACCCCCATGGGTTGTATAGCAAAGGAGTTAGGAGCCCTTTTCCATTGGGAGCTAAAGGCTCTTGGGCTTATGCATGGAGATGCCAGTGTGAGTTTCCTGGCACAGAAGTTTCCTGGCAACATGTTAAGCACTTTTTGGTTTTGGTCATGTAAATCTTGTGTGAACTGCAGAACAAGATCGGCTATGATGTAAAAATGGAAAAAAGAGATTAATATTTTCTGCTTTGCTAAAGATCAGGTGTTAGAAATGACACACCTAGCCGTTTTGTGCTATTCAAAATTGTGCTGTTATCATCTGGTTTGCATTAGAAACTGTGAATGATACTGGTCAGAAGTGCCCGGGAGAAACTACGGTCAAAGATAATTACTTTCCCTATTATAAGGTAGAAATTAAAGAGCTGGCCTTTTTTTAATGCTTGAAAATGTAATTACAGCTTGACTAGTATCCTTATAGAAAACAGATTTTCAGCCTTGGGATACTTGGGATTGTGGAAGATAGGCTTCCAGAATAAGAACAAAGTGCTCAAGTATTTTTTTTTTTTCCCAGTTTTTCTAAGAATATGCATTAATTATTTCTTGGTTTCAAGACTTTAGGATAAAAATAGGTAAGACAGTGAGTTTAAAAAGTATTTTCTGCCCTGGCCCATGGTTCTTGTCTGTTCTTCATATTCAGCTGTATACAAGGAAAGATACTGGGGAAAGCCTTTTTTTTTTTTTTTTGGTTTGGTTTTGGTTTGTTGTTTTTTTCATTTTTCCCATTCCCCAAAAACTTTTAAGGGTGTTGTTCTTTTTTCCTGAGTGGGCTAGAAAAAGACTATTGCTCAGCTTCAGGCCTTGGCTGTCATCTCTCTTAGCATGTATGGAAATATTCTCCAGCTTCAGGGAATGGACAAGTGAAATCTGTGAGATGAAGGCTGCTTTTTAACAAATGTAGTCCTGGTATTGGTTTGTGTACTTATTATGTTACATTTTGAATATAAGTTCTTTGTTTGCAAAGTGCAGAACATAATTTGTTGCTAAACAAATTAGAAGTTTTGTTTTTTTCCAACAAGATACCTATGATGCTCTTATTTATTTATTTTTATATCAAATGCCATCTGTGTTCTTTATTGCAATACTGTAGTTTTGGCTATTAGTGCTACATTGCTAGAGCTGTACCACATATGTTAATAATTCCTTTACTAGTTGGCATGGATCTTTTGTTCCATGCCGTTAGTTCTGAAATCTGGAGCTCTATTTCTTACCTCTAAATTACTGATCTCTCAGCCATGAAATATGTTTCAGGGTTTTTTTTTGATATTATGTCGATGCAAACTTAGAATATTTTAAACCCAGCACTGCTGTGTGTGTTTATGTATTTATTTATTATTTAAATACAAAACAGCTTACCTGAGGTAGTGCAGTTCGTTCAAATGCAGAAGACATTTGCATGTATCCTGCACTGTTGTTCTGGGAATTACTGCTCCTTGAATAATTACTGTGGATTCATTCATTGTAATCCTTATGCAAGTAACTTCTGGACGAGTTGGTTTGTTTTACAGTCAATCCTTTGTTTGCTGAACTTACCTGAGGCAGTGTATTTAGGTCTTTGAACAACAGGATGTCTCATGAATTATCCCCCAATGGCTCCCTCTTACCAAGGAGAAGTGATGCTGAGTATGGAGAGGGAGTTGCCATCATCTCTGTTCTACTCTGGCTTCACTATAAACTCAATTGGAGCTAATTTTATTAGGGTAATTCATACCTCTTGCAAATTAATCTGAACTGGTCAGAAAAGGTAAAGAAAGATGACTCTGCAGGAAAGTATCTGATTTGTTCATTCCACTACTGTAACACTGAACATGACAGGAAATTAAGGGCCCCCCCCAGAACTACCCTGTTTCCATGTTCTTTGACTCGGTTGTATTGAATGCATCCCGGTATTAAAAAACCTAAGCAAAACAGCTTTGTATGGTCAGAAGCACAGAGGTACTACTTTTTCCTTGGTGTCCTGTCATGCATCTCGTCATCATGTTCTGAATGAGCCCACACAACACTTAAAGGCAAGAAGAAGTTTGTTCTGTTTATGGTTCGAGCTGGCTGGCTGGGAGCCAGCTCCCATCTGAAAAGGGTGCAACATTTCAGTTCAGTGCAGTGCCAGACTTAAGTTAACACAATTCTGTAGTGTCTACAAGTCTTGGTTTTTTTTCCCCATGGGTTTGTTGGACAGCTTGGAGATCATGAGGTATAAGCCATTCTGCAATAAATGACATAGCTGTTATGAAAGTGAGAACTTACTTGTAGGTGACCTGTTTCTCCTTCAGCCTCTCCAGCTATAAAGAAGTGTGGAACAAAAGCACAGGGCTGAACATGAGAGATGCTGGAAAAGGACAGAGCAGCACCAACAGTCTGGTGAGTGACGCTCAAGCAGCTCCCAGCACTGGCTGATGAGCCCGTGCATGTAACGCAACCAAGTCTAAGCATCAGGTGACAAACCAGTAGTGGCTGAGTAACAAGGAGTGGAAGCAGAAACCTGAAGTACTTGTGGTCAGCTTGAGCTCTGCAAGAGCCACTGTTCAAACATGATTTCCTGCCCTACAAGAAAATTTTGATTCTGTGGATTGCCTGCACTGTTTCCCTGTTTATTGGAAAGGATCATTCCTTGCAAGAACTAAGTTGGTGGCAGGCTGCCTAATTCCTTTGTTCAAATGGAATAGCAAAAGAAATCAAAGTGACATTTTGTGTAATTTTTTTTTCCAGCCCCATCTAAGGGAGTCATGATATTTTTGAGAATACAAAGAGAATTCATTTTTATCAACACTAATTCTCAGCTGGATTCACAAGCTTGGGAAGGATCTTTCTCGAAAACCGAAGGTCAATCCTTTTGAAAAAAGGGATGATGAAGTCATAAAGGTTCAGGCATTAATCAGATCTGCTTGCTGTCAAGCAGATTCTGTGTTCTCTGGATAATCGGAAGCCTTGGCTGCTGCTTTGTCACTTAGAAAAGCTAGCATGCATTTACAGGTATGGAGGAGAGAAACTACCTTTTTTTTTTTCCTTGAAGATGCCTCTAGATAGCTCAGGTAATTTCTACACATCTGTTAGCTGGAGTTGAAAATCACACATTAATGGGCAATGTTCTCTGTAGCAAGAAAATCTGATCCCAGTTGTAAGATTAAAGTGTGACCTGCTCCTTTTTAGCGCCGGATATTTATTTCAATATTTTTAGACATTTGTTTGAAGGGCTTGACCAGGACAGTCATTAAAATGGATGTTTTTTAACACTTGCTCCAAAACCTGGTAGCAATTTCTTTTTTAAAATGTGCAAGGCTGTGACTTACACCCCCAGCTCTCCTGCCCTGTGTGGCACTGTGAGGACCTATGAGTGCTTCAGCGCGTGAGTGGGTTGGCAGGTACGATAGCAGTGTAGCTATCAGTTAGTGGTAGTGGACTATCACAGTCCCCTGGTGTACTGTCTTTTGATTCCACAAGAGTCTCTTGTCTATCAAAAAGTGTTGACAGTAAATTCTGTTATCTAAAAATCTTTGGGTTTTGTGTAGGTGGCTACAACTTTTAACACCTTTAACCTTGGATTCTCAAAGGTGTGTTATTGTTGCTGTTATTTATTTTAAAGACATCTTTACCAAAGATGAGAGGTTGTTATCTAGTCATTCTCTTAATTGGTTACCTATTTTTAATTTCTCTTTTGTTGTTATGGGAGGAGGAATAGAACTAATGTGTATTAGTTGCCCCTTGCTTGTCTTTGGTTCCTAAATGTGTACCTAAGAACCCAGGGAGGTGCAGATTTAGCAGTTTGTTCTGCTTAGTTGGATGGTCTGATGTTGGCCATGATGATTATATGTATAACTTCCTCCTCCTATGGAAGAAGATGAACTATGGATTTTGGTTCTTTGACTTTAATTGAGACTGGATGAGAGGGCAAGAAAATCAAAGATTACCTTTTTCTTCATTATTGTTTTCCTCTCATTCATCTCTGTGACTGTTTCTTTCAAACAGGTGTGTATGTAGTAACACCAAGACCAAGTTTTCAATGATCTTGACTATGGCACTGCTTTATAAGTTATGTTTTATATTTTTTGATTCAAACTTTTTAAAAAGTTCTTATGGGTGAAAGAGTTATTAATAATATCTTTCAGAATTCAATATTTTTTGGTTTTGTAGTTTCATTGTAATGAGTGCTGCCATCTGTTGCAGACCTTGGTATATCTGTTTTATTGGAGATTATGGAATGCATTTTATGGGTGAGGAAGAGAGGAAGCAGGAGGGCAGTACACTTTTCCTGCCAACAAGTCAGAGGACAACACTGCCCAGACACAGGGCTCAGTTACCATCTATACCATCTCTGTTACCAATCTTGAGCTACTGTTTTTAATAAAGGCAGCAGTTTGATTTGGAAGGCTTCATCAGTCCTTCTTGTCTGTCTGCCGAGGACTTGTCCTCACCTGAACCTCTGGCATACAGTTCATCAGGTTTGCTGCTGGATTGGAATGGGCCTTGGTACTGTGATCTGGATTTTCTTTGGCTGTCTATGACATTTCAAATTTGTATTTACTTTCAAAAGTACTTAGTCATGTCAGATTTTGACCAAAAATTAGTCTGAATTTCTGTTTAAGACATGCAGCTTACATTTATACAGCCTTTAGTTTCCTCTCTAAGCTGTACAAGAAGCTTAAAAATTTACAAATTTCTTTAAATGGTAATGATATGTTTATTATTATTAATGGGAGGGGTTATTTAGTAAAAATTTTAAGCACTTCAAAGAGTAAAGGATAATACAGATGTGGCAAAAAATGCGTATGATATAACTGGACAAAATGTATGCAGTTGATCATTACACGACTACTAAATGAAAGCAAGCAAAAATTTGAAACGAAGTATTTAAGGATGATTTTAAAAAACACTGACAGAAACCTAACTTATCAGGATGGAAAATCATGCATAACTTTAGAGAATGTTTTAAGGACGTTTCTGGAGTACTGGCTGAATGAACATAAATACATATTATGTGCCAAAGGAGTGTTTTCATGGTGCCAGGTAATTTTCTTGTTGTCCTGACTGCTTTTTTTTTCTAAATCCTGCTAATGTAGATGAGTTTAAAAAAAACCCCACGAAACCCGCCTGAGTACATTGTTTTCAATCTGTTTGTTTTCTGATTCTGTCTATTGACAGTACTGTCTTGTCTGGGTTTTGGAAATGTTTTCTATTCATGTGACTGAACTAAATAATACGTTTAAGCTTCCTGCAAGATTTAGGATCAAAGGAGATGTTTACAAGAGGCCAGTTTTCCAGTGTCACAGGTGACTTTTGTACTTGTGAAATTATTATTTTTCCTCACTTCTGTGTGTCTCTTTTCACTATGCAAAAAGAGTATAAATCCAACCTTTATTACATCCTATTTCATATCCTTTTTAATCCAGCATGTCTGCTGTACGCATCAGGAGAAAGGCATCACGTGTGAAAAGTGTGTGATACGGATCATTATCAATGATGAAATCGGTAGTGCAAGCCACCCTTACATGAGTTATTGCAGGATGTTATAGGGAATGGATTTACTGTTCTGTGAACCAGCTTTGGGATAGACCTGAGCATGACCATTGAGTTTTGGGGCTGGTTGCGAAAGGGAAGAAGTCTGGAGGTTGAAATCATTATAGAGTCATTGGTAGGGTTAGAAGGGACCTTTAAAGGTCATCTAGTCCAATCTCACTGCTGTGAACAGGAACATCTTCCACTAGACCAAGCTGTTGAAACCCATCCAGCTTGACCTTGAAAACTACCAGTGATGGAACAACCCCAGCATCTCTGGGCAACCTGTTCCAGTGCTTCACCATCTTCATAATAACAGATTTCTTCCCTATGTCCAGTCTAAATCTTTCAACTGAAAACCTTCACCCCTTGCACTCTTACTATAGGTCTTGGTAAACAGTCTCTTTCACCTTATTAGAGCCCTGTTAATATATTGAAAGGCCAAAATGTTGCCTTCCAGTGCATCTTCTATATGGTTTTTGCTGTCTGGCTTGTGGATTTTTGTTGTTGCCGTCAGTGTATTTTATCTCTTCTGTTTTTTCAGTTTGCAACCTGAAGCCTTGCTGTACTGTCTCCTCACAGTCATCCCCTCCCTTCTGTTCCAGCTAATCCCAAATTCATTACCCTCGCTAATCTGACTTTTATTATGGTTTTCCTTTAGTAATTCAATGTCCTTAAGTTGTTTTTTTCACAGGCCAAGCTTTCCATTTCTTTTCTGTTTAATTGCTCTTTTCTTTTTGAAGTTTGTTTTTTCCTCCTTCTTCTTTTCCTTTTATCTCAGGCCTAATGGACTAGAAGATCCTGATTATTATTGTTCCCTTCCTGTCTTATGCTTCCTTTCCTAAGCCTTATGTGTCTGCAGTGGTCTCTTCAACCAGCGAAAAGAATCTGATTTTCAGATCAAATAACCCAACTTGCAGGGATAGGTAGCTGTCTGCTCATGCCTTTTTTTTTTTCAGGAAATACTGTCTCAACTGAACCATTTCCTTCCCTCTTCCTATCCCACTTCTTTTTGTCCTTTCTTACCAAGAAGCTTCTTTCTCTCCTTGAGTGTCTCCAGAGAGTCACTGCTAGAGCAGGAGAGCCCCTCCCTCCCATTCTCAGTCCTTTCTTTTTTTCATCCTTGGTGCAGCTGGATTTATGGGCTGACTTCCACTGGTTATCTCCTGAGGGAGTGTGCTCTGCCATGTCCATGTGTAAGCATGCTGGCCAAGTGTCGGTGTTGAAAGATGTGATTTATAGTACATGTACTTGTCTCATAGCGTTTGACTTTGGCCTAAAGAGAGAGGTAAGTGGAGAAAGCATAGACCTTAGCTGAAATACAGTGTGCAGCTGTTCTGCAAACATACTGTGTTTATGATCCAGGATAATTCAGCTAAAAGGATCTGGAAACTTTCAGAGAGAAAATGTGTCATTTAATGGTTATACTTCTTATTTTATGAAGCAGTAGTAAGCTTGCACTCTCTCACTTTTTGATAGGTGAACCAGCTGGAGCTGAGAGGCTTGGAAGGGCTGATTTGTAACAGCAAAAGATCTCAGTCAATTTGGACAGGCTATATTTGCTCTGAGAGCTGGGCCATACACCTGGTGGATGACAATTTTTCTGAAGGAGCCAGAGTTTGTCTGGGAAAGACTTCATTTCACCCTGTGGAGTAAAAGTGTTGTACTGACAGGGGAAAAAAATCAACATGATAGATAACACCCAAGATCACTCTGGACATTTTTGTCTTCACCAGCATGTGGTGAGCGGTCAGCTCAGAGTACAAGGAGTACAAGGGCTGGAATGTGGCCAGGACAATGGAGATTGCTAGACAAGTTACTTATGTGACTGAGATGCTTGGCCAGAGCCTGACGTTCAGGGGTTTTTTCACTATAACCTCTACAGAGTGGAGGTGACATGCTTCCTATTAATAGTGCACCGTAACAGTGGTATGTAAAGGAGGCAAATAACATTTGTGCTCCCATCCCTTAACACACTTATTCAATGCAAGACGTCAAAATATGTGACTAATATATGGTGGAAAGTCGCTGTGAAGAATGTCAATAGGTTTTCTGTGTTCTCATTTCCATTTAAGAGTTATTTATAATACTCCAAACAGAAAGTGCTGTAAATGGCAGTAATTTTTCTGTGTGTTTACTAGAGAACTGCATGATAGTATCTGTTTAATAACTCTCAGTCAACATTCAATCAGAGGTGTTGAAGTTTAACCCTATAACACTTTGACTAATGTGGAAGATTGTGATCTCTGGCCTGTGCTCCAGAACAAAGAGAAACTGAAATGGCAGTATTGTAAAAATATTGTGTCAGCCAATATTTGCCTTTACACAAACACACTGAAGTTGAACAGTGTTGTAGGTGTTTGGCTCTCTGTGGTGTCTATGTGGAAATAGATTTTGCTTTTTGTTCTCCAGCCTGACTCAAGATGCATCCAAGATTATCTGTGTGCTTGCTGCCACTGCAGGGGCAGTCTTAGTTCTGGCTCTGTGTGGGTCTTCCTCTATTGAACAGACTTGCTTGACTGGTGACCTGATTCACCCAAAAATGAGAGCAGTTTTCAGTTGTTCAGAGTGGTGAACTGGCTTGTGAAACGTCGCGGTGAACTCTGAGGAGTGGACAAAGCAATGGTGAAGGTGGAGTGGGTCCATCCACTCTGTCAGCAGTAAGCTCTTTGCTTAGCTCAGCCACCTTGGTTGACATTGCAAATACCACTTGGTTGGTACAGCAAATTTAGGCGGATTGAGTGCAGCAATAGGAAGATGCTTGGTGCCCCATCCTTCCCCTGTTGCCAGAGTCAATGGAATGCCTCAGAGAATATACTGAGTAGTCTTCACAATGATATAGTGTGAGCAAAACCCTGTATTTTCCATAACCTTGATCAAGGCAGTGACTGAACTGAACTGTTCTGCTGAAAGTCCCCCAAACTGTTCAGTCTGCGCTTGCCAGGAGAGACTGCAGTCCAGGTGGGTGAAAACAGAACCTTATCACGTGAGGTGTCAGACAGCCTTGATAATTGGCAGGGCCATCCCACTGGCTTCAGCAGCTCTGCTGGTACAGAGCTCAGGCTGGAAGGAGTTGGGTGTTATGGGAAAGGAAGGAAGAGTAAGGAGAGAAACGTGGCAGGGGGAGAAGTAAAAAAAAATGGTGAAAAAGAGAAATGGAGTAGAAATAAACCCTTTAATGCTTTTTATGTTGCCTTGAAATTTTATAACGACAACATGGTAAAAAAAATGGTAAAAGTAATTATTCAGATTCCCATAATTCTCATCTGATTGCCATGCATTGCAGTGCCTGAAGGATTCTCCTTTGTATTTCAGTGAAGATGTTTTAGATGGTCAGCTGTAGATTTTGCCTTGGTGTAAGGTGATGGTGAGGGTCTTGCTATCTGTGGGACAGCTGGCAGGAGCACCCTGCACTGTCACTCCTTCAGCCCTGCGTTAGGTGGGACAGAATACGAGAGCTGTGCCAGCCTGTCTGACCTTGTTGCTTGCTTGTTCTGTGGGCCATTGTGGGAGCTGTGCATTTGGGATCTCTCTTGTTTCTTCTGCTGGGGTTGTTTTTTTCATTCACTGGATGTAGCAGGGAGCAGCCCATATTCTCGCAGCCTGAGGAGTATCAGAGTATGCAGGTAGTGTGGGTTGTGGAGCTGAGGGGAAGGGGGCATAGTTTTAAACACAGTAGAATAGAATGTGAGGTGAGGGGATCTGGTGTGTACCAGTCTGACCTGAACAAAGATTTGTGCTCCTGCAGTTGGATTTGTTGGGAGCCATTTTTCATGGAAGCCTTCTGAGAGGGCTTGCATCTACGTTACTGTTGTAGGCCCGGACTGCTTAGCTGAAGCAAATCCCTTTTTACTGTTTTAGCTTGCATTTTTGATCAGACTTTCACTCACAGATATTGTATTCCTTTCCAATGAAACTAAATAAAGAGATGCTCTTTATCTACTAATGGATGTTCACACCAGGAGGCTAGACTAGAAATCGAATGAAGTGAAACACCCCCAAATGTATGTAGTATAGTTATGGACGTTGTGCCCTTAATTATAGGGGAAAAGTTCTGTACAGAAAAACAGCCTTTGTGTATTTCTTGTTGTCTCACTAATTTTCAGTGGCTCAATACCCTTCTCATTTGAAGGATATTATGGCTTTAGTTACAGAGGGTGAACCTTAGCCTGAGAAAAAGCCTAGAGAAGAGGGGCTGGTGGCCGAGGAGGTCCATTTCTGTGTGAAATTCTGATTCCAAGTGGAGCCACAGGGATCGGCAGATTTCTGCAGCCTAAGCTGGTTGCAAAATGTGACTGATTCCTGTGCCAGAAAGCGACAGTGTCACCATGTTATGCTGTGTTTATACCAGCATTATAGTTTTGACTTCTGTTGCTATAATTATTATTCACTCTTGGGCCAATTACTGTTGCACCAGATGGTGAAACTGGTCACACTATGACTCTGCTTTGCCTTGTCTAAGATTTGTCAGCATCCAACAGTGCCTGAAAAAAAATGTAATCCACTTACTACTGAGCACTTCTGGAGATTTGGCTGCTTTAGTGAGGTACTTTGATAAGAGTAAAGTTCCAAAAAATCTAATTAGATTTTTTAATCTGCATGTACTGTGTCATATAAACTTGCAGTACAGCCAAGTTTGAGCTGTAAATGCATTATGGAATCTTGTGTCAGCTCTTCTGAGTGTACACACATACACACACAAGACCTGGCCTTAGTTTCATTAACATATGAAAACAGAAGAATTTTTTTCCTCGTTAAAATTGCTCAATCTTTAGAGTAAGTAAATGGATGAACTGCAAAAAAGTTGATTTGATTCTTGTCTAACCTCCTCCTCCTTCAAATAATTGACAGAGTTCTTGTTTTCTTACATCATAGCTGACTGGAAGAGAGAAGACAAGTTGCTGTGCTGCAGAGGGTACTTGAGTACATCATATCAAAGTCACAAAGCAAATTTATTAGTTTAAAATTCTATGTAGATTGCACCTTGGCTTATACAGTTACTGAAGTGTGTGTTAGTAATTCCTGGCATTCCATATGTGTGATGGCATTTTGGGTTGGAAAATGTACTTTAATGACAAACAAATAGAAATCCCATCTGTATTTGATTGTAGTAAGGAAAATGTAGAGGAAACAATACTTTGCTAAGTGCTGAAGGGTCAATCACTTTGAACTTTTCGTGTTTGCCTGCCTTTAGGATAAGCATAGACTTCCACTTCCTTTTTAATGATGATTTTGTTCCAAATATAAATCTTTGACATTGCATCTCTACTTGTGAATTAGTGTGCTAGGAGCACTCTCTCACACCAAAGGCAACTGGCACAAGACATCCAGCACTGATACTGTTAAGCTTTCTAGCCTTCAGAAAGGAGGCTGCATATGTGGGTTGTTTCCTGGATATGCTGGCTTCTGGGCATGCATGGAAGGTGTTGGAGTGAATGATAGCTTGCTCTGATGGAAGCTGTGCTGGAGGTCATTCTAACAAACAATATGGATAATGAAATTTCCAGTGCCTGGGAATATTTCTTGGTACTGATTAAACAGCTAGTGCTGATATAGTGTTGGTGGCTTCTAATAGAGCACATACAGCTAAGTAAAAGTGTTGGAACAAATGATGATTATATTCTGATGACAATAAAATTGCAAGTGATAGTGATGGCGCTTTCATGTAATAAGGTACTGCTTGTGAACGCATTAATTTGGGCCTCATGCCAACCTATAGCTCACTGGCTTTAGGTGCATTTTTAATAGATTGGTTTGATGTGCGTATGTGTGGCATTTGTGAACTGCAAAGTCTTTTAATGAAAATGGGTTCAAGTGTGACTGAATTCTCTGCTGAATGTTGGTGGTGCCTTTAAATGAAATCATGCTGTAGCCCATAGTCAGATCAGTATAATTCAAAATAACTAGCCAGGGGTTATATACCAGGTGTTGACCCAAGCTAATTTTCTGGGTATGTTTCACAGGATTAACCTATTTGTGTGAAAATGGAAATCTATATTATTTTTTATTCTTTATTGAAGTACATGAAAAACAGTGATCAAATCTGCAGTGTATCAACTTGGTTATACTAGGACGAGCTTTGTGGACAATGTTTTTTTTAAAGTTACTCTTTTAGGAGCTGCAGGTAGGTTTTAGAGGGAGATGCTTGAGATGCCTCCTTCACAGAAGGGGCAATGTAAAAGGGAGAGTGGGATGAAGGAGGACACTTCCATGTAGCAACAGATGTCAGAACAGAGATACAGTCCCTTGGTGTATTTGCATGAGCTCAGCTTTTGCCAAACTGGATTTAGCCTCTGTTATTTGTATGTGTTGGTTTTGTTGAAAAACCAGGCAGAAGAAATTAATGGTCACTAGTGCTCTTAGTTGTGCTCTGAGGCTGTGATTCACTTTTCAGACTGTCTTCAAAGGTGCTTTGGAACAGTTTTCACAACAGTATTTAAGGATAAAATTGATTCAGACTTTTATTAAAAAACTGTTGCAAATTTCTCTGTTTAATTGAGTAAAATCCAAGCAGGTATGCATTTTAACTAGTAAATTTAACTAGTAAATTAATATATTGAATTTTTATATCTCTGTTGAGTCTGTCTGAAGGGCAGACACGGGAGCAAAATACTGTCACTAAGCTCTGCCTCCAGGTACCACAGTTGCACATTTTGGAGCAGTCTCCAGGCCACCCTCACAATCAATATTTACTGTAATTACAAATGAAATGAGGGAGTCTTAAAGTGGTGTGTGCATTTGATAACATATTATAATAGCATAGCATTGAATTGAGGATTAATCAAAACTTTTTAAACTGGTGCTGAATAGATTCAGTGATTTGCATTTGGCTTAGTACTTTATGCCTGTTGACAATAATTTACTTTAAAAATTGCATTGCAATTTCCTCTTAATTGCAGATGGTATGCTTCAGGGTGGCAGGGAAGTTATTAAAATATGAGTAACAGATGTGATGTTTGGTAATGGAGCATCACATCCTGTATATTTTCCTCATCCTGTTATTTATTTATCTGCAGATGAAGCCTTTGCCTTTTAAAAAGAGAAAATCCACTTCTTCCTGTGAAATCTCTGGGTGGTTTTTTTGTTTGGGGTTTTTTGTTTGGTTTTTTTTCCCAGAGGGCTGAGCTGACCAGCTTTTCTCATAGATCACTAAATGGAGAACAGTGAAGTATAGTGGCTATGTATGATAACATTATTGTTACTGTAGGATTATTAAGTTTCAGTTTGTCATTCAGAACTTTAAATGGGCACCACCATTTGAGGTTTCAGCTAACGATGCCTGGAGATAGTAAAAACGTTTGTATTCATGTCAGTGGACTCTGTGAGAAATCCTTTATAGGTATATTCTGCCAGATATGTTCTGTTCCAGATGTGACCAGGTAAACTTGCTCTTGTCCTAGGTTGACTCTAGAGAAATTCTGTTTCCAGAGGTGCTATTTCTCTTTTGTGCCATGGGATGATGCAGCACCTGAAGGAAGCCAGAGTTCTTGGGTTTTTTTTTGGTTTTTTTTGTTGGTTTTTTTTTTTTGTTTGTTTTGTTTTTTTGTTTTTTTTTATTTATTTTATTTTATTTTTTAAGGCAGATACAATTTTGGAGATCCAGTGATGGGGAGGTACTAAGCATGCTTTCCAGCCACTTGTAGCCTCTTATGCTTTCCCTCAAGAAAAGTGATGTCTTGGTTAAAGACTTGAAAGAAATTGTTCCTGTAAGTCATTATTAAATCAACTTGGATTAGAGTTCCTCTAAGATAAATTGTATGTCTTTGCCTAGGAGTAAGCATGACAAACTTGAGATTTTGAAGGTTTTTTTCCCCCACTTATTTAAGTAAAGGGAGGAAGAAAACCAACAGCCCTCCCAAACAACCTTTAGAAATTATTAAAAATGCACTTTATTTTTCTACCAGTAACTGTTGTCCATGTATTTACTTCTTTGCTCACCTGTCAGAAAATTGGAAAGAGAGGTGTTTAATAAAACTGCTATGAGAGGAAATGACTTTGATGAAAGCATAGTATCTTTAAGCCCCTTTAGTTTTGGTTTCCTGTTAGTTTTCTCCCTAGGTCTATTGAGAAGTGAAATGCCCTCTAAGCCATATAGCTTGTCTTGTGATGAAATAATATCCTTTAAAGTCTTTTTCATATTCTAATATATCTTTATTGCTTCTGCTGGTATTTAGAATTGTAGCCCTGTATATTCAATTGGTGAGAACCTGGTGTTCTTATTTTGTGAAAAGTAATCTCAATCTGTCACAGATCAACTTCATGGTCCATGTAACTTCTTGCTAAGAACACATATTTTAAATATTTTAATAGCTTAATTTAGCTATTCTGGTGTGTTTCCATGGAGACAAAATATAACTTTCAAGTCTTTTTCATAAAGAAATGCTGCAAAGTTTTGTTCTCTTTTGTTAATAATTCTGATTAATCCCTATTAATTTCTAAGACATCATACTGTTTTTCTGGTTTATTTCCTTCCAAGTTGTACCATTCAAATTATCATAACATAACCAATTTCTTTATGATCCCTTAATGGTCTCTTATGACTCTCCCTTAATGGTTTCTTATAACTCCATGCACTACATATTGTATGAAATAAGGGTAGACCAGCAGGTACTAGAAAAATGGCTTTATGCAATAGCTGTCTGGGAAACTTTCACCCAAAAGATAGTTGCTACTCTTGCAAATGAAAAATAACAAAGTGCTACTTTTTCATGGCCGTGTTCTTCTGCATAATCTTACCTGAGCTGGATAGGAATACTCTGTCCTGAGACTAGTACCCTGTCTCAGAACAGTCTAGTGTAATGAAATATTTATTACTGGGGACTCCTTCCTACCTATAGTAGACTGAATTAATGTGATAGTTGCCAGTGTTGAGCAGATGCATAGGATGATATCTGTTACTTCCACTCATGGTCTTTGTGAGTGTTACAGCCGCTCAGACTTGGTGCCTGGGTATCCATAGTTGCTGATTTCATTGTTTGATGGGATGCATCACAAATGATAGAACAGATAGATGTTTATTATCAACTTTATATACCTCCATGACCTCTATGTACCCCAAGAGTAATGTAGTTGTGCAGGAAATGGAAAGGTGTACAGTGTTACCAGTACATTTTTGCAAGGAAAAGTCTTTAGAACATTAAAAAGGAACCTAAACTCCTTGGCTTTCTGTGATTTGTATTACAGCTTTGTTGTATTGATACAGAGGGTAACAGAGTATAACATCCCAGGTGAGCCTTTGAGGTCTCCATCCTTGGAAGTACTTAAAAGCTGCATGGACATTGTCATGGGCAGCCTGCTCTAGGTGGCCCAGCTTGAGCAGAGGGTTGGACCAGATGACCTCCAGAGATCCCTGCAACCTCAGCCCTTCTGTGATATCTTTGCCAGTGTAGTTGCCTCTTAAGTGAGAAGGGTAAAGATGGTATATTGATAACATGCTCATATGTAGACCTGATGTGTAATCTTTTTGTGTGTGGCTATGCTGTACTTCTTTTTTCTTTATGGCATTGCAGGAACTGCTTTCTCCCAGGAAGAATTCAGGCACAGAATGAGGATACTTACAAAGTAAGTTGCTTTTCAGTCATCTGTACATTCGCTGAGCTGAAGTTTTACAGAACTTCTTGCACTGACAGTCTGGAATCTTTGTGACCTCTAATAGAGCTTAAAAAAATTAAAATACAAAGATGCCTACAGGTGAAAAACACTGAGAAATCTGTGTGCATTTATTGTACTTTTTCAGTATTTCTGAATTTTTTTTTGTCAGCTATGTGACAAGTGTAATTCATTAATGTGAAAATCATTAACTTTTGTATATAGCTGATAAAAGTGTTGTAGGAACAAGCTTGCTAGCTTCTGACAAAATGAAACAACAGAAGTAGCTGTTTACCAGTTTTCATTTTGACAAATTGACGAATTTGACTTCATTTAAGTGAAGTGTTTCTGGGACCTACCCTTCTACATACCATAAACCTCAGTAGCTGAGGCTTGCCAAGATGAACTATTGCTACTTCTTGCCTTTTGTAGTGTCCTTGAGGTCCCAAGT
Organism: Grallaria varia; assembly: GCA_013396735.1. Taxonomy (NCBI): domain Eukaryota; kingdom Metazoa; phylum Chordata; class Aves; order Passeriformes; family Formicariidae; genus Grallaria; species Grallaria varia. The sequence goes on along the minus strand of VWZG01006031.1, from coordinate 12,901 downwards.
AAAGTTGTTCTTAAGCTGACCAGCTTTTTTTTGGAAATGAGCAATGAAAAGATGTGTATGTAGTAGCTAGATGAGACCTAAAATAGAGCTTTTTATAGGAGCAAACTGTCCTTGACAGTCCAGCTGCTTTTCTCATAAAACCTTCTGCAGACTTCTCTGGGTGTGGGCGATGAATGAGTTGTGAATGTTTCATGTTTGTGTCCTTGGTGCCTGACTGGGTGTAATGCTGTCTGGAAGAATAATGAGAGGGGTCACTGTGCTTCTGCCCAAATCCTGACTCCTCTTTGACCTGCTGGTGCAGGGGCTAGTCACATCTGCTAGTTGTCTTCCACTGGTAAATGCCTTCAGAGTAGATGGCAAGGAGGTTCAAGGAAAGGGACCTGACTGCAGACACTTCCTAAGTGCTTTCTCCTTGATTGGGATGCCTATCACTTTGTTTTTGTAATAAGTTTCTGTTTTGTACTGCATAAAACATTTATGTCGTTCTACACACTGCTGTGTTCAGTTCAGTCTCCTGTTAACGATAAGCATGGAGCTGGCTGCTGAGCAGGGTACTTGTGTAGCCTTCTGAAAGCATCCTATGCACTGTGCACAGAGCCAAGAGAAAAGCGTATTTTGTCTTCTTTTAGGACATGCAGGAATTGTTTGTTGAACTGACTTTAAATAAACTAGTTTTGTACTGGAAACATTTGGTTCAAATTACTGTGGATCTCTGAGTTTCGGAAATAAGTTTTGGCTTTTTTTAAACTTTTCTGAGGTAAAACTGAACTCTCAATTGCTTCATGCAATTCAGTGGTAGCATGTTGCATTTGTATATCCACAAAATAAGACACCTGAATTAACTGCTAACACCTAATTCTGGGAGAGGTCTTGATTATGAAATGCTGGGCTAACCATTCAGCCATTTCACTCCTTCAAGAACCAATACCAGTTGTCTTTTACTAGAATACATTAACTCTGTGTGTTCTTCTTCATACTTGCTTAACTTTCATGTTTTTATCATACAAAGAACAAGGCAATATTTAAGTAACTAGTCTGCAACTGGACAGCCAAAATAGGATTTTATTTAGACGTTTTCAAATATAAGTTGGCTAGTCTTTGACACTGGTTTTATAAAAAAAAAAAAAAAAGCTGAGATGAATAAAGTGATTTTTGAGGGAAAACAGGGTAAAATAAAAATTTTCAACCCCATAAATCTTTTTATATAAAATTCATTTTCACTGACTCTTTTGTAACACCATGTGTCAAAATCGCCCTTTAGCACAAAAAGAATCTGATCTTGTGCCCTTCAGGGGAAAAAATATTTGTAAAAATATGTGTAAAAACATTAATGGGTGTTGGGAATATGAATGTGAGACTATAACAGTGTATTGAAGTAATATTTTGATGAAATGAATGAATAAATACTTGATTGGATAACAGATTAACGTGTTGTATCTGGCATATCTAGAAGTGTGTACTTGAACCAGGAAGGTTATGAGGATTTGTACTTCACAGAGAAGGTATTTTAACCCTCCAAATGTGGAAAATAGCAATGAGAGTTATATTGTATTATGTTCAAAGTAGTAACTTGTACATTCTTCCTGAATTTATAGTGCTAAAAAGTAGAAAAGATTGAGCTCAAGACTTTCTTGAAGCTTGTTAGTGAAACAGGAAAGGGTTGATACTTTAGAAATAACCAAAAGGACCCTTCTATAATAAAGGTTTAGAGTTTTCATCTGCATATGTCTTTATTATTCACTATTAATCATTAACTTAAAAGTCTGCCCGTGCTTTCAAAGTGTGTCTAGAAAGTTTGTGCACCAAGGAATACAAATACAGGTTTTCCAAAAATGAAAATAATTAAGACAAATGTTCAGAGAGAAGCCAAGTATTCGAATTTGGCTTCAGTTGTATTACTACTGTCTCAGGGACCAGTGGTGCAGTTCGTTTATGTAATAAATTATTCTGTCTAATGTGTTTAATTTTTTTCTCCTCTTTAATTTTCACAGGATCACAGAATATTCTGAGTTGGAAGGGACCCACTAATCATAATATTTGAGTAGTGGTTAAGCACACATTAATAAAATGAAAACAGTTGTAAAGATGATTCTCAGTAACAGTTTTAGTAATAGTTCATTAATAGTGAGTCATGCTGATTTTCAAAATACTACTTCTGAAGGTACCAAATTGTAGGTAGTGGGGAAGCATGACTGACATGCACACACATGTTCCCAGGCTAGTTTTCGTAAATCTATTTCAGGGACTGATAGGATGGAAACATTGGTGACTTGAGCTTCACCCCTCGTTTAGATTTGTAGGGACGTGATCAGATTCATGCCTGCCCTGCTATTGATACCTATGCTAACCATCATAAAGCTAAATTGGTATGTCTGCAGCATAGATTAACTCTGAGACAAAAAATAATTGGTGAAATTCTGCCCTAACCACATTGACCAGGGGTTTCCACTGGCAAATGGTTTGCAGCAGCACCATATGAGAAAATGAGAAAGGAGCACTTTTTTCTGATCTGTTTACAAGAAGTTCCACAATAACTGTAGCTGCAGAACTGTGTGGGCATTTCCTTGTGTTAACAAGCCCTACCCTGTTTGAAAAGGATAAGTGTGCAGCCTTTTGCTACTTGAGACTTTGGCCATAACACGTAGTTAAGAAACTTTATTTACCCTACATCTTACATTTGCCTTGTGAATTTTGAGTCCTTTACTGCTCAGTTTATGGGTACGAAGGGATTGAGGAATAGCAGCATTTGGTTTGTAATTCGAACTGAAGTGATTTCTGTACTGTTTGTTAATTGTGTGTGTTCACGTGAAGGGACTGGAAAGGGGATGCTGACAGGAGGTTTGGAATAACCTTACTGTACCCAGGGTCATAGGTGCTGAAAGTACAAATGTGATTAAAAGAACTGAGTCACTGGTTAGAGTTCACTTTGAAAAAACAAACAAAATAAAAATTGAAGGAGGTTGTTTTATAGAATGAGGTCGAACTTTTGTATTCCTGCTTACATTTTTGGTCTCAACTAGTGTTGTTTCACTGAACATAAACATTTATTCTTTTCCTGGTGCACAAAATAATTGTATGCCCACTCTGTAGCTCATGGGAAAATCATTTGACCAGAAACTTGTACTTTCCCAATACTTATTTGTAGAAACAAGAACTTCTTTCAACATTTCAAGGAAATTTAATGAGAGGACTAGGAAAATATTTCCAAAAAATTTGTATTTGAAGTCATGTGAAATTTCCTGTATGAAAAAAAAAAAAAATCCACTGTAGACTTGGCACATGCAGACATTTTTTAATTTCAATGTATATTTTAAAATTCTGTTTCTATTCTACTTAATGTGCATTTCCCAATTGCCAGAGGATTTTTTGCTTTCCAGTTTCCTTCAAGGGCAGGAGTGTTCTTTTAATCACAAGCTGGCTACTCACAGCATTCTTTAAAACAGTTACTCAACTGCTTCCTAACTCTGAATCAATAATTTCATAGATAATTAAACTAACCACCTCCTAAAGATAGATGCCATCTTCTGTATCCTTTATACCCCCAACCTCCCACTCATCCTATTCGACAGTCTCTGCTTATGCTGATCTGCCAAGCTGAATGTTAATACTCCAATGCCAGAATGCCTGGCCTTAGCCAATGAATGATCCTAAGCAGACAGCTGCTCTATAGGCATTGTAACTTCATAGCTTGAAGAGCAGGACCTTATTTATTTATCTATCCTGAATATAACTAACAGCAATACATTTTTTTTTATATTGCACTTTAATTGCCCAGCTGCTGCTACCTGAATTTTCTTGAGAATATTGTTTCAAGAGTTCTGATTTTTATTTTTTTTTTGCTTTAAGACTAACATACACTAATGATATTTTTGAACCTTTAGACACAATATTGAACTTGTGTTTTCTATTAAACTACTACTAGATGTCTGCCACCGATATATAACCTTGAACAGCTAAACTGACCTGAAATTTATAGTTCTTGTTATGAAACATGACACTGTTCTGCAGCAGAAGGGTATGAGGTTGGTGTGGTAAATGCAGTCTTCCTTTACAATCTGTACTGAATTGTGTTGTTGAGTTTGCTGGAATAAGTGATACTTGGTTTATTGGTACTTCCAGTGGAAGACAAAGCAGGTATATTCCTTCTTAAGGCAATTCCCATGTCCTTAGAGTTTTTACTTCACTAAGTTTAACTTTGTCAACTCATATTGCCTCAGACAAGTATGGAATCCAAATTCAGACTTTCTCTGTTAAAGATTAGGAGACGTTGATAAAGAGGATTAGACAAATCCCTGAAAAGATTGTCTGTAAAATGCAGATTATAGACCTTTTGGCCATGTTTTGTAAGAGTACAGCTATTAACTTTTTATCTGTAAAGTGTTAGGAAAAAACGTTTTCCCAGGTCAAAGAAAGTTTGAGGCACAAAATACAGTGATGTAAATTTGTGGGGCTAAAAAACGTTTGTGTGCTTCAGTGCCAAAACTCTGCTTTCAGTCACTGATTGCTGCTCAGTGACATTTTACTTTTGTATGACTGGCTGTGATTCCTAAGATTTCTAGGAGAAAAAATTATATAAGACTGAGATTATTCTTAAAAGTAAATTTTTAAGTACAATTTGTATCCTTCCATACAGGAACTGCTGCTTCTAATGTATCCTGAAACATAGATGGTTTTTATCAGTGAAGCTCTAGATTTGCATAGTGTAATTGAAATATTTGTTTACTATTTATAAAATTTGAATTATAGTAGAACAATATTTTCAAAGGTCAGTATCTTTCCTAGAGGAAATCCTACTTGCTTTCTCTGTAAAAAGTGTTAGGACAAATTACAGTGGCTAATATGTGGGCCATGGTGAAAGACCTGGTAGCGTTCGAGTGGTCTTAGTACTTAATATTACCAATGAGACTGTGAGTATAAATAACTGAGCAATTATGACTTAGAGAACAGTAGAAACATAGTTTTTATAAAGTCACCGTGTGTCTTGATATGTGCAGGCAAGTTAATTTACTTTTTTATACAGTTGTCTCAAAAAGCATTCAGCAACAAATTGCCAAATGAAAAGGAAAATAAAAGGTAAATATGTTTAAAATGTTTAATAATTGCATTCCCATTCTTCTACTACATCTTTTTTAGTAGTGGAACCCTTTTTAATATTCCAGAATACTGAAACTGATACAAGACCAATTTGTATAAATTTTCTTGTGAATACATATTAGAACATTCAAATGTAGCATGAATATTCTTGACAATTGCATACATGATAATTGCATGGTTGTGGTGAACTCTTTTATTTGACTCAAATTTAAATCTTAATATGGTCATTTGGACCTAAGTTTGGGAGGAAGGTGGGATGATGGGGGAAATTTCTCTGTAGCAGTTGACCTGGTTTGCTCATCCCTAACCTGTTTTTCTGCCCCATTCAGCTTCCTGTAAAACCAAATTTTAGTAAAATTTAAGTATCATAGTAACTTTTTAGACATCTTGTTTAAAGTATTTTTTTTTTTTAGATTTGAATGACATTTGAATTTACATTTGAAGACAAATTGGTCTTGTATCAGTTTCAGTATTCTGGAATATCAAAAAGCGTTCCACTACTAAAAAAGATGTAGTAGAAGAATGGGAATGCAATTATTAAACATTTTAAACATACTTTAAAAGTTTAAAGTAAACTGTGAGAACTGTCCTCATAGATTTGAAAGAAAAAGTTGAAAAGTTTCTAATTAGTAAATAACTTTAACTCAAGTGCTGACAGGTTTTTAATAAGCTTTAAGTAATATGCATTAAATTTTTTTTTTGATTCCCAGTGTAAAATATATTAAAGGAATACAAGATATTAAATAAAAATTAAATTAGTGCCTTAAAAATCTGTTTTACTAGTAAAGTTAATAAATACTGAGTGCTTATTTAATGACTCTGCCATTACTCTGCCAATACCCACTTGCTGCATATGATGGGGCTTTTTTCTGAGACACTTGTGTTCGTAAATGATAGTTTAATATTTTTCAAACTGCATTGTCAGTTACTCAATATGTTTCTCCATAAGGCCCCTTTTACTAATGGAAGTACCTAGTAGTGAAGAAGATAAACTGTTATTTTTCTCAGATGCTGACAGTTCAGGCTCCTTAAAGTCAAATTAGTTTACAAGATAGTGCCACTTGAAATGTCTGGCCTGAGATACACATGGGACTAAATTCAACTGTTCTTTCTGGTGGGGGAAATTTTCCTTACCCTCTTGGGTCAGAAGTATTTGATGAGTCTCAGCATTTTCACTCTCCTCCCATCCTGCATTCAGCAGCAGATGTTTCTGCATTGAAGTGATCCAACTGCATGTTAACAATTCCCCAAATATTTTTGGCAGCCAAGTACTATCATATAGGTCACTCAAGAAGGATTCTAGGAGCCTTGTAGGAGTGCATACTAGTTTGGCTGAGAATCCTTTTGAAATAGCTGATTCCTTGGAGGGCACAAGTGCCTCTAATGCAGATGAAACTAATCTTTTCTTGAAATCAAAGCCTTATTTTATTTGCAGTTGGTGGTATTTGTGGTGCTGGGTGCTGGATTTTGGTAGTGGTAGGCTATGAGCTCCTAAAAAGAAGTAGGGAGGGGAAGAACAAAATAATATTGTTGTTATTTAAAAAAAAAAATCCCACAAACCAACAATATACTTTTCAATAAAATGTACTTTGGAAAATATGGAAGATGGGCTGCAAAAAGAAGGGCTTGTTTGAGATCTAATAAGTTTAATATAGTTGCAGATATGACCTTGAGTTTCTCACTTGTTTTTGCAATTTTAAGAAATTGTATGTCTTTACAAGGACAAGGAATTTTAATTTTTCTTTAAGTGTATAAAATTTGGATATATCCTTTAAAAGCTAGCACTATTTGCAACATCATTTGCCAAAACTCTGGGGGCTTATATCAACATAGAAACCTGGTATTATGTCCTTCTTTGATAATTTGACCCTGCACCTGTGTAACTGCTTTTGAGTATCTGTGAATGATGAAACACAAGAGTGAACAGCACCATTTGAGGGTGTTGTTGTGCTTTTTCAGCATTAGTTTCAGCTGATCTAGGGGGTCTTTACCTTGGGTGTATGGCCACTTGACCATGGCTGGCTGCCAGATGCCCGCTCAGCTGCTCCTGCCCCTGGGGTCTCTCCTCCCGCTGTGCCCTGGGGGCTCACAGGGCTGTTTCTGTCCCTGTTCCCCTCACTCAGCCCTGGCTGCCGGGCAGTGTTTTGCCCTCCCTTGCCCAGGCTTTCCCCAGGGCTCTCACCCGCCCGCCCTCCCATGGCTGAGGGGCTCAGCCATGCCCTGCGCTGGGGCCACTGGATCTGGCTGTGCTACCAACACCATGACATCTGCACCCGGGTACAGGCACAGGTGCCAAGATGCACAGGCCCTGTCACTGACAGGTAGGGCTTCATCCGTGTCCTCCAAGGACTCCTGCTCCCAGCCATGGAGCACCAGCCTTCCCTTGTGCTGGCTGAGATGATTACTGTGCAGTTGGCAGGTCACCTCAGGTTGCTGTAAAGGCACCCTGTGGAACACCCCGAGGTACAGAAGCAGCGGGGAGGAGCGTGGCTGGCTGTTAGCAGGGGCTGGGGCAGTCGTGCTGGGGGGCTGTGTTCTCTCAGGTTGGACTTGCCAAGCAGCAGGGGTCTGTGCAAATGCTGGCATACCTTGTCTCTAGTGGCTTTTTTTGTTCATCTCTACAGCCAAGGCAGAAAAGGAGCACAAATAGAAGGAGTAGTTTTCAGCTGGATTAGCCTCTGGTCTGCATAATCTCATGGCTTTGTCACTGATGATGCCTGTGTGGGCCATGGCCTTTGACCTGGCTGATGGTAGCTCAGGATTGGAGGTTTCCTGCTGGCTGCAAAGCTTCTTCCTAAGGCTTGCCCAGGGCAGAAAGTTGCTGGCCTCCCAAGAATGCTGGTCCTTCCATATCTACATGTAAGGTGACCCTTCTCTGGTCAGGACATTTTATGTCTAGAGGATCCCTGTGGATGAATTTTGAGTCTTGTTCTATGTGCTTTGCTAGATTTTTGTACAGTGTTTATTGTATGTGGTGGTGCCGAGCTGCTTCTGAGGGCGCTGCGTGCAAAAGTTCAGTGTTTCCCCACTAAATTCTGATTCTGAATTTCTGCATAAGTCTTCTGAAAGACACAAGACTTCACAAATGAAGTGAAAATGGTTGATCCTGTTCTTCTTGCAGAGGTAATGTGGGGTTAGAACTTCAAAGAATGCTTGTCACTATTGGGCTGTGTGCCTTTTGTGTGCATGTGTTTGGCCTGAAAGCGTATCCCAGTTGTCACTATGATGTGTTACTCTGTTACAAGCACGTAATTATTTTTGAACAGAATACAAAGTTCTCATTGCATTTTAATCAAAGGGACATGCAAATATTTCCTCATGGTTACAGTGTGAATTATGCACAGGCACTTATGTGCTTTTCTTCTTTCTACATCCATTAATCCAGATTGTTAGTAACATAAACAGAAGCTCAACTGAGATCTGCTTTGGAGTGGCTTCAGTTTTGGAAGGAGAGCACAAAGCTGTAGTGTCAATAATTTTCTTTCTTTGCCCTCTGGCTAGATTGTTTTTATCTTTCATCACTGGATCATGGTGTCAGGGGCATAAAAAAATGCCCGGAGTAAGAATTGCTGTTCTTATTTCATATAAAATTATATACGGGTGTTGAAATTGTGGAGTAGTAGTTCTGAATACAGACCTCTGAAAATTATTTGATATTAATATACTCAAAGAATGCTCTGTGTTTAAATGGTCAGACTCTCGTTTAAAAAAAGTAACAAAAATAGTACTTATTTTTCAAAAAACAGTATTTGCAATCTGATGGATTTTTTATGTCAACACTTTTGAGACTAAGATTGTGATTTGTTTGAAGTTTATTGGTCAGTGTGAAAATTTGCTGTGAAAGCTGTCTGTGTTTGTCAAGTTAATTTTTCAGGAGTATGAAATTCAAACTTTGCAAATTTAAATATTTAACCTTGAGACTGGAAGCTAATGAGCTTGCTATCAAAAATGTTATAACTCAAACTGTAAGCTCAGTGAATTATTTCAGCATTCATGTGGGTAATTTTTATTCTGTTTATGTGATTAATTAATGCTTGTTATGTTTCAGTGAACTGCAGGATGCTAAAATGAAGAAAATATTTTATTTATTGATTTAAGCTGATTATTTCAATATATTGGGTTAATTGAAGTAAGAAATTACTTGGATACCCTGAAAGCAATACAATTTAGTTAATATTTTTTTTTTTTTTTAATGTATTAGACTTCAGAATATGTTACTATGTTTGTTAAATTGTTAATGACTTGTTCAGATGTCTGCATGCTTTGACATTCTTTGGAATAATGAAATTGTTGCATGTTGAAGTTGGAAAACAAAGCTGCTCTAAAAGGTTGTCCAGTACAAGTGGAGAGTTAGAAACTGGAACTGCTTAATGATTAATGCACACAAAACTCACCAGAAGTTTTGTGAAAGATCTGAAAATTTAGGGACACTTGTGAGTGATTACTTAAAAATAAATTTGGAAATACTTATGCAGCTGAAAGATCAGCGTTTGACTGGAACTGCAAGGTACTACAGTCACAGAAAGTGATAATATGATAACTGGGTTTACCAATTCTTGATCTACAACGTCCTAGTACTGTACAAGTGGAAAAATCATTATCTGGGTGCCTGTTGATCTGTGTAAAGTTTTTACCATATCTTTGTGTTTTACTTAGCTTTTGTATTCAAACAACTCTTTCTAAATTGAATGTGTCCTTTTTTCTCTTAGCTAGCCTTGGGGTTTTTTTGGTATGTGAAATATTTTTCATCAAGAAGTTTATAGTGTAGCTAAGAGTGTCAGTTTTGCATCTGGGAATATCTGGATGAATCTATAGATAGATATCATTGTCAGCATAAATATAATAAAGTCATAAAGACTTCTTTTTGAGTTAATTGATCTGGGAGTGGGTTGACAGAAGTCTAAATATGAACCAACTGTGTGCCCTGACAGTGTTCTGGGTTCCATCGATGGGAGTATAGCCAGTAGGTGGATTGATTATTCCCCATTCTTTGGCACTTATTAGTATTCCATGTGTGGCATTCTGTGTCAAGTTTTGGCTCTCCTAGTAAAGAGTGTTGATAAACTTGAGTGAGTCCAGTGGACAGACACTAGGATAGTCAGGGAACTGGAGGACGTAAGGCAGGGAAGAGAGTGAGAGGGTTGTAGTTCTTCAGCCTGCAGAAGAGATGGTGTGAGGAGGCCTAGTAGAAGATAGGTGGTCAAAAAATGAGAGTGAAGACCTAAATGGAAGCATGGAGCTTCCAGTTTCTGGAGGGGGGAAAAAATTGCTGTTAAGATGAGTAAGCACTGGAACCAGTTTCCCCAGATGCCGTCAGCTTGAAGGCTGTCAAGACCTTGCTGGATGAAGCCCTGAGCAGCCTGGTCTAAATTCATTGTTGTCCCTGCTTTGAGCAGATTGTTGAACTAGGACCTCCTGAGGTCCCTTCCAAGATGAAAGGTATTGTGAATACATGAAATGCTAAGTGATGAGCTCAATGCAGGACACGCTATAGCTACTGTGCAAGTGCTGTAAAATGCTGAGAGGAGTTTGGTGCAGAGCTTCAAAAACTTGTTAGAGCAAATTTTCAGGCCGCATTCTTGCTGTGAGGTTTTACAGTATGCAATTTTTGTAGAAATCTGAAGGGAATGTTGATATTCAGAATATATTTGACATCTAATAGCTATTTATAAAGTAGCTTTATCTATATGATTGCTGCAAGGTTTTATAGAAAACAGCTACAAATTCTACTCCATACTGAAGAGTTTCCTGCTTTCTTTTCTCTAAGGCAAGGAATAAATTTTCCTTTAAATGTCATACACATGCACATTCAAATAATTTTAGTTTATTTGCATTTGTGTGCTTCCTAGGTTTTTCTTCCACTTCTGGTGTTTAAGCGTCTTCTATCTTGAAAGAAAGTAGCTCCCTGAGTGCCTGAATGCATCTGATCACGGGCTGCTTCACTTTTTTTTCTCCTCTTGACTTAAGACAGATGGGGTTGCTTTTTGTTTTCCACTCAATTTTTTTTCCACTCAAGTATTTTTTGGTTTTCTTAATAGATTGGTTATTAAAACTTTTTGCTGTCACACTGGTGGCTTCATGGGCCGATTCTGTCAGAGTTCTGGGGTGAAAGCTATGATTTTTTTTCAGTTAGAACTATTTTGTTCTTAAAGGTTTGCTTCCTCCATGGACGGTTACTGATTGCTTGAAATAATTATTTTTGTCTGGTAATAAGAAAAAGGAATGTCTCCAAATCTGGAGTCATGTTCATATTAATTAGTAGTGTAATAATTAATCCCTTCTATTAACACAACTAAAGGAGAGGAGGAAAAAAAACCTCTGTATGCCAGTTCTACTGCAGATGCTTATGACATGTAATAGAATCCCTGCAAAATAGAAAGTATTGAGTGGTGAGGAGCAACTTGGGTAAAAATTAGGAATGGGAAGGGAGGTGAGTTGTTTGGAGGAAACTGCTGGTTGACACCTGGTGATAATGGCTTGAAATCTTGAGTCATTTATTCATGGGAGGTATGCACACTTAGTTTGGGCATCATTGAGAAACAGTAGGACAGGATGAATCATCATTATTTAGCAGAACAGATGCTGAAAATCAATTCTGGAAGCAGCATCACATTGTCTTCATGAGAGTTGAGTAGAACAGTATAAAAAAAGCCAGTGGTGTCCCCTAAAACACGTATGTGCTTTGCTGGCTTGAAAGACTATGCAATTTATTATCATTATGGTGTCACTTATTCAGCTCTTGAACTTCTTTTGTGTATTTTGCTTTCTGTCTTAGTTAAAAGTTACTGTCTTCTGTTGTGTTCAGCGGTTTTGTATTGGAACCATAGAACTTACTTTATAGATGCCTGAACAATAAGTAACAATAGGAATATTTTTTCTGTGACTTAAATGTTTGCTACATTTCAGGCCTTTGCTGACATGTCAGGGTTGTCAAAGTGCAAGTATGTTGTGCTCCAACTGTGGGTTTACTGATACAAATCTGTTGATGGTTGTTTTCAGACTGCTTTCTCACAAGTCACACTTACACCCTGTGTCTTCTAAAGTCCTTATTAGTGAAGAGAAACTTTGGTTATGGAATATAGATGGGCATCTTGTTCTGAGATTATATGAATTACTATGCAATTTCATAAGGTACCAAGTCCAGTCCTTTTTGTATGCATTTGAGACTTGAAGCATTTTCTGGCTCTTCTTGTATAGGGGATTAATAAACCCAGTCAAAGCCTGGCCTGGCTTAATACCAGAATTTTAAACTGAGAGTTGATTGAATAGTTAGTGAAACAAGCAGATTAATTTTAAATAGGAAGATAATTTTTTTAAAGAATGAGATGTTCATTAAGCTGGAGAAACATTTCTTTCACTAAACCTGTTTTCCTTTGTATATAGAAGTAAATGCCTAGAAGTTTGAGTCTTCTTAGTTGCTTGTTTAAAGACCAAAAAGTCCCTTGTTCATACTAGTTGCTCATGTGCTTCCCCTCAGAAAACTGGGATGTTTGGATAGG
>VWZG01006024.1:641589-662880 GCA_013396735.1 Grallaria varia | reverse complement strand
AGAGGAGGAGGAGGAGGAATCAGCCCTGTGAGGCATCACCGGGCTCTGCGGGAACAAGCAGCGCCCGTGGGACGGTGTCTGAGCCGCCGGCGGATGCTGAGAGTGGCTCCAAGTGGCCCGGTGGGATTTATAGCCCCGTGAGTCACCGCAGCGCCAACAGCGCCGCTTTCTTCCCTCTCCTGCCCCGAACAATCCCCGTCTGTCAGGGCGAGCATCGCCCGCCGGCTCTCGCCTTTCCGCCGCTTCCCAGCCCCAGCCTCTGGTTTCCTTTGCCTCCTTAGACACGAAGGCGCAACCAGTGACCAAACTGGTTTGTCAGCCGCTCTGGTATTCGCAGGGGAAGCTTTGGCCAAGCCCGGTATTTTTTGCCTGTTTTCCCCGCGTGCTTTGGGTGGAATTCAGGAGTTTTGGTGCGGCTGGAACTGCGACCCGTCGATGCCCGAGGAATAATCCCAGAATCGTCGCATGGTTTTGAGTTGGGAGGGACATTAAAGCTCATCATCTCATCTCATCTCATCTCATCTCATCTCATCTCATCTCATTCTCAATCTCATCTCATCTCATCCCAACGCCCTGCCACGCCCAGGGACACTTTCCACTGCACCAGGTTGCTCCAAGCCCAACCCAACCGGTTACTGCAACCGGGAGGGGGTTTGGTTAGACCTGATGCAGCTCCAGAAGGTGGATCGTGAAAATAAAAGGAGCGTCAAAGATCCCAACTGCTCATCTTCAGTGGCAAGGGGGTATTTGGTCGCTAAAGCGGATTTTCAGGAGGGGTGGATGGGAGAGGAGAATCCTTCAGGACCAATTAGGCACAGCCGGGGAGCATCCCTGCCCGGCTTGGGCTTTAATCACCCTCAGTCATTAACACAGTGAATTAGCTGAGGTTTCTCTGCCTTTTCGGCGGGAGGACAACCCAGCTCTGTGCTCGCTAATCTCCCTTCTTCTGTGTCTCTCTGCGTCCAGAGATACAATATTTATATAGATACTTAAACACACGCTTAAACAAAAGAGACGCGAGGACTCCGCCTGAGGGTTTGCAGGGACGCGGCTCGGGGGCAGCGGAAGCAAATGAGCGTTTTTAATTGCGGTGGCATCTTTCTGGAGGCGGCTCGCAGGCGGCAGCGACTCGAGGGGCAGGAGGAGCCCCTGCTGCTCCCGTGGCCAAGCCAAAACACGCGCTGGGGTCAGCTCTGCTTGTGTCTGTACAGGGGGAAACGGGACGAAAAGAGGGAGCCGCCGTGTTCGCCTCGGGGGCAGGGGGGGAGATGATGCAGGACGGAGCCTGGGGCTGCTGGGTGAGGGCTGAGGATCCAACCCGGGCTGGCTGGCTGGGCATCTCTGAGATGCAGCTCGAGACCAGCACCCTGAGTAGCCACAGCACTGCCCACCCTTGGGCAGGACGGGATTGCTTCCCTCCGCTGCAGGGGGACGGAGGGGAGAGATGGGGAGCAGAGGGACCATGTTCTGCAGGAGCCCAGTGGAGGCTTCTCTGGTGCTTAGCTGGTGGAAGGGAGCCAGAAGCTGAGTGTCTGGAGGGGAGGGCAGCCGGCACCGGAGCCTGCTGTCTCCGCGCTCTTGTTATCCCGGTTTCCAGGGAGGGAGGACTAATTGTATTTGCTGTTGGCTCTTTTCCACCCGGGATGCCTGTGGTCGAGGGCAAGGTGTTTCCTTGGCTTTAGCTCTCAGCAGAGATGATTTCCAGAGATTTCCTGAGAGGGGAACGGCCCATCCATCTCCCCCAAACTCTCCTCCCGCTGTCCTTGCTGCAGCCCCGAAGGTTTTTCTGCCCCAGCAGTGGCTCCTGGGCAGCCAGATCTGTTCTCCTCTCCCTTCCTCCTGCGGAGGGGGAGCTGGGCAGATTTCATATTAATGTGCAGCTCTCGGTTTCCTGCTGTTTTTTCTTCTCCCATTGTGTGGAAAAGACCATTTCCCCATCTGGGGCAGGAGGGAGGAGGCTTTCCCAGCACAACCAGTCTTTGCATTGCAGTCTCTGGAGAGATTTAATGGGCTGGTAGTGGCTTCCACCCAGCCCTGCCACAGCCTGGCTGGGCTCTGGGGGGTTCTGCAGTGCTGGAGGGGGTCTTGAGCGCTGGTTCAGTCACAGGACACCATGGCATGGGGGTCTTCAGTTCCCAAGCACCCTGAAAACTCTGTGGTCCAGGGGGCTTTGTATGCTCTCTGCTCTGATAAATACCTGATGGAGTGGAGGATCAGCACATCCCTCTCCTGTAGCTCTGTGTTTCCAGGACTACCATCACCCTTAACTGACAGCAGACATGCTTAGAAAATTTAATAAAATTTCTCCTGATTTTGCAGCTGGGCAGTTGGTGCCTGTGTGTCAGAACCTCACTGTGACACAGGGCAGAAACCCCAGGGAAACTGCTGCTTTGGCCAGACTTGCAAAGCTCCAGGAGATCCAGGCAGGAATGATAAAGCCAGTGGCCTGTGTGCCTTCTGGTGCTGCTCAAGAGCAGCTGCTGTGACACCAGTTGCTTGTTTTGCTCTACACCCTGATGGGGACCCCTGTCCAGATGGGGCTTCAAGCCTTCATGAGATCATGGTGGGGAGAAACCATTTTCATGCTTCATGAATGGGACTGTGTTGGGTTACAGGAGAGGAAACAGCTTCAGGTTGTTTTGTGTTAGATGCTGAGTGAAAGCAAATTCGTGGTAGAAAAAGTTCAGACCGTGCTGTGATTTGAGACCCGGGACTTTTCATCCATGTGTTTCTCAGCTCACATTTATCTGTGGTGATGTCACCACTGGGATCATCACCCCACATCCATATATGTAACTGGTGCTCTTCTAATTCTGGAGGAGAACTTTATAAAAACACAACAGCAGAGGAGGAGAGCCAGATACCTTCTCCTCTCCAGACTGCCCTCTTAGGGCTCCAAGCCACCCCATCCCCAGGGAGGCTCCTCCATCCCCGTATCCTCCTTCCCTGTGTCCTCATCCTGAGTCGCTGCCCTGTTTTGTCTCCTGGTAGCCATGTCAAGGTGGAGTTATCCTGGTATGGCTGGGGGATGGCATGGCCAGGCTACACAGTCCAGCCCAGGGCAGAGGTGTTGTGGCTTTTCCCGGTGGACAAACCACTGCTCTCACCTGCCAGCGCAGCCCTTGCTCATGCCTGAGTCATCCTGACTCACCTGAGCAGGTGTGGCTCTGGGCTCTCACTGCTGCAAGGAGCTGCCGGAGCCTCCAGCCGAGACAGGCACCTTTGTGGGGGGAAACACGGCCAAATTCTTCCACTGGGGTTGGGAGAAGAGCGTGCCCCAGCAGGGAGATGTGCCCGTCCCAGCAGGGAGCTGTGCCTGTCCCTGCTGTGCTGCGGCTGGAGAGGCATCCTCCAGGCAGAAGGGATGTAAGAGGAAATCAAACCTGTCGGCTGGAGGGGATGAGATCGGCAGAGCACACGTGGATGTGCCTGCCCTGCCCTGCCCGCCGGGAGGTGGCAGGCGCGGGAGGTGACGTGTTTGGGGATAATGTGAAGGTGACTGTGAGAGGCAAGCAGAAGCTTTGGGCAGGAGGGGGAGAAGGAGAGGCCCTGGCACACCTCAGGACTGCCATGCCCGTAAACTCTTCTCACTCCGTGCCAGGCAACAGGCCTAGGGAGGGATGGTGCTCCTCTGCAGGGACACGGCAGGGGACTGGATCGGGATGGTGCTCCTCTGCAGGGACACGGCAGGGGACTGGATCGGGATGGTGCTCCTCTGCAGGGACACGGCAGGGGACTGGATCGGGATGGTGCTCCTCTGCAGGGACACGGCAGGGGACTGGATCGGGATGGTGCTCCTCTGCAGGGACACGGCAGGGGACTGGATCGGGATGGTGCTCCTCTGCAGGGACACGGCAGGGGACTGGATCGGGATGGTGCTCCTCTGCAGGGACACGGCAGGGGACTGGATCGGGATGGTGCTCCTCTGCAGGGACACGGCAGGGGACTGGATCGGGATGGTGCTCCTCTGCAGGGACACGGCAGGGGACTGGATCGGGATGGTGCTCCTCTGCAGGGACACGGCAGGGGACTGGATCGGGATGGTGCTCCTCTGCAGGGACACGGCAGGGGACTGGATCGGGATGGTGCTCCTCTGCAGGGACACGGCAGGGGACTGGATCGGGATGGTGCTCCTCTGCAGGGACACGGCAGGGGACTGGATCGGGATGGTGCTCCTCTGCAGGGACACGGCAGGGGACTGGATCGGGATGGTGCTCCTCTGCAGGGACACGGCAGGGGACTGGATCGGGATGGTGCTCCTCTGCAGGGGCACGGCAGGGGACTGGATCGGGATGGCGCTCCTCTGCAGGGGCACGACGGGGGACTGGATTGGGATGGTGCTCCTCTGCAGGGACACGGCAGGGGACTGGATCGGGATGGCCGGGAGCAGCGTTGACGTTAAACATCCCAACTCCCTTCTTTTCCCTGCCCTGAGATGAGGAGGAGGAAAGCAGCTTTATAAACACACGTTTTCCCAGAGGGCACCAGCCGTGCTGTCCGGGTCAGCCCGTAGCATTCCTGCTGCTCAGCACACCTCTCCTTTGGGATGCAGCAAAGGAAGCCACCACTTTCGCTTTTTAGTCTTCTTCTTATTCATTACCGTAACTCCGGCTCTGCTGCACTAACAGGATGCTTGGCAGCTTGTTTGTGTCCCGCAGACATCCCCTGCGGGGCAGGCGGGTGTGGAGCGTTCCTGTGACCCCGGCTATTAACTTCTCCGAAAGCCGGGGAGCTGCCGGAGCCGAGGGAAGCCGCTTATTTTCTTTAACATACAATTTAAGTGTTGGAGCGAGTTCAGAGAGACAACCTCCATCCGTGTCAATGGGCGATAAGGAGAAGAATGGTTTGGCAGAGCGGATCGCCCCCGGCGCATCCTGCGTGGGGCTGGGGGGAGGCTGCTGCCTGAGCCCATCTCCAGCCGCCCTCCCCGTGTCCACAGCCCTTTAGCCTTTATGTTAATCACTGCGCTGAGCCGAGATGATCAGAGCTTGGGGTTTGGTCGCCTCTGGCTCTGGGTGACACTGCAGCAGAGTGTTCTTGATCTCTCCGTGCAATGTTTCCCCCTCTACGTCTTCGCCCTTCCATGGCCAAAAATCCCCAAGAGCCATCAAAAAGGGATGGGGGGAGGCACAGATAAACCTGTAGGAGCACAGGAGGTGCGGCTGCTTGAGGTGCTGAGACCTCGGGGGGGGGAAAATAAACGGGAATTCCGGCACAGCGCTGCGTTTGCAGCCCCGTTTCCCCTCGCATCTCCTTTATCCCCCTTCCTTCCCAAGCCAACACGTGCTGAGAGCTGCGTTTCTCCCGTCTCTTCTCGCAGCTGTTCCTGGAGAAATACGGCTATTTCGGCGAGCCGGGGGCCGGCACACACAGCCCCGCCGAGTTCACGGAGGCGCTGAGGTAGGAGCGGGGCAAAACCCCGCAGCTCCGGCTGCGCGGACAGTGCCGCCGGCATTGGGAGCGTCCTCCCGCAGCCCACGGGGTCTCTGGTGACAAAGCACGGGCGGTCCTTTTTGGGGTGGCCGGTGCGTGCCCGGCTCCCGCAGCTCGGTGCCAGCCGCTGGCACCCGGCGTTGATTCGCCTTTTATGGCCCGGCGCTCTCCTGGCAATGACATCTGCGGGGGGGCCGAGGCTGGCACGGCCGGGCCATGTCAGCGGGGCCGAGCCGCCGGTCCCCGCTCCCACTGCTCCAAAGGGGATCCCATCGGCTCCGGGAGCATCCCTGGCGCGAAGTCAAGCGTGCAGTCCAACAGCTGGGGGTTAAAAGCTGGAAAAGGCACTTTTTTAGGCTCCCCTGTGTGCTTTTGTCCCGCTAGGAGATGACTTACAGGTCAAGCTGTGGTTGCAGAGCCAAATCCTTTTTGGTTTATCGCTTGGGTGAGTCCTGATGGCGCGGGCGTGAAGCTCGCCGGGTGAAAACCCTGGCTCAGGTCAGAGCCCCGGGTACAAACATAACAGGCTATGTTGGTATCTATATCTGTATCTATATCCATATCTGTATCTGTATCTATCTCCGTTCCCTTTTCCAGGGATTTCCAGCGGGTGACCCACCTCCCACTCAGCGGGGTGCTGGATGCCCCCACGCTCCGCCAGATGGCTCAGCCGAGGTGTGGCACCGACGATGGGGACGGTCGCACCGCAGGGACACGTCACCCGGCATCGGCCACCCGGCGCCGCCGGCGCATGGCACAGCACGGTGAGCACCAAGGCTCCCTGTGGGGCTTGGGTGCTGGGCTGCTGGAAGTCCAGCTCTCCTGTCCTGGGCTCCTGGGGATGCTGCTCCGGGTGGGAGGCTCAGCATCCATCCCAGGACCCACCTGGGCTTTGCGCTGCTTTGTTTTTAAAGCTCTTTATTTTTAGTAGCTCTATGTGTGTCCTGATGTCAGCAGTGATTGGAGAGGCAGCTCCCGCTCGTGGGGGAATTTGGCTCTCTGGGGTGGTTTTTATCGAGGGAATCAGGACATCTCCCAGGGAACAATCATGTCACTGCAGGCCTGGACATGCCTGTGATGCCACCATCTGGAGGGCAGGAGCTGGCAAACAGTGAACTTATCTCCAGGTTTTGCCAAGCTCTGGGACTTCTAATGTGTTAATCACCCACCGGTAACCACAAAACCTGCCAGCACTGGGCTGCCTGACCCAGGGAGTCGTTTCGCCCGTATTAAGGGGTTTAACTCTGCCCCAAGCATCCTTCTGTGCGCCTGTGCATCCAAGATTGGGCCTCTTGTCCCTTGGGAGCTCCCTCCTGGGCTTGTGGATGAGTAACTGGATTCCTAGAGAGCAAGAGGGCCGGGGCCAGCTGTGCTTAGGACATGGGAAAAATGAAGGCGAGATTAAGAAGGGGCTCTGTACCGTGTCAGGCTGTCTCTGCATCTGGCAGGGCTGGCAATGGACAGCCCCAGGAGAGCCCCCTCATCCTCCTCCTGCCTCTGCCTTTCCTTCCAAAGCCCTGATGTGCAATCCGGCCCTTGCAGGAGCCATCCCGTGCCCGGGAGAGGTGGGCAGTGAGGGAAGGGCACATGACAGGAGATGGCAGCCGGTGCACTGCAGCTCATGGAGGTCTTTTTTGGGGATCATGGTCTGTGAGTGGGTGGCAAGAGATGCCAAACAGCTCAAGCCCAAGCAGGGAAGGGCTCTGTGTGACACCAGTTGTTTCTCTGGTAGTCTGGTGCCACGGGCAATGGGGATGGGAGCAACACCACATCAGTGACTGCTGTCACTGGAGGGGAGGGAGTGGGTGCCTGCAGGGCTAGAGGCACTGGCCAGGAAGGCTGGAGGCTTTGTGCTCCAGACAGGCTGTTTATCCTACTGGAAGCAGGAAACCACTGCAGCTGAGCCAGCAAAGTGCTTTGTTATCCACCCCTCTCCCAGCAGGATCTTCACAGGGCAGCCGCTGTGTCCATCACCCCCCGGCTTTGGGCTCACTCTCACCCCAATACATGGGCAAATGCCAGACCATCCTCTTCCCATGTTTGGCTCATCCAGCCTTGCCTGCTGGTGCCATCCATCCTCCTCTGGTGGCAGATTCTCTGCTCCCATGGAGGGAAGAATAGGATGCCAGGGTTTTATTTCAGGGCTGCAGCCATCCAGGCAGGTTTCAGCCTTTGCCACGCAGGCTATGTCCTGGTGGAAGGACATCCGTGTCCCTTTGGAGCTGGGCTGTCATCACTCTGTCAAGCAGTGGGAACTGATTCTGCCCCCGGGAGGGTGACCAGCTGGCCTGCAGTCTCCCCTGCCATGGGGTTCTCAGAAAAGGGGGGAGAAGGAAGCAGAGATGGGCTTGGATGCCTTCCAGGCTTGCTGAGCTCTTGGCTCAGACCCGGAGCAGTGAGCCCCGGCGTGCTGCAGGCTCCGTTCCCCCTGTTTTCCTGCACATCTGGAGCAGATGCAGACACTGGAGGTCTGTCACCCCTCCCACGCCTCGGCACCAGCTCTGGCACCCACATCTCCCAAGAGCCATGGGTTTTTTTCCCTGCTCCTGGCCATATGCACCCTGTTAGATGTAATCCCTGGGGGCCCCACAGCTGAGAAGGGGTGTTGGAGGAGGAGGAGGAGGCTGTGATGCTGTGCAGCAGCTGTGGGAACATGCATCTTTGCGCTCCTGTGTGGCTCCTGGGAGCTTAGGGGAGGTCACAGGGTCTTGTCCCCTTCATCATTGTCACCATCTGTCCTGGTGGCACCAGGGCTCTCTCTCCCCTGAAAGCTTTTAAGGAAGCCTTGGCCAGTAGTCTGTTGTGTCCCCTTCCCATTCCTTTGCCTTTGCCTGACTTATTTTCAGAGGTGACTTTGTTTTCTCTCCCTGAAATCCAGCCCTTGGGCTGCATCTTTTGGACATGAAGCTGGCATCAGGCAGGAGACCTTCCAGCAGGGACCCAGGCTGGATTTGTCTCTGGAGAGCATCCTGAGGCAAGGGTGGGGTTCAAACTGGGTGTCCCAGGTTTCTCCTCTCCTTAAAGATGTTCTGGTCCCTCTCTTAGGATTTGGTTGCAGCTCCAGCTGTGGCAATCTCTGGGTGGGCTCTGGTGGTGGCACCTTCAGGAGGATTTCATAGCAGTGCAGGGTGCCGAGGTCGCGGGTGGCACACCTGAGCTGAAGTTCAGCTTTGCCTTGGGAATGACATGGCATTTCCCAGCACTGGGAAACTTCCCTCCACCCAGGCAACTCCTGGGTGGAAGAACAAGTCTGAGTCCCCCTTGTCGTGCTGATCTTGCCCCCGTGGCAGGTGGGAGGTGGTACAAGAGGCACCTGACGTACCGGGTGGTGAACTGGCCGCCGTACCTGCCGCAGCACGAGGGGCGCTTGGCCGTGAGAGCCGCCTTCGAGCTCTGGAGCAACGTGTCCTCTCTGGTGTTCTGGGAAGCTCAGGATGGCCCAGCTGACATCCGCCTGACCTTCTTCCATGGGGACCACAACGATGGGCTCAACAACGCCTTTGATGGGCCAGGTGCTGGTCGCTTCCCCCTCGTAAGCTTCTCTTTGACGACGCGGGCTCGTCCCCGGCGGGGAGGAGGGCTGGGGCAGCGGTGGGTGGGCTGGGGCTGAGGGAGGCAGGGCTCTGCCCCAGTGGTCCCTCGAACCCTGTCTGCACCAGTTTGCTGTCTGGTTTGGGCTCCTCCCTCCCAACTCTGCAACAGAGGCCTGCCAGCAAAGTGGCTGAGATATTCCCTATGGGATCGTTCTGGTGGCCTTTAAGGAGCTCGCCCCATTTGACAGCATCCTCCAAACTTGGGCTCCTCCGAAAAGAGCTGAAACTGGTGCACGTTTAGGCAAACCAGAGCTGCACGTGCGCCCTGCCCTGCGGTCTCTGATGGCTCTCGTGTCCCCAGGAGGTGCCCTGGCCCACGCCTTCTTCCCCCGGCGTGGAGAAGCCCACTTTGACAGCGCCGAGCGCTGGTCCCTGCACAGCGGCAAAGGGCGCAACCTCTTCATTGTGGTGGCACACGAGGTCGGGCACACGCTGGGGCTGGAGCACTCCCCTGTCAAGAGCGCCCTGATGTCTCCGTACTACAAGAAACTCAGCAAGGATTTTGTCCTCAGCTGGGATGACATCTTGGCCGTCCAGAACCTGTACGGTGAGCCTGGCTTCCCTGAGCATCCCTTCCCCCGGGGCTGTCCCCTGGGATGGAAAGTGAGGAGCGGGGATGGGAGCAGATCCCTGCAAGGGGAGAGGACAGCACACAGAGGGCACAGTGCGGGTGGACCCCATCCCTGTGTGACCAGGGGGGAAGATGCAGGTGGACATGTGGGATGGGCACCAAGTGCTCCAGGGCAGGGAAGGTTGGACTTGTTGCCTGCTTGTCTGCAACCAGGGAGATGCTGGTGTGTTTTTTTGGGTACGAAGGGGTCTTTCCCACCACCATATAGAAGGGGACAGGAATCAGACAGTAGGACAAGGAGTGTTTGGAGCTCTGGGATGGCTCCTCAGCCCTGTGCTTCAGACAAAGCCCTTTCCCTGCCCCTTCTCCATGACTCACCACGTTTTCCTCCATCCCAGGGAAGCCCTCCAAGGGCTTGGCCATCCAGCTCCCAGGGAAGGTCTTCACTCACTTCCAGGACTGGAACACAGACCTTTATGGCAGGGATCAGCAGCAGAGGAGCCTCAACACCTACTACTGCCACTCCTACTTCGATGCCATAACCGCTGGTGGGTGTTGTCCAGTGTGACCCCCTGCCCAGAATGTGCCCCCATACCCCTTATCCCAGCCTGTTTCTGCTCTGGATAAGCTCCAGTGGTGGGAAAGGGGCATTTTGGCTGGTCCACAGCCCCATATGTGCTCTTGGGACTGATGCCATCACCGATGCACATTGTTGCTGTGGAGAATCTTGAGGGCACAGCCGTGGTTTGGTGTGTCAGGGGCAGGGAAAACATCCTAAAACTTGGGCCATGGCAAGAATTAATCGCTGCAGGAGCTCAGCTGTGAAAGATGAGCCTGGAGCTGTGATCAGCTTTTATCCTCGCCAGGCTGGAGAGAAGGCAATGAATTATGAAAGCTGAGGGGGTGATGGAGTGGCAGAAGGGAACATCCAAAACCTGAACACCCCCAGAGCACCACAGGGCTGCCTGGGGAGGAGGGGGCAGTTGGGGAGCAGTGCCGGGCTGGTGGAAGGAGTTTTCTCACCCGGCACACCCTCCCTTTGCCTCACAGACGCAGATCACAACCTCTACATCTTCAAGGGTGGCCACTACTGGGTGGTGTCGGCGAGTGGCAACGCCAGCGACCCCCAGCCCCTGGAGACACGCTGGCCTGGCCTCCCCCCTGGCATCGACGCCTGCGCCTGGTCCCAGCTCAGTGGCAAGTTTTACTTCTTCAAAGGTAGGTGAGGGCAGCTCCCACTGGGGCTTCTTCTGCTCTTGCCTGCAGGGCTGGTTGGCCAGGTCTGGTTGGAGCACCTTCTCCTGCCCGTGTCCCCTCCCAGTGCAGAGTTGGGGCATTCCTGCATCCTGGATGTGCCAAACCCTCGTGTTGGTGCCTGCCACGGATGAACCGCATGGCCCTGGCAGCCACACCACCCCTCGGCGCCCCTTCAGTTCCCCTTCAGCCCCTTCAGGAGAGCAGAGCTCACCAGTGTGTGCCAAAGCAAAACCAGGCGCATCAAACCCCGTTGGGGTCTCGGGGTGCAAAGGAGCCCAGTGTGGGGTTTTGGAGAACCCACGGATCCCTATGTGGGGCTGGGCTGCCCTGGGAGCTGGAATGCCATCCGGGAGCTGGAATGCCATCCAGCACGCCACAGCCGGATGGCGAGAGGAAGGTCAAACCAGGCTGCCAGGGTCAGTCCCGGCTTTTAATGGGAACCAGTTGCTGGTTCTTCAGAAAAGGGGCTTTGTTGCTGTTGCTGGGTGAGAGCCAAAGCCCCTCTGCCCCCCCAGCCCTCGCCACTCCCTCCATCCAGCCCCAAGGCTGGGTCAGGCTGCAGCTTGGGAGCAAGAAAGGGGCTTTTGTCTGCCTGTGCTGTGGGGACAGGGGGCAGTGGGGACAGGGTATGTGGNGTGGGGACAGGGGATGTGGGGACACGGGGCTGTCGGGAGAGGGGATCTGGGGCCAGGATGCTATGAGAACAGGGGCTGTAGGGACAGGGGGCTGTGGGGACAGGACACTGTGGGGACAGGACACTGTGGGGACAGGGGATGTGGGGACAGGAGGCTGTGGCGACAGGGGGCTGTGGAGAAGGGCACTGTGGGGACAGGACACTGTGGAGATGGGGGGATATGGGGACAGGGGGTTTGTGGGGACAGGCCACTGTGGGGCCAGGGCGCTGTGGGTACAGCCAAGCCATTGGTCCCCATCACAATTGCTGCCCTTGTAGTTCTGGTCTCTGTTGTCCCAACCTGGGTCAGGACTGGGTCCGTCTGTCCCATTTGCTGCGCAGGAACAGGGGGAGGTCTGCCAGGATGCAACGTGGGGGTGGCCTTGCTCTGTCCCTGCCAGTCCCTTTCCATGCCTTCCAAAGCTGCCGTGCCTCACTGTCCCCCCAAGCCTGTGCCTCGGGGACAAGCCC
Organism: Grallaria varia; assembly: GCA_013396735.1. Classification (NCBI taxonomy): domain Eukaryota; kingdom Metazoa; phylum Chordata; class Aves; order Passeriformes; family Formicariidae; genus Grallaria; species Grallaria varia. The sequence goes on along the minus strand of VWZG01006024.1, from coordinate 650,882 downwards.
CGCAGTGGTGCCGGTTGGGTCACCGGTGGGACGGATGTCACGGACACACGTCACGGGCTGCACGCCTGGCTCCGTGGCTGAGTCCTGTCACACCTCCTGGAGCTGGCCCTGTCACGGCCCGTTTTGGGGTGGGCTCTGAGCCCTCTCGTCCCTCCCCAGGTGGCCGATGCTGGCGCTACGCGGGCTCCACCTTGGAGGCAGCTTTCCCCCAGAAGTGCAGCGCCCGCGGCCTCCCCCGGCACCCCGACACGGCGCTCTACTTCCCGCAGCTGCGGCGCCTGGTGCTGTTCAAGGGCTCCAAGTACTTCGTGGTGGGCGAGGAGCCCCTGGCCGTGGAGCCCTATTACCCCCGCAGCCTGCGGGACTGGGGCGCGCTGCCCCCCGGCACCGCGGGCGCCCTCACCCACCGCGACGGATTCACCTACTTCTTCAGGGACCACCAGTACTGGAAGTTCGACCGGGCAAAGCTGCGAGTGGTGGCCACCGGCAAGTGGGCCACTCAGCTCCCCTGGATGGGCTGCTGGGATGCAAATGGTGGGCAGGTCCTCTTCTGAGCAGGACCCGCTGGGATGGAATGAGCAGGACCTGCTGGGATGGATCGAGCAGGACCCGCTGGGATGGAATGAGCAGGACCCACTGGGATTGAATGAGTAGGACCCGCTGGGATGGAATGAGCAGGACCCGCTGGGATGGAATGAGCAGGACCCGCTGGGATGGAATGAGCAGGACCCGCTGGGATGGAATGAGCAGGACCTGCTGGGATGGAATGAGCAGGACCTGCTGGGATGGAACGAGCAGGACCTGCTGGGATGGAATGAGCAGGACCCGCTGGGATGGAACGAGCAGGACCTGCTGGGATGGAATGAGCAGGACCTGCTGGGATGGAACGAGCAGGACCTGCTGGGATGGAATGAGCAGGACCCGCTGGGATGGAACGAGCAGGACCTGCTGGGATGGAATGAGCAGGACCTGCTGGGATGGAACGAGCAGGACCTGCTGGGATGGAATGAGCAGGACCCGCTGGGATGGAACGAGCAGGACCTGCTGGGATGGAATGAGCAGGACCTGCTGGGATGGAACGAGCAGGACCTGCTGGGATGGAATGAGCAGGACCCGCTGGGATGGAACGAGCAGGACCTGCTGGGATGGAATGAGCAGGACCTGCTGGGATGGAACGAGCAGGACCTGCTGGGATGGAATGAGCAGGACCCGCTGGGATGGAACGAGCAGGACCTGCTGGGATGGAATGAGCAGGACCTGCTGGGATGGAACGAGCAGGACCTGCTGGGATGGAATGAGCAGGACCCGCTGGGATGGAACGAGCAGGACCTGCTGGGATGGAATGAGCAGGACCCACTGGGATGGAATGAGCAGGACCCGCTGGGATGAAACATGGGGTCTGAGCCCCAACTTGCTCATCACTGCCTGGATCCCTCTTTGTTTGACTCTGAGGAATAGTTTGGCAGGGACCGGCTGCCTGGGGATGGCTGGAGCCATGGGATGGTGGAGCAGTGCCCCAGCACAGCATGGATGCAGCTGGGACAGGTCTGCCACGGCCAGGTGGGCTGGAGGCTTTGGGAGACAGTATTTGTTTAAAAAGACCACAAAAAAATGCCTAAGCCATGGAGACTGCAATCACGCCCATTTCTGTTGACACCCAGGTTATCATCACACAATCTTTTTCCAAAGCAGAACTGGGGTTTGTTGCTACTTTTTGATATCTTTGTTGATACTTGTTGATATCTGTCGTTTTCCCACGGTCAAAGTGCCTCCCCACTGCTTGGTTTGGGGTTTGGCTGCTTTTTAATAAGTGAGAATGTTTCCAGCTTAAAACAAAAAGAAAGGAGGCATTTGGACAAAAATTTGGATCTGTGTTAACCTTTTGCCCCTGCTGTGTGTGCAGAGCCCCAGTGATGGAGGGTCAGGGATGCTTTGCCGGGCTGTGCTCACATCCCAGGGCTCTGGTGAGGCACCAGCTGGAGACACCAACACAGTGGGATTTTGGGGGAGAAAACTGAGGGGTTCGGTGTAGGAGCCTCTTTGGGGTGAACAGCAAGAGGAGGCCCAGCTGAGCTATGACCAGTCACTGTGCAGCTCATGGGTAGCAGGAGCATTTGGCTTCCTGATGGGTCTGGGGTGGCTGGGTGGGTTCTCTGGTGGCTGATAAGGGTTGTGCTCACCTTACAGCCTTCCTTGTGCTCTGCTGTGCCTCTGCAAGAGACAGGATCAGCCTATTTTTGAGTCCCTGCGCCACAGTTGGATAAACAGGGGGGGTGACAAATTGCTGGGGGAGGAAGGGGAGAGGAGAGGGTGAGTGGGACAGACGGACATGTCTGTGCATGCAGGCTCACAAGGACAGTGTGGCTTCACATTCCTCACCACCACCGGTTTCTGTGCCGTCACCTGCCATGCCCACAAAGGGCCACCGTGTCCCACGGCCAGTGGGCAAGCACTGGGTCCCCAGGGCTGGAATTCCATGGCAGGAAATGCCATCGGCGCTGGCAAAGACAAGGCTCAACTTTATTAAAATGTGCTTTGATTTGAGAGATTTGAGAGTGTCACCATGTACGTGGGTGGGCTGCTGTGTCAGGGATGATCCTCCCAGGACTCAGACCCCAGCACTGCTTTGGGCCGGTCCTGCCGTGCCAGTGCCATGCCAGTGTGCTGTGCCAGTGTGCTGTGCCAGGGTGCTGTGCCAGGGTGCTGTGCCAGGGTGCTGTGCTGCGGGGCCATGCCAGGGTGCTGTGCTGCGGGGCCATGCCAGGGTGCCCTCCTGATGTCAGCAGTGCTGAGAGCTCTTTTCTTCAGCACAGCATCCTGCACTCAGCCTCGCCCAGCCTGAAGAGGACAGGAGCCAGGCTTGGCCCAGTCAAGGTGCCAAGGCTGGTACTTCCCGAGGGCTTTGGTGCTGCCAGGTGCCAGCTGGGATGTGGGTTTGGCAGGATGGAGAGCTGCCACTCTTGCTGTTCTCCGTAATATTTGTGAGTGAGCCCTTTGTGCGAACAGGGACACGGGAGGTCCATCTGCTCAAAACCTCAGGGGACTTTCAGTGTTGCCAAAGAAACGGCGCCGCAGCATTTTCATTTGGAACTGAGTGATAATAAGGTGACGTTGCTTGCGGGGAGTCCCAGGGGCTTGGAAACCTCATGGCAAATAAAACAATCCTCTGGATATGTGGCATCGGGATTTCTGCTTGTTTTCATGCCCTGGTTTGGTTTTGGGGTTTCTTTTAAGCAAATCTCCAGTTTCCTGACAGGGCTGTGTTTAAGATGCCTGGAGATGTTTGGGGTTGGAGTGGGTATGGATGAATTTGGCCTCAGCTTTTGCGCTTGCTGCATCAAAGGGAGGAGATGGTTCCCACTGAAAACTCACTGCTGGTTATGAAAACACGGAAATCCCAAATTACTGAGGATTTTTCCACACCTTGGGATGTGTTATTAGGTTTTTTCCCCCCGGGTTGAATTCATGCTGATGGGGGCCCTTCAGGTCTCCACCTTCACCCCAGCCCACCGTGGTGCAGGAAGATGGGTCCTTGATTCCCAAGGGACAGGGAACACCTGACTCGGCTCCCTCCACTGCTGCCTGCTGTGGAATCTGCAAAGTGATGATGGATTGATGGGATCATGGGGGGTTTATAGGGGATTGATGGGGCGGAGGGGGATTTATGGGGGATTGATGGGACGGTGGGGGATTTATAGGGGATTGAGGGGGCAGTGGGGGATTTATAGGGGATTGATGGGGTAAACTGGCACTGGACAAAGTCTTTCTGTCAAGACATTTGCTCTGGATGTTGAGCAGGGCCAGGAGAGCAGTGTGAGGAGGATTACTGGGCCCAGCTGCATCCCAGGGGTACTCCACACCTGCGCCTTTGCTGAGAAGCAGCAGTTCATTATCCCCTTTCGTGTTCCCATCTGCCGTATGACTGGAGCCTGAGGATGGGACAACCTCAAACCCTCTCCCATTTTTGGGTTTTCCTTTTCCTCCCTGGCTTGCTGCCCTGTGTTTCCTGTGTCCCTGCCCTGTGATGCTGCCAGAGCTGGGGCTGAGCACAGCCTTTCTGGCAGGGATGGGGGGGCTGTGCTGTATCACTTGCACCCCACTGCTGTGGGGGTGACCTCCTACCCCGAGCCGTGCAAACAACCCCACTGGGTGCCCTGGTTGTAATTCAGCTTCACAAGGGTCCTTTTCTCCTGCTGGCCTCCCTGGCTGGGAGCGCCAGGCACAGACTCCTCCAGCCTGCCACACATCCCCCAGACCAGCAGAATAGCTGGGATTCTTGTATTTCCTCCCCCAAAATGACACTGGCTGGACAGTGAGCTGCAATGAGCGCCAGCAGCTGGCTCCAGGGAGAGGACAGGTCTCTCAATACATCAAGAAGCCCCCCAAAGCCCACAGCAGAGCCCCCCAAGCACACGAGAGGCTCCGTTTCAGTCCCGAGGTGCAAACACTTCCCTGGTAGATTTGTTTTTTGCAGAAGTACCTGGGTGCTGCCGCAGCCCTGAAAGCCCTGGGTTAGGGAGGGAGTGTCCCACATTCCCAGAGGTGCCCACTCATGTGTAGTTATTTCCTTAAAGCCCCAACTCCTGGAGTCACTGTGTCCCTGGAGGAGCTTGGCTTTTACCAAAGACCTTGCTGTTGTGGGCAGTTTGGGAAGGAGTTTGCAAGGGAGCAAAGGGCAGGGAAAGCCCGAAGGTGGGTATGCAAATAAGCCCTCCTCAAGCAGAAGTTGCCCTGAAGATGTGTCTTGGAGGGCCACCAGGTTACCACATCTGGTGGAAGTGGGTGTAGGGGTGTCAGGAAGGGGGAAAATCCCCATCACGTGCTTGTGTTTGGCTTGGGATGTTGATGAGATCCTTTATAATTCCATCCTGCCCTGCAGTCAGGGCCCTCAGGGGAAAATCCACCCCTGGCATGGCTGGGGAGTAGCAGGTTCTGAAGAGTTAACTGGGAGTGTTTGCAGCCAGTCCTTGTCACCAAGGAGAAGGGATCAGCACTTGGGAAGGAAACAAAACACCCACTGCCCAGGAGGGTGATTTCCTTCAGCCCTCAGAGCCCAGAAGGGCTCTGGACACCAGGAGGACATTGTCACCATCCTGGGTGGCAGGGGGAAAGTGGCACCGGGTGAGTGTGGCTGCTGGGGACATAGGCTGGGAGCACAACCAGGGCAGCTCCCCATGCCCCCATGCCCCATGACCCCATCATCCCTCTCCCTCAACCTCCTCCCAGTCCTATGGCAGAATGTGGGGGGCGCCGGGCACGGTGGCGCGGAGCATCCGTCCCTACGGGTCCAGCCAGCAGTACCTGTACGCCATGAAGGAGGACCTGGCAGAGTGGCTGAAGGAGCTCTATGACCTAGACATTCAGGTGGGCACCTTTGTGGAGGTGCTGGAAACGGGGGCTGTGCTCTGCTCCCATGCCAACAATGTCACCCAGTTGGCCGGGGAGTTTGCCCGCACCTACCCCGACGTGGCCCGTCACCTCCGCCTGCCCACTGCTGGTGTCACCTGCAACCTCACAGCACAGCCAGGCACCTTCCAGGCCAGGGACAACGTCTCCAACTTCATCCAGTGGTGCAGGAAGGAGATGGATATCAAAGGTAAGGTGTCACGCTCCAGCTGTCTCGTACCTCCATACGCAAATCCCCTCCAGCCACTCCTGACACCACCCCGGGTGTTTTCTGGTGTGTCCCCCCCAAATCAGTGCCACCCTGGCATGGGACAGCACCATGTGCATGCATTCCTGAGCTGGCACTCCTGGCACAAACTCCTCCAGGGCTGGCAGCAGCTTTGCAGGATGCTGGCACACGTCCAGTGTGTTTGCTTGGGTGCAAATACGCACTGGAGGGCTGGAAAAGGAAAGGGTGCATGGCATGGTGTGTCCCTGCCAGGTACGGCAGGATGCCAGTCCTAAGGAGAGCAGGAGGATCCTGGCCCTGAGCAAAGGGTCTGTCACCCTGTCCTACCACCAGCGGATGCCCAGGAAGGGAAATGGCACAGAGTGACACACCCTCAAGGCACCCAGACACTGAGTTTTGTGGTTTTAGGACACCATGAAACAGCTGTAGATGCCCAAGAGGCTCTTAAATCCTTTAATTCATCCCAGCTCTTGTTGAACCCAACCATATTCCTAGCGGGATGGCTCCAGTGAGCAGCACCCCTTTGGGCTGGATGTGACTCCCTCTATGCCCCCGTCCCCTTTGTCCCCATCCTCACGCGCCAGCCCTGGCTCAGCCCACCCCGTCCTGTCCCAGATGTCCTGATGTTTGAGACGGAGGACCTGGTGCTGAGGAAGAACGAGAAGAACTTCGTGCTGTGCCTGCTGGAGCTGGCGCGCCGCGCTTCCCGCTTCGGCATGTGCGCCCCCACCCTGGTGCAGATGGAGGAGGAGATCGAGGAGGAGCTGCGCCAGGACCTGGACCTGCCACCCACAGACACCCCTCTGCTCCGGCCCCCCAGGAAACCAAGGGACCTCAACAACCTCGACCAGATGGTACAGAGGGGCATGGGATGAGGATGAACATGGCCATGGACGGGGATGGGGATGGAGGTGGATGGGGATGGGGATGGATGAGGATGAACATGGCCATGGGACGGGGATGGGGATGGAGGTGGATGGGGATGGGGATGGATGAGGATGAACATGGCCATGGGACGGGGATGGGGATGGAGGTGGATGGGGATGGGGATGGATGAGGATGAACATGGCCATGGACGGGGATGGGGATGGAGGGGGATGGGGATGGGGATGGATGAGGATGGGAATGGCCAATGCAGGACCTGCCCCAGGAGCTCTGGTGAGGACCCATTCCTGCTGCCCACAGGTCCAGCACCTGGTGAGCTGCTGTACCTGCCCTGTCCAGTTCCCCATGATCAAGATATCTGAAGGGAAATACCGTGTGGGAGACTCCGACACCCTCATCTTTGTCCGGGTGAGTCTGCTCAGCCCTGTGCTTTTGGGGCACAGGCACCAGGGATCCTGCTCCACTGCCATGACACATCCTCCATAATCCACCCTCAAAATGGGGCCGGTGTGGGACTTTTGGCCATTATTCCCAAAGCAGGGCAGCAGGGAAGCTCAGCCCTGCAGCGTTCGCATGGATGTAACCATCCATGTGCAGGGACAAAACCAAAGCAGAGCCAGGTCTTGCCCAGCAACGGGAACACTGGGACACTTTGTCCCTGCCTGGATCCTTTCCTAAGCCTGGCCAAAGAACTCAGCACGTGACAAAGGAGAGGGTCCCCATCCTCCTTGGGGACACATGCACCCGTCGGGAGGGCAGCCGGAGCTGAGCCGGGAATTAAACCATCTTTTGGGAGACCTGGTGGCACTTAGGGCAAGGCGACGGCCCCGACAGCCCGGCAGAGTGTGACACCCACCCCCGGGGCCGATGAAAAAGGAGGGGGGCGCCATCCCACGCACCCCTCCGGCCTCACGGCACGCGGCATCCCGCGCAGATCCTGCGGGAGCACGTCATGGTGCGGGTCGGGGGCGGCTGGGACACGCTGGAGCACTACCTGGACAAGCACGACCCTTGTCGCTGCACCTCGCTCTGTGAGTCCCCGCGTCCCCAAAGCTCGCGGCTGGGGGAGGATGAAGGGGGAGCTGTCGCGGGTCGCGAAGCTTCTGGGGCCGTTTTCGGGAGCAGAAGGCGCTCTTTTGCCGGAGAACGTCTGGGTTTGGGGACTCTCTCTTTGGCTTTGGTGGCCACTAGGGGTCATGGAAGACTTTTGGATGGCGCCAAACACCAAAAAGTCCCTTGGCAGAGAGCGCAGCTTTCCGCCGGCATCCTCGGGGGGCCGAACGCTGAGCGATGGCTGGGGGGGCCGCACCCGAGGGCGGGCGCAGGGGAGGGGATGTTGAGCCCTCCCCGTTCTCTCGCCCAGCTCACAAACAAGCCTGGAAAAGCCGGAGCCCGCAGCGCTCGGTGCAGCACGAGGTCCGACTGTGCCCGGCTCCGAAGGCGGCCGCCCGTGGTCCCCAGCCCACGCTGCTGGTGAGCCGCTCCCAGAGCCCCCTGCCCGCCGTCACCTGGGGGTCCCGTGTCCCCCCCCGGGAGGCAGCGCAGCCCCGCAGGGTCCCTTCGGGCAGGTAAGTGGAGCAGAGATGTCCCGACTGCCTGGTTTCAGAGCAGTTTTTCTCACGTCCTTGAAGTTTTTCTTCCCTCCTGGATGTGCCCGCACCGGGCTGGACGGGGGGATGCGGCAGCTCCGCGGCTCCTCTCGGCTCTCTCTCCTCGCAGGGTGCGGGAGCCACCGGCTGTCCCTTCGGGGTGGCAGCCACCACCATGCAGGTCACCCGCTCGCCCCAGCTCCCCTGGCCACGGGGCGACCTCCCGGGCAGCCCCCCCTTCCCGGCCGAGCCTGCCAAACGGCGGGGGGGTCCCCAGGGCGCCCCACGGGCGCACCCCGGGGACAACCCCGGTGGCACCGGCACGGGGCAGGGCCACGGCACCCAGCCCACGGATGGTGACACCAACCCCTCCAAGGGGCACCCAGCAAGGAGGGAAATCATCCGTGGTGGCTGCCAGGCCACAGGGAAGCGGGGCACCCACCACGGCGACAGCCCGCGCCCCCAGCCCCTTCAAGGGCTGTGTCCCCTCCTCGCACCGAGGTGCCCGGGGAGACCCGCAGCGACAGAAGAGCCCGCGGGAAGGGGGACGGGGCCAATCCCCCTCACCCAGAAATTCCTCCAGCCACCCCCCAAAATGCCACGGCAGCGTCAACCCCCCCATCAGAGCCAGCCCGGCCCCCGCCCGGCCCCCCAGCCCTCTGGCCCAGTTCGCAGCGGGGTGCAGGGGCTGTGCCCCCGGGGAGGGTCCCCAGAGGACGCAGCAGTGCCACCCAGCCCCGACCCCGAGGGCTGCGGGTGCCGAGGGACCGGGGGTGCCGCTGGCCGAACCAGGGCGGGGTTGCGGCCCCGGTGACAGCAGTGAGGGTCCCCGGGGGTGCTGGGGGCACCCGCGGCCCCCCGGCTACGCCAGGGTGGTGGAGGAGCTGTCCCGGCGGCAGCGCCCCCTGCGCCCCGCGGGCCAGGGGCCCAAAGCCCCGCAGCCCAGCCCGCTCCCGGCAGAGGCGGAGGCGGAGGGGGCGCGGGCGGGGGGCCCCACCCCGCGGGGAGCCGGGGCCAGCACCGTCCCCAAGCCCCGGCGGTGCCTGAAGAAGCCCGAGCGTGTGCCCTCCATCTACAAGCTGAAGCTGCGGCCCAAGGTGCGGCCCCGGCGGGACCACCGGCCGGGCAAGCGGCCCTCGCGCATCCCCGGCCCGCGGGGGCAGCAGCATCGCCCCCCCGGCCCG
>VWZG01006024.1:553057-632012 GCA_013396735.1 Grallaria varia | reverse complement strand
GGGTGGGAGGCGGGCAGCGCCGCGGGAGCGATGGAGGAGGGAGGGAGGGAGGGAAGGAGGGCGAGAGGCAGAGCTCAGGCAGGGATGCCCGGGAGTGATGCAGGCAGCGCCCGGGGAAAGGAAGGAGGCTCAGCCCAGGCAGGGATGCAGGGGTTGCCCGGGGAGGGATACAGGCGGCGGCCAGGCAGGGAAGGAGGCAGTGCCCGCGAAAGGAGGCAGGGAATGCCCGGAGCGAGCCGCAGGAACCCAGGAGGGACACCGGCTTCTCCCGGGGCTCTGGGGAGGCGCCGATGGGAAAAGACCCTCCCATGTCCCCCCTGCAGTGTGCTGGGGGCAGCGCCGTCACCTCTTCCCTCCCCGGCGCCCAGTGGCATCCGCGCTCTCGTGCCCACCCCGTGCGAACCCCCCCGGGCAGACCCATTCGGGGTGGGACCCCCCCTGCCAGGGAGCCTTTCCCTCCTCGGCTGCTGCTGCTCGCCGTGCTCTTGGGCACAGCGCTTCGCCTCCTTGCTGTGCCAGCCCGCGGGGGTTTCTCTGTGCCCGCTGGCACCGGGCGGGGGGGGCTCAGCCCAGGGCAGTGCCAGATCCCACCGAGGGAGGGACGTTTCTGTTGCAGAGTCGGCGTTTTGGGTCACCCCGCACGGAGCATTTACCTGCGTGGCGGACAGAGGGGACGAGGCTGGTGCCACCTGCGGGAGGTGGTCCAGGCCCCCTGGGCACGCTGCTGATGGGCTCCGGCCCCGCTCTGCTCCTCGAGGCCGCCCCCAAACCCCGCGCCAGCTCCCCGGGGAGCCTCTGCGGGTCTGGCTGCGGTCACTCGGGCTTGGCGGAGCACAGACCCCGGCTCAGCTCCCCCGAGCCTCGTCAGCACCTTGGGCTGGAAAAACCACCATCTCCGGGGGGCTCCTGTCCGGGGTGAGGAGGGGATGCAATGGGAAACGTGTGTAATGTCTAAGGGGCCGGCGGACACAGCCCCACGGCTGGGTGCGGTGGCACAAGGTGACAAAAGGCACGGCGGGGTTTGTGTCCCCCCCGCCGCAAGGCTGGGCTGGGCGCCGGGCAGTGGAGGGCACAGCGCCGTGTCCCACCGTGGCACCCCGAGCGCCGGGGGCTGTGTCCCCGCGGAGGGAACCTGTTCGTCTCCCTGTGTCCCTGACGCTCGCAGCCAGCGGAATGTTGATGCGCCCCCGGGGTGATCCGCAGCCCCAGATGCTGCTCCTTTCCCCGCAGTCCCGAGCTGTGGAATATTTCCGGGCGAGGGAAAGGATCAGCCCGCGCTCCAACTCTCCTGCACAATTCAGGCTCCAGCCTCGGGGTTATTTTTAGCAGTTCCCTCTAAGATGCTCCTCGGTTGCAGTTTTATGTGCGAAACTTAATATACGAGGCAGGGGGGAGGGGAGTGGGGCTGGATGGCGGCGCGTCCCCGCTGCTTGGGAGGCTCATCCCAGCCCCACCAGGCTGATGCAAACCCCAAGTCACCCATCCGAGAGCTCTCGGATCCCGGCGCGCAGGCGGCAGCAGGGGACAGGCAGAGCTGCTGGCTCGGGGGGCTGCAGTCAGCCCCCGCCCCAGCCCCGGGCTCTGAAACCATCCCCCGAGTCCCTGCCCCTTCCCACGCCCCCTCGTGGGCTCAGGGGACCTGTCGCCACGCGGTGCTGGCCCTTGGCACACACGCCGGCACCAGGCAGGGCAGGTACAGAACCCGCAGGGATTTTGGGAAGCCCACCCAGCAGAGCCCCAGCCGCAGCCGGAGCAGCCCGGGAGGTGCCCGTGGCACGGCGTGGATCTGGGGAACAGGGAAGGCTGTGGGGACCATCCACCCCCGGGAGCATCACCCGTGTCCCCTGAGCTCCCAGCAGCGGGGGCTGGCGATGCGCTGAGCATGCACAGCCTGGGGCTGGTGCGTCCCCATGTACAGGGCGTGAGCGTGGCTGCACATCCAGAGCGGCAGGAAAAGCCCCATTTCTCCACGAGGAGCCTCTGGCTAAACAGGGAGGGAGAGAGAAACTTTCCCTTTGGACATGAGGGGACAGCAGGTGACAGGGCAGAGCCCTGAGCATCTCACAGCAGCTTTTGTTCCTGTTGGGGCAAATGCTGCTCCAGGCTCATCTCCAGCAGCATGGCAGGAGATGACCCACAGTGGGGAACGATGATCCCATCCCAGGCACGCCAGAGATGCATGAAGGGACACAGCAGCAAGATCAGTGACCCCAAACCAGCCTGGCACTGTTGTTAATGGCACATACACCTGCCTCTAACATGAAAACATCCCAGCACAGAGCAACAGGGGTTGATAAGGCACCGGCTCTTCACAGAGGGGGTAGTTCCCAAATCTCCTAGTGCTGCTAAGGCTGGGCAGGGGTGAGGGAAAGGGCTGATCTGCCCCAGAGCAACCCCTCCCAAATCTGCTGCTTGTTCTGTTGCATTTCTGGCCACTTCGGGTGCTGAGTGTGGCGCTGCCTGAGCTCAGCTCTGGCCCCTTTCAGTGGTTTTGCAGCCCAACCCATCCTGCTTGAGACAGGACTGGTGATGGCAAAACAACAGCACCACTGCAAACTGATCCAAAGGCATCATTGACCCAGGAGTTGATTGTTTCGCTGCAGGGAAAACAGGTCACACTACACACAGCCCGCCTGGGGCCCCAGAAGGGCTAAATGGGTTCATCCACCTTCTGCTCCTGTCTGGCCTCGCTGCCCTTTGAGAGGAGGAGAGAGCAGCAGAGACTGAGAATCCTCGCTGCCTCCTCACCCTGCAAGCCTCTAATTTGGGGTGGAAAAAGAAGACAAAAGGCTTCCCGGTGAGCCAACAGTCTCCTTCCCACCAAATGCAGCCCTGCTGCTCTCCTGGGCAGAGCCAACATGGGGGGAAGCAGCCCCCTCTCCCCCAGCCCCACAGAGCCACACGCAGCCACAGCGTCGTGGAAATGAGTTTATTGACACGGACGGCAGGTAAAGCCTGAAGAGCAACACAACGGCACAGCCAACACTGGAGCGAGCAGGAGAGGAGGAAGCAATGTCACCCCAGAGCCCAGGCACAGACAGCTGCATGCCTGGAAAGCTGGGAAGAAATCTGGCAAGAGAAAGGGGTGCTCAGCACCCCCTTCCCCGCATCAAAGCTACTCTCTCCTCCCTGCCCTGACACACCATCTCGCTCAGTGCCACTGGTGTTTCCTTAATTGCTCTGTTAATGATTTTTGCAGTATACCTGCAGGGCTCAGAGCAAAACACCTCCCAGCACATGCTCAAGGGCTGGATTGCCCCAGCTCTGCCCCACTTTTTCCCCAGCCAGGGCACAGGGGGTTCCTACATAGGGACACCATTTTCCTCAGGTCCTGCAGCTCCTGGGCCCTGCTGGAGTCTCTGCCAGAGCACTGTGACCTTTTCCCAGCATGGGTTTCTTGTCTGCAGACAGCACCAAAGCCCTGATGAACTATCTCCCACTGTAAAACACTTATTGACTTTGAAAGTGGCATCTAAAAGGACAACACGGGGGTTGCTACACGCAAGGGCTTTGTCAGGAGGGGAGGAGATGGTGTCCAAGCATGCTGGGGAGGGCAAAGCCCTTCTGGAAATGGGCTTGGATTAAGCAGGGCAAGCTATGGATGGAGCAGGGACATGCAAGAGGCTTTGCTTTCACTGCTGTTGCTGCAGCACTTAGTGGTTGCAAAGGGGTGAGAGTCCATAGTCATGGACAGGAAGGGCAGCAGTCCTGGCCCTAGGGACAGATCAGAAAAGAGAGGCCAGGGTATGGAGCTGCTCGGGACAGGGGGTGAGAGCAGAAACCTGGCTGGGCCTTGTCACCGTGTGCCTCTGGGCACAAAGAGCCGAGCTGCCAATGGGAGAAATGCTCCCTGATCTGCTCAACTCAGCCCAGATGGAACCCAAAGACCCCCAGGCAGGCAGGCAGGGAGCCAACACTGCCAAGCCCAAACCACCTCCCGTCAGGACACAGCCTGGGTTTTGGGGGGAGCAGGGAGAACTCCTCCGTTCCTCTGGCACCCCAGGACATGCCAGCAGTGGCCCCTCTCCACAGGGGCATGGCTGACACCCACAGCCCCCTCAGGGAAGTGGCACTGCCACATCTGGATGGACCATGAGCCTCGGAGATTGCTGGGGCTGGTACAGCTCAGGGTGAAGGGGGCACAGCTCAGGGGATGGCCCAGAAGGCAGTTCAGCCACAGCAGGCACAGAAAGAACGGGGAAAGAGGGGCTGCAAGATGGGTGAGGATGCAGAGACCACACCTGGAGCTGTTGCACGAGCCTTTTGCTCTAAGAATGGGTTCGTTTCCTTCATTTCATCCATTGCTGTCCTGTTACCAATGTAGGCCTGCAGCTCCTCCCCATGCAAAAGCAGCCTCACTACTCAGATCAGCAGCTAATGAGCCTGGGAGATGGCTGGAGTGAAAACACACCATCAAAGCAGCGAGTCTGCCAGCACATGTGTAATAAAAACCCCTCCTAGGGCTCCATCCGCCTCCTCAGACCCATCTGATGGCTCTGTTCCTACTTCCCCGGGGCCGTTCTCACCCTACTAGAGCCCCAGATCCCTGCAGGGCTCCCAATATTTCCTTGGAATCACCTTCCCTTTGAGCCAATTACAATAGAAAAACTCAAAAAAAAAAAATGTATAAAAATATAAAATAAAGTGCAGTATTATGTTTTCGACACTTTTGCCTTGTTTTAATGAGCGGACGTGTGGTTTTTGCTTGGTGGCTTGTTTTTTTTTCTTTTTCCAGTGAGCGGTATTTTACAAAATCCAAACTACACCTAAAGCCATTTAGAAAACACTGAACATTGGCACAAAATGGAGAAGCCCACGAGAACGGATGAGTGAGGGGCGAGGGGGACACGGGAGTAGTCGAAGCAGTGGTTACAAACTCCATGGACGCTAAAAATACCAAAGGGGTTTGCTCCCTATCATCGTTAGCACGTGGAGACTAATTGCTACCTTGTTTAATCAGTGCCTTTGACTGAAATCCTACACATTGAATACAGCTGCTTCCAGTTACGAGTGCTTTTCCCCCGCGCTAGCTGTGAAGGAGGATTTGGGGACCCCTTTTTCCCCTCCCTCCTTCTGCAGGGTGAGGCACAGGCTGATCTCCTGTTAGTTTTTCAAGATGGCATCGTAGGCCTGGTAGATGTACTGGGACACTTCGGGAGCTCGGCATTTCAGGGAGAGCTGTGGAGAGGAAAGCAGAGGTTAGTGGTGGTTAAAGGACGGCAGGGGCTTTCTACTGTGTCCACAAAGCAACTGGAAATGTCTGACCTCCAGCACGGGTTGGACAGACCATGGACATGGTAACAGTCACATGGAATATTTCTCCTAGGTACTGCTTTCTTCATCACCAACCCCAAACTGCCTTTTCAGAGCTTGCTGCAAGCAGGAGGAGGGACACAAATGCAAACTCCCACTGTGGGGTTCCCAAATTCTTTAACCAATGCAGATGTCCCAGCAGGCGTGAAGGAAGGGGACGTGGCCCCAGTGAGACAAGAGAGCTGCTCCTTCTCATGCTGCACTAAACCTGAGGGCTTCTACCGACCTGCTGCTCAGTCCTGATGGACACAAACTTGGCTGTCACCCCTCTCTAAAGCAAAGATCAGGCTGAGACCAGGCTTGTGGCATCAATCCTTATGCAAACACTTTAAATCACCTTCCAACACTCGCTTCCACCCTGCGGGTCCCCAGACCAGGGATTTTTTTTTTTCTTGAAGCTCCTGGCACAGCTTCCAACATGAGATAAATCCTCTAATACCAGGATGCTCAGACACAAAGATCCTCAGAAGGGGAGCAAAGTCAAAGAGAAGAGCTACAGGGGTGCACGAGGCAGGATGAGGAGCACCTTCCCACCAGCCCCAGGATGATGCCAGCACGAGGCCAAAGAGGCTCTGACATCCAGACAGCCAGTCCATGCTGCAGGGCATAAATTACCCCTTGTCTGTGAGAGGGGGAAGGGCATCCTGGCAATGCTTTCTCGTTAATATCTATTGGCTTTATCTCTGGGTAACCTTGGCAAGTAACTGCTCGTGGCTGAGCGGGCACTATCCCAGCTCACTGGTAACACAGCAGCGTAATTCTGTTCTTTCTCACTTCCCCCGCCCAGTTCAGTGGGCATTCCTAACCCCCAGTCAAATCAACAGGCTCTCCCCCGAAACAAGCACAACAAGCACATGAGGCAGAGCAGGGGGAAGCTGCTCTACGTGTGAAGTGAGCTAACAGGATGCCAGCCTGCACCATGGTCCAACACCTCACCGTGTAGTTGGGGTTCCCTGGCTGAATGCGAAGCTCAGCCAAGATCCAGATGCCATTGGTGAGTTTCAGAGACTGGTAGAGCATGTCCTGGCCCTCCACGTTCCTCTTGGCAATGGTGTAGACGTTGTTGTTCTGCAGTTTGCTGGAGACAGTGTCTTCAGAGAGAAGAAAGGAAAAAAAACCACACATCTATTAACTCAGATTCATCATCTGCGGAGACAGGAGAGCGCAGAGGAGCATTCCCAGGATGCAAGAGCACAAGGAAACGCTGACTTCCTCCCTGGGGAGAGGAGCAGACAGGACACAAGGAGAAAAAATTCCAGCCTGCTTCATGGACCCCCCTCATTCCTTTCAGGCTGTGGTCCCTTGTTAAGTATCTGCCCATTTTACAAGGCTTTCACATACTGCTCTGGGTCATTCCGGACTTACTGCCTTTATCAAGGAGAAATTATCAAGGCAGCTCAGAGGGTAAGAATGCTCTGCTTTATCCATAAACCCCAATCAGCTGCTGGCAGGCTAACCTGAAGGCAGCCAGAAGTCAGAACAAGGAGGTGGAGAAGAATAAAGATCACTGCCCCAGGCTCGCTCAGGGTCTGAGGTCCCGTCCCAGCCCTGACAACTCCCTTCTGCTTCCCTCGCACGCAGACACTTCTGCCCAAATCAATGTCCTACAAGGCAGTAAAAATAATTTCCTTTTTTCATTTTAACAGGAATTGCTTGAAAGGGTAAAAGCCCACAGACATGTCTCTAGACACCGTGGGGCTGTGATGCAGTTTTAACACACGGCCTGACCTCAGCCCTCGCAGACGGTGTGTGATTTCACCTGCAGACCTGCACGGATGTCACCACGACACACATTATTTCTGCAGGACCTTTCGAGGAAACCAGAACAGAGGCAAATACGCCGAACACACACAAAGACTGAAACCAGCAACCTCAGGATGCCAAGGGGCTTCTCAGCACAGAGCAGAGCAAACCTCAGTCTTTGGATGTCAGTAAAGGGGCACATCCAGACTCCGGGTGGAAGACACCACACCTGACAAGCATCATTGGCAAATTCCCATTCCTGGTGCCCGACAGGAGAAAATTAACTCCCTGTTGGGGCAAGTGGAACACCTTGCCCATGCTGGGCCATTATAAGCAGGTTAGGCACTTTTGACAAAAAACAAGGGAGAGAAACAGCCTTAAATCAACTTGCACTGAAAGCCCAGAGACTGGAAACGTAGGATCCAACTCGAGGAGCACAGGGAGCAGGGACAGCAGCAGAGAAGCAGCACAAGTGACTGTGCAGCTCTAATCCATCCCTATAAACACCAAGATTCACCAGCTCCAGATTTGAGAATGGATACAAGTATGTGCTGACATGTGGGGGGATTAAAGAGGGGACAGCAGAGTCTGCTCATGCACCAGGGAATGGTGGAAGGAGGAGACAAAGGGCCCCACAGATCCATACCCTGATGCAGACACTTGGATTCACTGTCTGCCCCTGGGCCATGGCTGATAACCAGAGCAGTGGAGCAGCTCCACCGGCAGCCTGGACCCTTTGCTGAGCCCCTTTGCACCCCAGCCTTCAGAGCAGCCACATGCAGGTCGAGGATGGTTCAGGCATCCAGCTACCCAGACACACTCAGATTTAGGTTTCCTCTCTTCCCCAGTTACTATGGAAACTGGCAGATATAAGTAACTAATGAGATCTTTTGCTTAAAACCCCTCATTCCCTGTCTCCTCCTCCCACCCCTACTCCTCCTCTACACAACAAACTCATCCAGACTAAGGAAACAGGCAATGCAGAGCAGTCCCATCACAGATCGTGTGGCTGGGAGAGACATCATCCACCGGGGATGATCTGCCCAAATTCCCCTCTCCTCATGCCCCCGGCCAGCAAGAGCAGCCTCCAGGGCTTTGTGAGGGCACAGTGCACCAGCTCAGAGGGCACATCTTTGTCCAAGAGGGACACTGGGATTTTGTTTGCCCAATTTTAACAGGCTGTGGTTAAACCTTGCCCCTCTGGACATGCATCCTGAAGGTGGAACTACTGGCAAGGAGTTTCTCCAGCAATCACTACCTCTGCCACAGCAGTCTCCCCCCTCTGCCAGGGATGCTGTCGGAGTAAGGGCATTCCCTGGGGAGCAGGGATGCAGGATTGGAAGCACAGCTGCAAGTGGCAAGCTGTAATTTTGGCAGCTGTGAGGCTGCTACCCCATCCCAGGTGTGATGGCAGAGGAGGGGAGCTGTTCTTTGGCAGCACAGAAGGTGAGATGGGCTGCAGAGCAGCAGCTCTTATGCCAAAGCCTTCATGTGATGGCTCTCCTTGCAATTTAAACATCCACAGCCTCTGCTGAGGGGCAGATTTCCAAGCAGGAACGTGCTTGTAAGGAGTTACAAGGAGGGAAAGTGAGGCAGAGCAACTCCTAGGAAAGCCTGTCTTCTGCTTCTCTGTCTGACCTCAGTTACCCTCCGAAGAGAGCAAAAAGCCCCACCAAAACATGCCCTGCCTCAGCCAGACACCCCTTAGAGCAATGTGAGGAGGCTGGAGCTGGTGCTTGGCTTGCCCAACTCCTCCTGCCCCCTCTCAGCACAGATTTGGGGACTGACCAGAGCTGACCCCCCCTCTCCCCACAGGTAGCAGCTCCCACCCCTCCTGTGCTGTGGAGTATCAGGAATTTGGATTTTGGAGATCATCAGAGTTGCTAAGCAACAGTGCCAGGCTGTGCCTGGCTGAAGGCAGGACCGCTAATGCCATGTGACAGCACAGCCTTTGAAAAAAAATAAATAAAGCCAGGCAGATATTGCTGGGAGCAGAGAGCTGAGCACAGCCAGAGCACAGCACCCACCAGGGCCCCAGTGAGGCAGGAGGAGGGCTGAGTGACTCTGGGGTCTGGTGACCCTGCAAACCAGAGCACGAGTCCTTTGGCACGATGCTCAGTCCACACCTGACCTTGTGCAGAGACTTCCTGCAGGGCTCGTTCTCCTGGCTCAGGGCTTGTTCTCACAACCTTCTTGAAGCACAGGGTAAGGACACAGGGAGATCTGCCCAGCACCAAGGCCAGGGAAACTTCTGACATCAGCCCATCTTTCAGGATTGGGTGTTTTGTTTGTTTGTTTGTTTGTTTGTTTTTTGTTTGTTTTTGTTTTTGTTTTTGCTTTGCTTCTTTTCTTTTCCTTTCTAAACAGAATTCTTTATACCTCAGCCCAACAGCTAAATAGTGCACATGGAAACAGAGGCACACAGGGAAGAACTGCTGCATGTGTCCTCCCTTGCACTGTGATCCAATGCTTTTTAACAGGATGTTCCTTATGGCTAAAACAAAGGACATGCTTAAATATTCAACCCATCAGCTTAAGAACTTCCCTTCTGAACTCAACCAGCCAAGATGACCAACAGGCAACCACAGGGTTTTCATGAAGGACATGCACAACTTCAAGCCAACATTGACAATACACCTCTTCTGAACATGGGGATACTCTGCAACAAGCACTAGGTATCAGAAAGTAAAATTTAATGACTATATTTTATGCTGTGGTAGCTGAGAACATGCCCCATGCCATTTCCAGCACCACCTGAATGGTGCCGAGCATCCAGCCAAGAACTGCACTCAAATACCAAACCCAGACTCTGATGCAGTGGGGAGGCACTTTGGGCAATGTTATGACAGTACATTCATTTTCAAGACATGCAATATGCACTAGTGCTGTACATCATTCAACTATCAGGTACAAGATTTGCACATACAGAAAAAAACCAATATACCAGGGAAGCTTGTGTATGATTGTCCCCCAGGTTGTTACATCAAAAAAATCCAATTTCTCTTCGTTCTGGCATTAGCAAATTACTCAGGGGAGAAAAACAAAGTGACCACTGCATACCAATAAAGCCACTTTCAACTCCAAACACAAAAGCTGCTGTTTCACATCAAATTGTGGACAAGTAAAAAGCAAATAAAACAAAACTCCTAGAACTGCTGAACAGCACAGCAACTGATTGCTTCCCATTTAATGGCACTCAATCTTCATGTGCAAGTCAGCTTATCCTCTTTCACTCTGTGGGTTTGGAGAAGCAGGATTTAAAAAAAGAGAAAAATATTTAGCTCATCTGTCTTGCAGATCTTAATGTAGTGATCCTTTAAAATACAGTCAAACTTTACATATTGAAAAAACAGCGTAAACATGTCAAACTGGGCTTTAGTGCACACTGAATTACAGGGGAAGCCTCAGCTGGTCTGAATTGCACCAACAGCACACAGATTATTAGAGCTATGAGAGACTAGGAATCTATTTTCATGCACTANCCCCCCCCCCAATCAATTAATTTAGCACTGGATTCATAAGAGATGAGAATGCTGGGCTATAACCACGACTTTGTGCTTTCATTCTTTCTGAATAAGGTTTTCTCCATGGAACTTTCCCAAGCTCTTCCTAAGAGGCCTGAAACAGCTTTAATGACTTTAAGATGTGCAGCACATCCTAAGAACACCTTGGCCCCATGAGGGCTCCAGCCCTCAGGAACAGCCTCAGGCCAGCCCCAACATTCCCCTCTGGGAACCAGAGCCCCCAGCCCAGAATTAAGCATCTGTCCCTCACTGAGTCACTGGGAACCATGGGAATACCTTCAAAGGTCCAGGATTTGCTTATTTTGGAAACCAAGATGCTGGAGACATGGATTAGAGCATCCAGCTCTGACCAGTGAAGGATACCTGCTCCTCACCCCACAGCCTGGACCTTCAGCTTGCTGTGCTCTGGGCTTCCTGCAGCAGCCAAGCTTTTCTGGTTGTTCTGTGCACTGTTTTGGGGTGAGCTGCCAGGGACAGCAGCTTTTCCTCCCATCAAAGCTCAAACCAATCCTATTTGGCTTGCCTTGTGGGCACAGGATGGGGCTTTTACCTACAAAGGCCTGGGAGCACAGACTCCCACAGAAGCACCTCCACTGACTGACTGTGTTTATCTCCTTTTTGTTTGAGGGAAGAAAAGCAATAACCTGAGGAAAAGCCTGCAGTTTGCACAGGAGGTGCAGTGAGTTGACTGTTGCACAGTGACAGACAGCCCTGGATGTACAAGAGATGCACAAGCTGCTTTTTTGACAGAGAAAAATCCCATCCCCTCCCCAAAATCCCTATTCCAAGCCCCTATCACTTTAGTTCAGGGAGAAAGAAATTCAAATTTCAGTTTCTTCACTGAAGAACTGCAGCATCCCCAGGTTAACTGCTCAGAAAGGCCTCCTGAGTGCCCACAGAACTTCAGTCCCACTGATGAAGAAACAGCACAGATGGGAACACTCAGGAGAGCAAAAGGCTGTTTGCAGCCCCTGCCCAGCGGCCCAGCTTGGCACCCTCTGCCCCATCCAAATCCTGCTGCACTCGTGTGGCTCCAAGTGGCTGCTGGAGCCACCTTGGGGCACATCAGCTGGGAGCAGAAGTATTTTGAGCTCCCAGCTGAATCCCTGTCAATCGGCGAGAGCGAAGCATGAATGGCACGGTGTGTGTCCCCCAGAGCACTCACCACCGAGTGGGTGTGCCCACGCTGGCATGAATTGCTGCTCCCAGGCATGAATGACTGATCCGAGAGGATGCTGCGAGGAGGGATAACGACTCGCACCTCTGCGCAGCCGGCGGTGCTCACGAGCTTTTGGCTGTGCTGAAGGGCTCCACAAACCCAGCATCTCTCCTCGCGTTTGGGGAGGAGCTGCTGCAATCTGCAGAGAGGTTTATGCACTGCATACCTTGTCCTATGGAGTGACATGGGCTGCACGTGGTGGTATGTCATGAGTGAACAACAGGACCACCGAGAGCCCAAATCAAGGGCTTTATTCCACTTAAGCATCTCCTACAGGAGAGTCTTTGGAACATGAACCAGTCTTTCTTCCACAAGGATCAAGTTTCTAAAGGTTTTATACCCAGAGTTGCTCTTCTTGGAAGAAAGGAGGTGTCTTTTCTACTATTTTCACTGGATTTAAATGGTCAAGACTGTGAATCTTGAAACATTACCACCCTACTGCAGCACATGGCCAGACACACCCTTGCCCAGGAATAAACCAGTAACACGATACATTGAACTGTTGTCAGAGCTCATCCAGGTAACTCTGCTGTGGTGTGCATCAGTTTTCCATGCTGTGAGAAGCCTCTGTCCCTGAGGATGCTGAAGCCCAGCCCTCCATGGGCTTTGGGATCTGGCTGATCCTTGTATGGGCAAGACTTGATGCTCTCAGGATGCTCTGAACGAGAGGAGGGTATTACTGAGACGCAATCAAGGTGAGCAGACTGAGTCAGGGTGGATAAAATCCAAGGGACTAAGACAAGCACACAAGAATTTCCCTGGTTTTCCCTCCTGCAAGCTCCTGGCCCTCCCCAAGCCTGGTGGTCAAGGAAGGGCACGGCCGGTGGAGCTGCAAGAGGGAGGAGGTGTCAGTGGCAGAAATCCAGAAACAGAACCTTGGGCGGATGGAAGCGTTTGAAATCTGTTTATGAGACGTGACCCACTTTCTGTCGTACACAAGCCAAGGAGGCTGGCAGATCCCACACACCCCCGAGCATCCCCAGTGATGGATGGCTCCCGGGAGAGGCTCTGCGGCCACAGCTCTTCCCGCCCCAGCCTGGCAGTGCCTGCGGGTCCCACTGCAGAGGAGCCACCCGGCGTTCCCATCCTCTCCCTGGGAACACATTCTCCTCTGAGTATGCCCAGCTCAGGCAGGCCTGGCCTGGTAAACCCTCCCGGAATGGGGAGCATTCTGCCACTCCAAGTTTTATAACATTCTGTTCCGGAGGGAGGAGGGGGACAGGCCAGGCTCCAGGAGCTCCCGGGCTCATCTTCCCAGCCATGCACCCTGCTCTCTCCCTCCCAACCCGCACACTCTGCTGTCCAACACCAAACACGGGAAGATTCCAGCGTTCCTGATTGCAGATAAGAAGCCCTGGATGCAGTCAGGACATGGCCATGGCAGGAGGCACCATCAGCAGCAGCTCTGCAGTGCAGGGGGAGAGGCGATGCCAAGCCCGGCCAGGAGCAGAGGGAGGGCTGGGGGAGGCACAGGGGTTGTTCTCATTTGAAACCCCACAGTGAAATCAAGTCATAAGGTCCAACAGCTGCTATTTTTTTCCTCCTCTTGTGTGCGCCATCTTTTACATTGCGAAATAGTAATAATTACGAGTACAAAGGGGCCCATGGTTTCTGTCTGCAATTGAAGCATGAGGGTGTGCACTGTGTAATAGCAGCCGTGAGAGAACAAAAAGGTTACAGGGTTGGTAATCAATAGGGACACTTCTTTCATCTGTGAAACACAGCAGCTTTTGGTAGAACCACTTGGCTCCTGTCCAGAACCTTTTGAACAGGAGCAAAGCTGCTACACTGGCCCCATTCCACTCTTTTCCACTCCCTCATCCTTCAGCAGTAGTAAGGTCATATGTACAAGCAGGACGCTCACAGAAGCAACTAGATGGCTAAACAGACCGAACAGCACCAAATTTGATCAAAAGGCATCGATATCTCAGCTAACAACAGCAGACCAAAGGTCTCCTCACATGGCTCTACACAGATACCACAACACCTTATAGTCTAGGTAGGGCTACTCTTCTACAACAGAATGAAGAAAGGAGCTGCCAAAAGGTGAAGTAACTGGCCCAGGATGAAAACCAGGGCTGGAACACCTTGTCCAAACCTCACAGCAGCAGGACAGGGTTGCTGAACAGCCCCAACATCACATTCAGCCCTATTTAAAGAGCAGCTTTGCAGGGAAGCAAAGTATAAAAGGCAAAACAAGAATACAAGGCCCAGAATGAAAGGAAGAAACAGATCAGTAGAATCAAATACCTGGGATTTTAGATGGGCTTTTATGGGGACTCAGATAAAGTTTTTGACTGAAACAAGCCCTGGGATCCCAGGCGGTTCTGTTCAAAAGTGCAATTGTCATCTATTCATTAACCATAAGGTTATTTTAACAAGATGATATTAATAAGGTGATATTTAGTGGCCACACATCAAAAGTGCTCTCAGCAAGGTAGAATTAAACTACTCACCAGCATTCAGGTGACAGTCTTTAATCTGGAACTGAAGCTCATTTTCGTTTGGAATATCCTTCCAAGTCGCAAGGAAGACCTGGCGCTCTAGAAATGAGAAAGATGATCAGCACTGGGGGATCCTCAAAGCACCACAGCATTAATTAATGCACCACAGAATATTTTAAAGACTACACACAAAAGGGTTTTGGGTCACTGTTTGCCCTGCCTGGACAGAGCCAGTATTTGCTCCTATAACAACCTCAGTCTCTGTAAAAGCAGCAAAGCTTTGATGGGTTTTAAGCCCTCCCAAAACAGAGACAGTCTTTAGCACAGGAGCTGTTTACAAGCCAAGAACAGGCAGGATTTGACAGGAAGGAGCAAGATTCACACGTTTAGGATTATGTTAGTGAAAGTCATTTTCAAGCAACTTCCCAGCCAATTCAAACAACAGTCTAATAAAGGTGACTAGGAAAACACAAATTACAGTGAAAGCGGTATGGGGGTAAATCCTAGACTGATTTGAATGAATAAAACCCTCAAAAAAACCCCCCCAAACCAAACCAAATAACCAAAAAAATCAGCCTCAAAGAAAATAGATCCACCCCTTGCCTGGCAGAGAGAAGCAGAGGGTGTAGGTTCTGTCAGCTACTGGAGTTGCAGGACAAGGATAGGCTACCAAGTCAGATCTATTCAGACTGAGAGATGCACTGGCATGAAGGTCAGGGCCAAGCACACACAAATCCCAGCCATGAGGCAACTGCACCCAGCTGGGCACTGCCAGTAGAGTCTGGCTGAAGGAACATGACCACAGACCTAAAAGCACTCACCCATTTTGCCATCCTCTACAAAGAGCACGTTGAGAGGAATTAGGCAGCTGAAGTAAAAGACATCAATGTTGTTTTTCACAGCCACCTGTTACAGAAGAAACAGGGAGGTTAAAGAGTTTCCACCAGCTGGAAGTCCAAGGGGATCACAAGATTTCACACAGTCTCATCACCCTGGAGTGCTCTTTCCAAGCAGAGGCCAGCTCTGAACGTGAGACTCCCTGAAGGGATGTTACTGAGCTGCTGGGTAGTTTCAGACCAGGACTAGTCCCAACCTTCTTCACTCACTCCATTTTCCCTAAGAGCTGCCCAATCTTCTGCTGTGAGCCTTTCACCATTGCTGCTTCAGATCCAGTTGCACTGATGGGCTCACAGCAGCATCCTCGCTCCATCCTGCTCTTCTTCAGCCCCTCCTTCTCCTCAGTCCTTCCACCTCTGAGGTACATCCCAACCTTTTGGTTGCACACAGCTACTACTGTGTCTGTCCTACTGCACATCAGCTTCTTCATCGTCCCTCTTTGCCATCTCACTCTTGTAACTCCTCAGCTCCAAAACCCTGCGTATTCTTTATTTGCACCTTCATTTCCTTATTTTTCACCTCCTTAATTAGTCCTGTCCCTGTCCAGACGCTTTCTAGAAAGCCTAAATGGTCCATTGCCTTCATCCTCCTTGCAGCATCTCCCAAGCCTGCTGCCTTTAGCTTAGTAAAAGCTATACAGGGAATATGGGCCGGGTGTTGACTCCTGGAATAAGAAAGCCCTGCTGCAGGTAACAAAAGATCACATCACAAAAGACTTAATTCTCAGTGTCACTAAACTCCGCCAAGCCAGGGAGATGCATGCACAGGTTTGTCTTTATCACACACACTTGCCACGTTCCCCACTAATCTCTGCTAACTGAGACCGACCCGGCCCGCAGTTTTCCCCAGGCTCAGAGCTGATGGTACGAGCAGGAGCAAAGTGGAGGTCTGAGAAGTGCACTGTCATAACGTGGCACAGCAAAAGGCAGCTCTGGGCTTTATTTCCATGCCTCTCACGCTCCCCTCATGTCAGCCCGCACAGCACTAGCCTGTCAGGGGAGCACAGTTCAGCAGACACCTGCCATTGCTTGCAACGAGGGGATCTAAAGCCTGTAAGAAAGTCCTAGAATTGAGGCTGTGCAGGGAGCTGTTTGAGCTCCAACTTCCCCTGAAAAACCCCAGAAGGAGTTCTCAGAGTTGTCACCCAGCTGAAACACAAACCAGACCAGGCAAGATGCTGAGCCAGAAGAATAAACTGGTTTGGTACAAAGATTTATGCCAAGACAAACTCCACTGACGTTAATTATATATACTGGTGTCCTGCTGAGAAAATCTATTGTCACATAGTGGGAAGTTTAGAAAGACACCCCCAATATCAGTAACAACCAGCTGCAGACAGACAAGGGAGGTGAATTAACCAGAGAATTCAAACACAGGCCAGGTGATCAGATGCAAACCAGAGGACAAGTTAAAGGAGACCAAGCTCCCAAACAAACTCTTTTGGCAATTGGGAAGGTCCCAGAAGTGCAAAGAACTGCAGAAAGGTAGATGTGATAGCCTATGGTGTTTCTACTTTCAGCCATCACTAAAGGTAGCAGCTTACATTTAATTCCCACAGTGCAAACCAGCTTAAGAAGGGATTAGTTTAAAGCCCACTAAAACCACATAAATGATGGTGCAACTGAGAAAAAAATTGGAAATTGTCCTTGTGACAGGGAGCTGTTACGTGCTTCGATTGCTGGCGTCATGCTCACGAGTTGGAGTGTTCAGTGTTTGAGCTGGAGGCACCAAAGCCAGAGGGGTAAAAGCAGATCGGTGGGTGGACTTCAGTGATTCACCTCTGCAAAACGTGATTGCACACACTGGGTGAGTCGCCAAAAATGCACCACCAAGTCTGGGAGGGGACAGCTGGGGGAGGGACAGCAGAGTAGCCATTCCAGATGCCATGCTTAGATATAAGTCATGGAGATGAGCCAGAAGAGGGAAAATTTAGGCTAAATGTCTGGGAAAACGGACAGTGAGAATTATTAAGAAGCACAAAATTTCTCAGAGGAAAAAGGACGCTCCAGCGCTTGGACTATTTAAAATCAGCCCTGACAATGCTCTCAATAAGAGGAACAGTATGAAAACAACAAAGCATAGCAGGGGACTATCCTGTGTGACCCAAGATCTTTTCCAGCTCTGATTTAACGATTAATTGCCTTGCCTCAGAACAACAGAGATTACTTAGCTTTTGTAGCTAATTGTTGTTGCCATACAACAGCAGTTTCTTACAAGAGGGGCTGGGAAGCAGAGCCTTCTCTCCAGTCACGGTTTGAGAGGCACACTCCAAATTAATATGCCAGCCCTGTCCCTGCAGTTATAAGGATGCTATAAAAAGGTATCTGCTGACCTGCTTCTCAACTCTGCAGAAACATACTGAGTAAGCTGCTTTGGCTACACTCTGAAGAGCTACCCAATTAAGATGCTCTGAAGTGCAATTTCTTCCCAGTAAAGAAAAAAATCAAGCCACGTGCCAGCCTTCCTCCCAAACTGCATCACTGGGTTCAGCAATGGCCCCACGTGTCACCTTGCAAGCATCTGTAATGATGCAGAAACCAGCTGTTACAAATAATTTTTGCAGACAGAAAAGGAAAAGGCTACAGTCTCCTTAAACCCACAGCACTAGGACAAGGCTGGTGAGCTTTGCAAGTCAAGCTTTCATAGTTCAACACCCCAAACAGCCAAGTATGCCCTGTCAGCACTGTGGTCCACAAGTTTTGGTCCATGAAAAGGCACCTGCAGATATCTGGAGGGGGAAACCTGCACCAAGGAAAAGCTAAGAAGCCCTAGCAGTCAATAACAGCTTTCCAAGGTCATGCTTTGCTCTACATCAGGAGCATCCAATGCCATCTGACAGGGTACAAAGGTAACCCCAGGCAGAAAGCAGATCCACAGCAGTGTCTGCAAGAACCTGAGCAGCTAAAAACAGTGACTTGCCAAAAAAATCCAGTGCTCCTCAGGCGAGAACATCATCCTGAGACAGTCAATGACATTTGAAGTGATACCAGTAGCTGAGAAGTCTCGCCAGGTTTGACATGCTTGAAAGGAACCTCTGCTTGCATTCAATAAATCCTCCAGTCCACACTAACTTTGCTCGTGGCTCTGCAGCTTTAACCTGCTGACCTGGACATGAACTATTAAGTTTCTAGCTAGACTGTCAGCCTCGGACATTTCAGAGTTGAAAGAGAAGTATTTTTAATAAAAATGGCTTTCGATCAGCAACCTTTTCAAAAGGAAAAAAAAATTAGTACCTCGTGAATTTAGTCAAACA
The DNA here is from genome assembly GCA_013396735.1 of Grallaria varia. Taxonomy (NCBI): domain Eukaryota; kingdom Metazoa; phylum Chordata; class Aves; order Passeriformes; family Formicariidae; genus Grallaria; species Grallaria varia. The sequence goes on along the minus strand of VWZG01006024.1, from coordinate 613,619 downwards.
GCCTACAAAGCTCTGAGGGATAAAAGTCAAAGGTGGCAGATTTTTGTGTGATGCTTCACTGATGAAAAGGTGTGAGCCCACTAAAAACTGGCACAGGGGTTCAAATCACTTACGTCTAGTTTGTGATCTGACTAAAGGAAGCAGCACCTCTAGAAACAACCCCTGGAACATATTTGCTCACCCTGAGGCATGAGCACCCTTCTGCTGACCTCCCTGAAGTGCAACACTCTGAGAGCCAACATATGGTATTCTGGGGAAGAGGTACCTCTTAAGAACAAGTGTAGGTTTCTGATGCTTTAAATCCCAGACTTGAGCACAAGAACTGACTTTCAAAGTCAAGTCTGAAAGCAACACAGATGCTTTCCATCAGCAGCAAGTACACAACATACCCACTTGGAATCCCATTAGCACCTACATTAAATTAAGGATTTACTTCAAGTTGGGTTTTGCTTTAGAGCCTGGTAACAACCAAACTGTTAAGGCGAGAAGAACTCTCCACCACAGAGCCTTTTTTACCTCTGCCAGCACAAGGTCAGCACAAGGTTCTGTGACAGTCTGCTGCTCTGCCTGTCACATACCCCCAGGGAATGCTGCTCCTTCGCTTCATTCTGTGTGACAGGGAGGGTTCTTGAGATCCTATGGGTGTTTGCAGCCACTGCCAGGATGTTCTGCCTTCAGGCAGGAGCCTGGAGCTGTGCACAGACAGCAAGGCTGGGTTACATCAGTGGTCAGGGAACACAGAGTTACTGGGAGGGCTGCACTCTCGTGTGCCTTGCTGTACTCGGAGTTCAAAATGCACATTTTATCCAATGTGCTGCACCATGTGGCAGACCTGCCCTTGACCAGCAAACCACCAGCATTCACAGCTGAGTTCAGAACTGGCTGCAGCTGCCAAGCTGTGATCCAAGTGCCTAATTCAGGGAGTTCCCAGGAGGACTCTTTGCTGAGGTAAGACAGACTGTTAAAAAATAACCTAGGCAACAAACCCAAGAAAGCATCTTCCCCATCCAGCCACCCAAGGCTGTCCTGCTGGTGGTTGGTCAGTGATTTTGACACAGCTCACACATGGGCAGATACCGTGTTGTTTATCAGGCAGGCTCTGAAGGGTGAACATCTGCTGGCTGGACTTGCTGCTCATGCCAATTCTCAGCCTTGTTTTCAGGGAGAGCTGAACGTATGAAATCAGTTTCCAAGTACTGATTGCTCTGTCTGTGCCCCGAGATACATTAACAGTTCTGATGAATGAGAGCTCCAGCAGTTCTGCACTGCGAGGAGGAGCAGAGGTGATGAGTTACAGCAGAACAGAGTGTGGAAGGATGAGCATGATTAGTGCATTAGCAAGATCAATATTTTCCTCAATGAAGAAGCTGCACTTTCCTCTGCCTTTACAAAAAAACACTTGGCCAAACTCCTTGCAAGAAACAGAAGTGTTCTGCACCTCACACTGCTCAGGGAGAGGTTTGTGTTTCAAAGTGCCACCCTCCAGGGAGAAATGCAGCTGGTGGATCCTTCCCTTTTCACACTCATCAGATCACTTCACAGGCATTTTTGGAAAACTGAAGCTGTGCTGCTTTCAGCTGCATGCTCAGTAGCTGCACCAGGCAGGGCTGGCAGCTGACAGCAGGTAATGCTGGGGCACGTGACACACCAATGGTGCATTTTGAATGTGGGTCCCAGGAGTAGCTCCAGCCTCAGACAGACCTGCTACTGCTCCAGGAGTCTCTGCAGCTCGTTTTCCATTGTACTGTCTCCTGCAAGGGGTTGTCATGTCACAGAGAGATGATCCTATTTGTGCCATGACAGGCCAGGCCTGAGCTCTGAAACATTCTCAGCAGTTTGGCTCCACTTCACCCATTTCCAGGGCCAGGGAAGCAACTCTCATGTACCCAAACGTGTATTCCAATTTCACAGCATTTCAGAGCCTTTAAGAGGCCATTTATTAGGAGCAGAGGTTCACTTCAGCATAGAAAGGCTCTCATCTCAGGCATTTTCTAATTCCAAATTTGACTTGAAGTATCTGAAAAGATTTAATATTCCTCACCAGTGCAAATCCTTATTTCAGAACACAATTTCCTCTTTGAGAGCTGAAGGTCTCACATGCATAGTGGCAAAGACAACTCACCCAGCCCACCTCTTCCAGCAGGTATGACCTTCACAGCCCACAAATCACCAGAGGGGCATCACTGCTTTGGTTAGGAAAAGGCAACTACAGGACCCAGGCAAAGCTGTACAACTACCAGAGGCATCTCCACGGCTGCCAAACACTCATGAAGGTCAACACAGCCCCTCAAGAACCTTTGGGCAAGAGCTTGTCATTGTTTATAAGTGGCATATTCTGCAGAAACAGCTCTGGGCAGGGAAACACAAAAAAAAGAGATGAACCAGTGAGCAAGGACTGGAGTTTGTTCAGCCCTACAAGTGCTGGGTCCAGTCTAACTTTGGCTTTACCCTTTGAATAAATCTCTGCTTGACTGGGGTTAAATCTGAGTAAACAGGTCAGAAAATTATCATCACTAATTTGGGACGTGAGGGTACTCAGAATCACAAGATGCAAGGTCACTGGCAAGCAGAAGACTTCAGTTATATTTTACCTAAGTGAGCCTCTGAAAATATTTCAGTCTTCCCCATCTTCTCCATATATTCATAAAATATTCTTCAAATATTTTAGTTTCTTTCCATGATTACAAATGTTAAGACTAAATGAGCTGTATGAGGTGAAAGATTAGAAATGTTAACAAAAATAACTTGAACAAGACCTGAATTCATTACTTCTGAAATAGTTGCCTAAGGAATGTACAACTAGTCTTTGAAGTTTCTAATTATCATGACAAAAAAGTTGAAAGCTATCAGTTTGGTTACTTCAGGACTTATTTTTCTTGTTACTAAAACAAAAAACGCCCACCAGAATAGGAGATGAACATAAGGTCCTCAGGTTCAAACCAGCCCTGCATCTGCTCCAATGTTCCCCAGCTCAGAGAAAACGCATTAAGCAAATTCAACTTGATGAATGTTTTGGTTCTTCAATGAATACAGGAACATTTGTATTCTCTACTCCTATATTATGCTATAAATTGTTCCCTAAGTAGGTCACCAAAACGATTTCCGAATGTTACAAGACAAATCCTTTCTACATGAACTCACAAAACAAAACCAGAGCCTTGGTTGTCCGGCCAATGACAGATCTCCATCAAACCCACTGCTGTCAAAAAAGTAAGGGGAGTGCTCTTTTTAACTTGGCATCTGCTATCGTGATTCAACTCTTTGCAGAGAAATATACTATTACTCCATATGGCAGCTTCCCCAATTGTAAAAGGGCAGCCAACTTCTATGGCAATGAGAGCTTTAGCAAATTAGCAACTGCGTCTGCCACTAATGAATGCTCCACTGCCTCAACAGAACGTGGCTGGAGGTTTCCTCACATGTTTTCTCTTTGCTTTGTTCTAGCAGGAGATGCTACAGGAAACAAACTGTGTTCCCATTTCTTCAGAGCTTTAATAACCCAAATACTTCACTTCCTTCCTGATCAAAGGAAGCAGCAACTTGAGACTGCCTTGTTGAGAGAGTCCCTGGTGTTATGGAGGCTGATTTTACCACCACAGCTGACCCAAATGCAGTGATGGGACCTCATCCTGATGACCTGGACACAGAGGGAATCCAGCTTTTCCTGAGGCTGGAAGGGCCCTCTGTGGAAGACATGACATGGAATTCATTCACTGTCTGCACGGCTGCCTCAGTGTAGGACTGCTCGTTTGAGTGCCAGAGGAGCTATTTCAAGCTGTTTGCCCAAAGACTCATCAATAAGTCATAAGTCCCAGAATGGAAGTCAAAAGAAAGGAAAAAACAGTTGCTCAGGCAGAATAAATAGTAACTTCCATTGCATTCTCTTAATCTAAAGTAGAGAATGAGCTGCTCCAAAATATTCCCCTCTAGGCTGCTACGCTACAGGAACCCAACCCAGCTCCATCTCCTGGAGACTCGAGGTGAGTGAGATGTGCCACAGTGCCAAGTTAACTGCATCTCTGGGATACTGGGAAAATCAACCTGGAGGATCCAGTACCCAGAGCAGAGGCAGGAGCTGCTGAACTCTGCTCCACATGGCAGCAGTGAGGAAGAGCCTCCTTCCAGGCAGACCTGTCTGCCTGATGACTTCCAGCCCACTGCCCCTGGGGCACGCCAGGATTGATGGAGACAGTCTGGTCCAAAGCAGAGGGGAACATCTCCCTGGATCTGCCCTGTCTTTATCAGATTGACAGCCCAATCTGATAAAGAGCCTCCTCTAGGGAATGCTGTCCCTGCCGTGCACCAATACCCTCATTAATGAAACATTAGCTGCTTACGTCATTTCTCCTCTGCCTTTCCTGGAACACATCATTTGCCTTGGATTAAACTATCTGGGGCAGGGATGTGCCAGGGCCTTTGTAAAACACTCTGGAACTTCAGAGCACTAGAGAAATATTAATCACTCAGCAGTTGCCACGTTTCCTGCAAATCCTTTAATTGCCTCAATTCTCACTGACAGCTCTCACTGCCTGCTCCACCACAGGCACTTTCTTTGCTCAGACCAGCTCCAGTTCTTAAGTCCAACTAAACCTCACGCCCAGTTTACAGAACAGTGTTACTGGTACAAAGATCTTAATCTACACAGATGCAAGTGGCTGACTTGAGGTGTTTGAAATTCACAAAAAGGCAAGAAGTCTCTGCTTCAGTCCTTTTGAGAGTCACTAGAAAAAGGAAGAGGACTAAGTTTTGGCCAGACTCATCACCCAAATCCGTGAGGTCTGCCTGGTTCCACATGGTATTTTTTGGCTAGAGCCTTACCACATTGTGATGGGCCAAACAAATGGGGCTGAGCATCTGTTCATCTATCTCCTGCTCACAATGAAGAAACCCTTACCTGGAGGTTGTTCAGAGGCTCCATTTTCATGACTGGTCCCAGAGTGTTGAGGGGCAGGGAGACATCAATACTTTGGTTTGGCATCAGAGGTGTGTGAATAGCCAGGGGGGTGCTTGGGATGACCCCAAAGCTGGGCAGGAAAAAAACAGAGGTCATAAGAGCTGCATTGCATTGCCCAGCATTATTCCCTTTTTCTAAGCACAACTGGCTCTTCTTCCCATTACTCCTGAGCTGCTGTTAGTCCAGGGAGGGAACACAGCTCAAAGGTGCAGACAGTCCAAGTAGGACAAGGCATGGGAAACAAATTCAGGCTGGCCTTGCTGACAACATGCACGAGCGGATCAGCAGCTGGGAACCTTCCCATTACCTGCAGGGCACTGGTTTATGTGCTGAACACTGGCCTGCCCAGCAAGGAGCAGCACCTGGACTCAGTCAGGCCTCTTGGCTCTCTCTTACAGAGCTCCAGAGCCCTGCAGGGAGAGTGCATCACACACTGCATGGCTGCTGTAGCACTGGGAGCTGTGGAAGGAACTGGAGCCAACACAAATTAAATAAAGAGCCAAGGAGGAACATGCAGTTTGTAACAGCATTGTAGAAAAAATGAGCCAAAGCAGCCACTCCCAAATAACAGTGCCTGGCTCAGCGACACAGTTGGAGGCTCCTTCACTGGGGAGGTATCCCACCAAAACAAGGTTTACTTGACCATTCAGTCCAAGAAACACTTAATTCCACCTCTACTTTGTGTGGAGAAGAGGGAAAGCAGCTCACAATTAATTAGTAGCACTCTTGTACTATGTACCCACTGCTTTCCAAAAGCAGATGTTTTTGTGTCCTCTCATAAATGCCCTTCTCTCCAGCAGAATTCACAGGAGCTCAGAGGTCACAGAGCATTTACAGGATGTATAGGTGTGTATTTTTAATTCACTAAAAACCTGATACTGTCTCTGCACAGAGTCAGCCACATTTATGGGGTTTGTCACTCCTTCAAAAAACCAGTAAATGCCCTATTCTTGGTTCTCCTTAGTTTCCAGTTCTAGGGAGCTGAAATAAGAATATTCTCAGCAAGGGCTTAGCCACATGATTTGCCTTCTTCAGCCATTTCACTTTGGAGGACAAACTCTTGTGTCTTCCCTAAGACTCAGAGGGAAATCAAAGTTGCAGTTTTTTACTAAGGGGCTGTGATATTACAAAACACTAGAGCTTTAGTTGTCTTATTTTTTTTAATGCTTTATCCCAAGACTTCAGTGAACATGATTAGTGGCAGCAGGCGAGGGGGGAAAAGCAATAGATACTTCCCAATCACAAACCTGAATATTTAAACCTCAAGAACCAGCCCTCTGCAGCTCTTTGCAATGCAGCAGCCACAGTGGAAAGCAATGACAGAAGAACAGTATGTGTAAAAGAGTAAACAGTAGTAGATTGTATATGGAGCCTATGGTGCAAGAGACAAAACTGCCAGTTTACTGTACAGGATTTAAACTTCTTACATCCTTAAAGCCATGCAGGTGTGGCTACAACATAGCCTGATGTATGGGGTTAAAAATCACAAACAAAATGCCTTTTTTTCTAGGCCAATTTGCATGAAACACTTGCATACAGTAGCTTAGCAAAACTCTTCAGAAAATATAGCAGTCTGGGGAGAACACTTACTAAGACTTACTTAACATAATGTCTTTTCTAAGTAAATCTTATTCGTCCCAAGAAATCCTAAATTTGCAAGGCTAACAGTGATATAAAAGAGATGGTTTCAGTGGATTTTCAGTAGAGAGAACCCTTTTCCAGTGAAGTGATATTAAGAAACAGGGAGGATGCTTCAGTCACAAGATCCTCTTTACAGTCTTGGTAAGAACTAGCCTGGCCCTTGCTCGAGACAACATAAAACCACAGGATAAGCTCTTACTGGAAAGGGTATTTGTGGGAAGACTTTGTGGCTGTGTTGCCATGTCATGTCCTTTGGCAGGGATGGGATTCTGAGAACAATCTGTATGCTTTAAACATCCAAGTGGCTGCTCCTTCTGACAAAATTGTTCTGCTGCCAATTACAGGGAAAACATGGGGCACAGCCTCTTAACTTGCAACTTCTTCACTGACAAACAGCTTTATTAACGAGTCCTCTACTTCCAGACAGGCTGAGGGGCAGCACAGCAATTAAGTCAGGAGGCAGAGGCATTATGGGTTGATAGTTGTGCAGCTCAGATCTTGCCTGTTTATGCTCTTGCTTTCCTCAGGGCACTCCCTGGCTATAAAACCACTAACCTGCCTAACAACTCATGAGGCTGCTTTAAAACTCCGCAGAGATTAAAAGGGGCAGATGCTGTTTCAGAGCTGGGAGAAGGATGGGAGTGTCTGCTGCCTGTTTCCCCTCAGATTTATCAGTCTGTATTTTCAGCCCTTTTCACACAATTGTGGTGTGATGGAGAGTACAGGCTGTATCACCCAAGCTATTTCCACGACTGCATTACACACATAGATAAAAGCCCACCCTAGATCCAGCAGTGTAGACACAACATCCTCTCATGGAACCTTTTGAACCCAGTGTATTGATTTTGATTTCTTACCTGTTCTTATTGAACTGAATGGCAAAGTCAGTCATGTGCTGCAGAGCCTTATTGGTGAAGTTCATCTCCATGTAGATGTGACCCTGCCTGTGGCTGAATGTGCCTGAGATCTCCAATCCTTTAGCCTTCACTGCAGGCAACCAAACCTTGAACACAAGAGATGTCATTCAGTGTGGCCTGAAGGTAACAAACAAGTAGCATTCCAAAAAAACCAGAAGTCCTGAGTTCAGAAATCCAGCTACATCAGCACATTAAGCCCACAAAGGCTAAAGAAGCACTGCAGGGAGGATGGGACATGGGGTGCTGAAAGGATCGAGCTCACCAGTGAGGAATAAGCTTGCTGCTCCTAAACCATATTTGTTCACAGCACTCACGTAGGAAATCAAACAGACTACAGCATTAGTGGGCACAAGAACTTGTGTCCATCAGACTAACGTGAGACTTACCGGGTCTGCTGGTGGACAGGCTTCTCCAAGGGCTCGTGGGGCTATTAGAGGCAGGACAATACTAAAGTTTGAACCAAATAAAGTCACTATTAGCTATTTGGGTTCTGGATTCCCAAAACACCTTTGGGGGAAAAGCCCAGACCCAAATTTGAGTGGTGCAAAATGAGGTAGTGCTTAGCTCAGAATTACTGTGTTCTTTTGGACTTGGTCTCATATATGGTGTAATAATTGCAAGGATCAAAAGCTTCAAGGATGCTCTGCACACTCAGTGTCATATTCCTCTATTTCATAGGATGACTTAAGTTTATCCATCCATGGACTATTTAATAAGAGTGCTAATTTTTGTTTGTCCTTTCAGGCAACAAAGGCTAAGCCAGAGCTCCCTGTGGCTGCTCCATAGCCTGCTTCCAGAACCATGTTCTGTATCTCCCGACCCCTCCTGACTAAGACAAGGCATCTGCGATCTCTGTCACTGACAGAGCCTTTATCTGCATTACACTGCGGCATGTTCATCCCAATCACATGATTTTATCCTCACTGTCACGTTGGATTCCTCCAAACAAACAAATCTGCTATGAAAGTTGTTGCACGTTGTATCCTGCCCTCAGTTTCCTGAGGAAACTTGCTAAGCAGCAGGTCTGCAGGAAAGCTGCTCTGACAAAAGGGAAAGTCTTGGATCTTTTATAAGCTGTTCTCTAGAGTAATACAGTTACAGGCAAAATGAGGGAACTGCTAAAATACCCGAAAGTCTGTAACTTATGATTATAACTTATAATGAGTGTGGTGTCCAACACATTGTTACTCTGCCTGGGAAAAACCCATGACAACCTTAATGGGACTGAGTTGAACTAAGGCACTGTGGTAGCACCAGAGACTCACAATAAAGGGGACAAGTGAGCCATCTCAGACTTCTTGTAGCCCAGGGTAAGGCAGTGTAATGGGGATGACTGTTTTTCCTTACGTACAGACTTTGGAGCCACATATCCTCCGGGAGCCATGCCTATACCAGATGAGAGCTCAAAGAGATCGTTGAGTCCACTGCTGACCACTGCAGGGGTGGGCGAGGGGGCAAAGGTGGCTGGCACAGAGGAGGGAATGTAGCTCTGCCCCACCTAGAGGAGTCAGAAAGAACAGGCACTGATTAACATCACACTTGAACACTACTTATTAAATAAAGCATGAACTCGGGCAATATCCTAAATATTTTAAAACCATTTGCAGCTTCCCTGCTGATTTATCAATAGTGCTAAATTATGCATTTGAATTCCAAAGCTCTTGGCAACTAATCCCTACGCTTGGCTGTCACCTCAACCAAGCTTTCACATCATCTTTTATAGCTCCAGTTATCTATTCCCACTGTGGAGGAATCTTTCTTCTCTATCTCTCCTTCTCGTAAGACACGTTATCTTATAAGAAGACAATATGCTTTGTGGAGCTACCCTACATAAACCCAGGGAAAAGAAAAAAATGCTTCAGATCTTCCCTCGACTACGTCAGTCTTCAGGACTCTGCAAAATTTTGCATATCCACAGATAGCAAGGGAGTCATGACCGTATTGTGTACTCCCACCCAAAGCCAGAGCTCTGAATTCTCAGCACTGTGGTCCAAAAGGTTCATTACATGAGGCAGAACCAGCTGTCTCTGTCTGTCAGAGGACAACCTTCCTGCAAGAAGGGCAATTCTTCCCTCTCAGGACTTAAATGAGGGCACCAAACCTGGAACATTAACCTCCACGTGCCCAGCTCCAGATGGGACAGTCACACTCAAGTCTGACTCCCAAGTTCTCTTCCAAGCAGGAAGAATCGCGTGCTTGAGAACAGGATTCTCCAGTCAGTAGCTCAGAAACAAGCAGAATTACTAAGACAGAATTACTTGGGGGATTTTTGTTGGCCCAGGAGGGCAGAGAGCTGGCTGTGTAGGTATGATCACTACAGGGAAGTATCTCCCATGGCCAGGTGTGGATGGACTGCCTGGGGACTGCAGGTGTATTGTACCCCCAGCTCTCCTCTGCCCTTGTGCTGAAGCCAGAAAGGAATGCCAGATTCACAGGGAAGGAAGGAGAGAGAATGACTGCAGCCATAACAAAGGTCTCTGAAAAGCCCTCCCCTCCAGAACTGAGGGTGCTTTCCTCACTGAATTACTGGGTGCACAGTCCTGGGAAGAGGGACTGGAGCTGTTAAGGGACACTACTTGTGGCTGTGAGTTGGAAGCACACTCCCTCCTGCCCACTGCGTCTCCAAGTCATTTTGCACTCATTTCCCATGCTTTCCTGGAAAAAGCTGGCATGTGCCTGAAGCCAAGGGTGCTCTGGAAGCAGGTTGAAACTCTCCCGTGTCCTGGCAAGCACTGTAGGCACCAGGGCACTCACAAGGCACAGGCACAGCAGAGGTGGTCGGTGGCAGCACCGACCACACGCAGTAGGAGAGCTCAGAGCACCCAATCCTCATGTCCAGGCAAAAATCCTACGTGGAGTTTGGGGGGAGAAAAGCACTGAGTTGAGGCAAGTCTGTGGTGACAGTGGGTTAGGGTTACAACAGACCAGGCTTTGTGAGTAGAGATGAGCATCCTCGGCCTTTCAGCTGCCAAAGCAGTTGCACAAGGATGAAGTACTGCTACTGTTAATGCTGGTGCTTCAACTAAAAGCTCTGAGGAAGAAGAACTAAGCAGACAGAGTGAACAGCTCTGGCCCTGGCTGCTCTTGGGAAAGCCCAGGTGACAGCTGGACTCAAAGCAACATAGGTGGGAACCTGTGTGTTTTAGATTTCAGTTGCATTTGCCCATTTTCAAACATCTTCAGGGATTTAAAGCACCTTCCAGCACGTGAACGGGTGAGGTTACATTTAAAAACCCTGAGCTTTGAGCAGCTGTTTTTAAGTCGGGGGGGGGAAAAAAACGGAATGGCACTTACTGCCGGGCTTCCTCCAATGCCCCCGCCAAGGTCACTGCCAAGCTGAAAGAGAGAAGGAGAGAGAGGAGAGAAAGACAGAGATCATTTAAGCCAAGTGTCAGATGGCCGGAGCGGAGCCCAGTCGCCGGCGCTGCTCCGAGCGCGGCTCGCTCGCCACACAGGACAGAGGGAAACGCAGTGCTGGGAAAGCACAGGGAACAGAGGGGTTTGTTGCTGTTGTGTGAGCAGAGCTACTTGGAGAACCATCACATCTGCTGCGGACAGGAGGGTTTTGCAGGTTAAAAAGAACACAAATCCATCCGTTCCGGCGCCTGTCGCCCGCGCCAGAACCTCCGCGCTGCTCCTCCACGTTTCACGCATCAGCGCTCTGCCTTCAGCCCCCCTCGCTGGCTGCCAGCAGGCCCCAGCAGCTCCACAAAACCCAGGGGGGCAACTGCGGAACGGCATAAAAATAAACCTGCCAGGAAGCTGACTTCCTGAAAGCTTCAGTTTTCTAGGGAACACCTACGAACCACGGGCAAACACAAAGCGCCTTGGCTGCTTTTCCTCTGACATGCGGCTCTTTTCAGTAGCAGGGAAGGAAGAGAAGGGATATGTGCTGGCTGTTACAGCAGCTCAGAGAGCTGGGCTTTGTCTTCCTTTTGAAGATGCTCCCCCCTTCCCACAGGCAGGGAAAAAACAGCTTCATGATCTAATGGGCACTTCAACAGCAAAGAGACCTCACGGTGCCTCAGGTTATTTCAATAACAACCTCTGCCAACAACACAGCTATGGCCTGAAGTGACTGGAACAGCAACTCTGTACACCTGCACAACCCTCCATAAACGCTGTATCCCCTCTGAGCCCTTCTGCCAAACCCCCTACAGCCCACCTAGAAGCTCTTCCCATCACAAACTCCCTTTACAAAGCATCCAGACCACTTTCTCAGTGACAAAGCTCATTTTTCAAACATCCACGTTATCCTACACACTCGAGAGATTTTAGTGATCAGGACAGGCTCCAAAGCTGTTTGTGAGTACAGCATCTCTCCTGTGAATATTTAAAATACACTCAACAGATGACTGATAGCCAGGAGGGAACAACTACAGATCTGCAGTGGTTATTCACTGCAGAGACATCTCCAGGCTTGTCTCTGTCCCAGGCTTTTCTTGTGAAGACCATGGTAATTTTTTGCCTAGTACAGGGTTTTTTTTGGGTCACATTCAGACAAGGAACATGACCTGACAATAAGCACAGAGGATGATGCAAGTGCAGGGGTGAGGTAGGAGCCAGTCCCATTAGGAAAACCGGACTGTCAGACCAGATCATCACAGCTCACCTTGTAGATGGTTTTGCTCTTCCATCTGATTAGGGTTTGGGGAGTTAGTTTGCTTTTACACAAAGCATGTGACAAACTGGGTCACCGAAGGCTTTTAGATGTGTTGTTCAAATAAATGCTGATGTGTCAGAATATTGAATAAATGCACCAAAAAGCTAAAGCAAAAACTGCCAGGAGTGCCTATGCTTAGAGCCAAAAAGGCTCCAACCTTTTCCCTCTGCACAAAAAACTTGGAAATTAACTTTGCTCTGATCCCCACCAGCCTGTTCCCTGGGAGATCTCACAGCAAATGTATTTTATGCTGGTCAAGAGATACCATAAAGCTTCACACCTCTCTCTATCAGAGCACAGAGAAAAGGATTAAATTGCCCTGAGAACAGCAGCAAAGTTGTAAGACAGTGACTTACCAGATGATAACCAGCCTCCATAAAACCTGTAAAATTTGACAAATCCCTGTGCAACCCTGGATCCCTCTTCTATGGCGTGACATCTCTCTCTCCCCAGTCCCCACAGGAGCCACCTCATACAACATCAGCCACCATAAGTAGGTGTTAGAGAAGTACAAATCACACACAATTTGCTTTTTGTTAAGAAGCCTTAAGAGCTATTTTTCCTGTGTGGGATTCAGTTTATCCCTACTTGAGGTCGTGGCATAAGTTAATAGGAGATTCCTCATCTTTTGCAACAGCCACCTCCTCATGCAGCAACCCAGCTCTTGCTGTCCAGTTTTCCTTAGCTGAGTTAAGAGACAATAGATAAAAGTGAGTGATTTCAAAGTCAAAAGAAGGATCACTGGGAGACCAAAGGAAGCCAGCCAGAGGATGCAAATCCAATTAATACTGAGCTTATAAAATAAGGCTTATTACACTGTCAAGTCTCCCCCACTGAAAGTCTGGCAGAGCTGAATTTTGTTCTATTGACTGCTAAGCCAAGCCATGATTTAGATGAATATATCAGATCACTTACATCTTGTTACTGGCTCACTAAGGAGTAATAAATGAAACTATTACACCTCATCCCTATTCATAGTCTTGCATGCAGATCAACTTCATGCTTTATTAGTGACAGGCAGTGAAGTCTTGGGGAAAAGAAAGAATCCAGTTCATTTCCAGATATTGTTGTACGCATGAAGGACTTCTGGTACTGTTGTCTGAAGCAGGAGAAAGACTGGTTTATCAAGCAGCAAGCATTTTACAAAGGATATTATGGAAATGACTGAATAATTCTGCATAATCAAGCCAGATGTTAACTATCCAACCATTTCCTATTACACTCATCACAAGAAGCTGCAGGGTAGGAACCCAACCTCGAAGCAGCTCCTACACTGGTATCTGCATGCACTCACTGTGAGGGAGAGAAGAAATGACATATTGGCGTTCCTCAAGCTATCAACAAGTCTTCCATTTTCCCTAAATGTCAAGCCTTGGGGAAAAAGCAGAATGGCTTGAGTGGAGACTCCAGCTCTCACACCCTACAAGGGGTAGAAAAAAAGCCCCACCTCCCTGGCTCAGAGAATTTGCCACGAGCCCCTCTGCGTTTCCAGATTGTACCTGACAACTCTGCTTTGTGGGAGAAAAGGGCTCTTCCCAATGCCAGGAAGCTCTGAGCTCCTGAAGCCCCTCTTTGCTGTCAGAGGGCTCTGCACAGAGCACAGCCTGTGCCTCTCCTGGCTCCTGTGCTGGGGCCCCAGCACTGCAGATGTGCCACGGAGCCGCAGAGCGAGCGCTGAGGAGCTGCCAGTTCCTCCAGGTCCCTGCAGGCAGAGCTGGCTCTACCTAACAGCAAAAAGAGAAGTGACAGCACATCTACTGCAACACAAGTTAATAAAGAACTAATCAGTTCCACATCAGATCCAGGGTGCACTGCCCATTGCAGCAGCACCGAAGTCCATTTCTCCGTTTTTCTTGCTTCTCACCTTCCCATGGCACCAATTCTTTCTCCATTCAGGAACTACAGGACTGGTTTACTTCATCCTCCTGTGAGATGCCCAAGACCTAACTTCATTGCAAACTTAGAACGATGGAAGAGACTGTAACAGCGACATGTGAGTAAGAGGGAAGGAGGAAGACAGAGGGAACAGGAACCAAATACCCACGGAGTGTCCTCTCCCATCTGGAGTGACAGGCAGAGTGCAGAAGGAAAGAAGCAGATATTAGTCAGGCGTGAAGTGCTGCTGAAGCAGTTCCCCAGGGCTGGCAGCTCTAGTTAACCATTTCCACTCATCTCACAGGTGGACAGACACTGCCAGAAGGACAACCTGGACCTGCCTTGCACAAGACCAGGCAACAGCCCCGTGGAGGAGAGGACCATGTGAATACACCTGCCAGCCCCACTCAGGACGAAATGCTCACTAGTGGACAAGGGCTGGCATTTGATGGTCAACGGGAACTTGCAGCACTGCAAAGCCCTGATCCCAAGCCCAAAGCTGGCAGGCTTGCCTCTTGCTGAAGAGCACAAAGCCTCTGTCCAGGAGGACGAGCTGCCAGCTTCACGAGACGAGCAGGGGATGAATAGGGAGTCTTGGCCCCCAAAAGCATCAAGTTCTTCAAACAGGAATTCTCTTCATTCCCTCCAAACCCATCCTGCCACAACACCAGCCAAGCAGACACATGGGTTTAAAGAAGAGGCTGGGCTGTATCAATAAAACCAGTCCTAGCACCTCTTCCCAAAGTGCATCAGAGTTGGCTTGGACAGCGCTGCAGCTGCTCTGCAGTGGGAGAGCCTTTGCCCTGTAATTCCAGCTCTGTGGAAGCAGTTATGCTGACTTATGAAGTGCAGAAGTGCTGGAGTTACTGCATTAGGAAGCTTTATTTGCATCTTAACAGCAGCTTGTAATGAAGTGACTCTGCTGAAGTGTTCATGTGATCCGGAGGGGTTACAATCACTTCTGCAAAATGACGTGAGGCTTTTGGAGCACCAAAAAATAACAGGGAGGGTGGAGACAAAGACAGAAGCTGCAACAACCACTCTGCCTTGTGCCCACAGCATAGCCAGGGCTTTCAGGGCAGCTGTGCCCTTGATGAACCCACAGTTCATGGGTTATCAGAGGGCAAGTGCTGTCTGTTCTCCCACTCACACCCCAGACCAAGAGTCAAGCACTCCAGGAGCTGGCTGAGAGCCTGCATTCAGTAACACAGCAGCAAGGAGCACAGGGCATTTACTTGACAGGAATCAGGAGCTGGAGCTGACCAAGATGCCACCGATCTGGGTTAATCCTGTTAGAGACACCCGAGCTGCAGGACAGACCAGGCTGCATCTCCTGGTGGGCTGCAGGGATGTTATTGCAGATGCTGCTGTGGCTCACACAGAGGCTTTTTTAGGGCCTGTTGCTGCCTGCTTCAGGTGTCTGTTTCCACACCACCAAGCCAGGGTTGCAGGGAGGAAGGGCTGCTCTCCAAACCAGGGACAGCTGTGTCAAAGGTGCTGGAGGACAGGTCGTGCTGCCAATACCACTGTCACTGGTTTCACTGCAGTTTCTGCTCATGCTTCACCTGGCTGAACGATTTCCATCAGCAAACAATACTGAGTACCAATCATTTTCAGTCTCCAAAGGGCAAAAAGACACCTTGCAAGGCTCTAGCAGTCCTACGACTGCTACAACAACAGCCTTGAATCAGACATGAATGAGTGACCCACCAAAAGAGATGTCTTTTCCATAGCAGCCCCGCTCCAGCAATAGACATGTCCTTTGTCAGAAATCTTAAGAGATGCCCTTTGAACCTCATCAAACCAGAACACCTCAGATGAAAGGAGTCAGCTCCTTATCAGAGGCTGGAGGAGCATTCTGGGAAAGCATCATATCCACTGCTTAAATGCATGCTGGGGCTGACCTACCACTGATGCTCTCACACTGTAATTCCAGGAAAAGGAAAGTGAAGTAACTTCCCTAAGATTATACACAGCAAGTCACTTGCAGAGCCAGGAGTGGGATCTGGCATCCAGGGCAGACTGGGGGTCGCTTTTGGGCTTCCAGAACTACATGAGGCTTCCTACTCTGAGTATAGGAAACACCAGCAGAAGGGGTTTTTTTAATAAAACATTGGTGAGTCCCTAATCAACCTCAGCAAGTCAGGATGTTGTCTCCAGAGGCCAGACCTTGAACTCTCCACTTGAAAGCACTCAGACAGGGAGGGAGAGAGGACACCTTCCTGCTCACCAGCCTTTTGGACGAGGCAGCCACTCAGGGCTGCTGGAGCAGGGGTTTCCTCCCAGGCTGCCAAGCCTACAGGTGCCTGGAGCTCAGGACCCTCCATCCCACTGCAGAGCCAAGCACAGTGGTGGGACACTGCCCTGAACTGTAGGGAAGGGAATCTTGGAGTCAGACCGCCCCCCTGTATCCAGCCTGATTACACAGAGGGGCACAGCTCCACCTGGAACAGCCCAAACCAGCCCAGGTATTACAGAAAACTGCAGATACACCGTGTTTATCAAAAAGCTTTTCAATTAAGGACATAAATCTATCTGACCAGCTGCCAGTCCTGAATCAATAATATTCTTGTAGGTGAGTGGCTCGAGCATTAAATAAAACCCTTACATAAGAGGCTATCCAAGCCTGTCCATTCCCACAGATTTACTGCTCTTCCTCTGGGTTTGAAGCCATCTTCCCTGGCTCCCAGCTGTGCTCCCCTGCTCCTGTGAAATGCACAGGGCTCCCAAGGAGCTGCAGGATGTGCTGGGCAGTGCAGAGCTCGCATGAACAAATGAACACACAAAAAAGTTTAAAGGCAAAATGACCCCAGCTCATGTCAGCACGGACAGACATCCTGCAAAGCACCACATCAGCAGCAAACCCTAACCCATTCCCTTCTCTGGACAAGCTCCAGCTCCCCAGTGTCCTTCTTGCTGTGAGGGGCCCAAAACTAATCCTATGACTTGAGGTGTGGCCTCAGCAGCGCCCAGTACAAAGGCACAGCCACTGCCCTGGTCCTGCCTGGTCAAACTATTGCTGGTACAGGCCAGGATGCCACTGGCCTTCCTGGCTACCTGGGCTCATGTTCAGCCACTGCTGACCAGCAAACCCAGGTCCTTTTCCCCATGGCACCTTTCCAGCCACACTGCCCCACACTTGGGGTGTTCCATGGGGCTGTTGTGACCCAGGACTAGGCCTTGTTGAACTTCATACCAGTGGCCTCAGTCTGCAGATCCAACCTGTCAAGATCCCTCTGCAGAGCCTTTCTATCCTAAGGCAGACCAACGCTCCTGCCTAACTTGGTGTCACCTGCAAGCTTTGCACTAGGGAAGGAAAAGCCAGAGCTTTGATGCAATTGATGCAATAGCATCAAAAACCCCTCCATCATTCAGACATTCTTTTTAGTGCTCAGCCCATCAGTAACTCAGCTGAGACAGTGCTGGCCTGTGCAGCCCGAGGCACAGCTACTCCCTGTCCAGACATGATCATTTTGTCAGATCACACTCCACAGCCCCACGAATTTACTTAAGGCTCGAGAAAAATGTTAAGTAAAAGCTTAGTACCATATCAACTAACAGCTCTACTGTCAAAGCAGGTCACTAAATTAAGCCCATTAATGCCAACTGCAAGACAGCTCTACTTCCAAAACCAAGTTTTAATTCTACTATTTAATTTGTATGACACTAATGAGAAAGAAAGGGTTACTATAAGTGGCCTGGAAAGCAGCACAGAGAGAGGAATTTAAGTGCTAACCATTCTCTGTCACCACAGACAGCACCATCTTCTGCAATGCCTCAACACAATCACCAGTCCCTGGTTCTCAGGGGCACGTCTTGCAATGCAGGGAAAGGCTGCACAGGTCTCTGGGCTCCCTGTCTGCTTTCCCAGCATCTCCAGCCGGACCATTTCCCTAATCCCCACTAAGATACCCACCCAGGGCAGGAGCAGCCAACTCCTGGTCAGCACAGAGGCTGAAGCACATCTGACCTCTGTGAATGCCAGTGCCATTAAGGGTTAGAATGTTTCCAGTTCATTAGCTCACAAAGAGCTGGAAAAGTATTTAATGACTGCCCTAGTAAGATTATGGCAGTTTAGAAATATATATATTTGACAAATAAGGGTTTGTTGCATTGGGGTTCACCCAGCTGCCTCCTACCTCTGTTAATCAGAGCTTGACTCAGAACTGAAATCACCTAAACCAGGCAGAGATAAACCAGCCCAGCTCATTACAACCCAAACCTCAAGCAAGACACATCCACTGCAGGTCTGAAAAGCACCCAACTATGATCACTGGGGCAGTTTTACTCAGATCTCACAGTGCAAATATACCTAGGGATGCTTCTTACCCCTGCAGGCAAGTCTCCAGGAAGCTGGGGACCTGTGTGCTGCGCTCCCCTTCACAGAGGATCTCCCAGGCTGATTATCATTCACCACCTCAATACCTGGCATAAGACCACAGCACTGACCTCCCCACTGCTTCTGTCTCCTTGCCAAGAGGTTTTCCCATCACACCTCATGCCCAGCTCGCTTCCCAGAGCAGAAGCAAGGTGTGATTACTCCCACTGGAGCCTGACCCTGCTAGTACCAGAGCAGGTACTTTGTGAGCAGCTGTGGCACAGGGAGGACTACACAGAGTGCTTCCCTCTTGACCTCACTGCAATTAAAATGTCACCCATATTAAACCACGACATGCTCTGGAGAATATACAAATGAGATGACACAGGGTTACAAGCTTCAGAGCTTTGCACTGAAATTCAGGAGGGCTGGGAACTGGATGGAGTAAATGCCTTCTTGGAAGGGAGCCTGAATCAAATAAAAAGCAGTGAAACACTTTACATCCTTAAAAAAACTTTTTGATTTTCTTCTACGGACAGAAAAAGTACAGAACAAATACATCCACTGACCATGGGGATTCTACACCATTCAGCAACATCCATTTTATAGCAGGAAAAACCTGCTGGAAGTTGGTACAGTAGCACCTTTTGGAGTTTCAGTACTCAGCACTGGGAGCTCAGTGATCCAAGCATGAAAAGCACAAATAATCAAGGCTTTGCAGAGATAAGCACAGCTCCAATTATTTCACACCAGCTAATGAGAGGATGCTGCTTACCAAGCTGTCCAGCCCTCCTCCCAGGAGGTCCACAGCACCCATCTGCATGAAGGACACTTGGGGAACATTCACGGGGGGCCCCAGGTCCAGGTTGAGAAGGTCACCCAGGAGGTCTCCTTGGGATGGAATGACCTGTGGCTGCTCCAGGTTTGTGGTGGCCGTTGTGCCCACGGGGCTGTCGCCTGCGTCGGTGCTGCAGGAGGTGGAAGAAGAAGCAGAGGAGAGAAACATTAGTCACCTCTGGCCTCCAGCTTTGGATCCCAGCTTTGGATGGGGAAGCACAGCAAGACAAGCAGAAGCCAGTCCAAAGCTTACCCCAGCTCACTGATATAACAGGCAATGTGTTATGACATGTGGTTTTTCACCACATGCTTTGAGCACAAGGAGTTCCCAAGCATCGTGCATGGTCCTCAATCCAGCAAAGGGAATGTTCCAAAGTGTGCAACCTGCCCACCTTAAGAATCACAGACCCATCCAAAACAGTGAGCCACGAGTACTACATGGACTACAGCACTGAAAATAAATATTTCCCTGCTCAGAATAAACCTACAGAGATGATTTTCAGCCCACTGGGCCTAAGAACCACATGCAAACATGGGAAAAAAAACAATTCAGGTTTTCTCAGAGACCTAACAGTGATAAAACCCTTGAGCCCTCACTCTAACCAGTGCAAACTCCACCACTCTCCAAAGATCTCAATTAATCACCTTCTACTGACCAGCAACAAGCTCCACAACTCTTTCCTAATTAAAAACCTCAAGCTAAAATAGATTCCTTGTTTCTATCAATAATTTCCTTTTCTTTGAGTAAGCAGGCATGCTAATTACTAGTCAAGAAACACTCTTTATACAGCTTGCAAAATCTCTCATCATATGCAGTCTGGCTAACTTCTACATTCACTTGTCACTGAAGTTTATAACAAGAGGAGGGGTGGGGAAAAAAACTGACTGTAGCTCCTAGAGATCTCACTACAATGTATTTATTCTTTGAATCCAGAGATGCTCATTTTAGATAATTAAAATCCATTTTGTGTCCTGTTGCCAGCAGTAACTGATAGAAGGATTTCTAGCTCATGCTCTTGCAGCTGCAGCCAACAGGTACCTGCACACAAATGCTGTGGGAATTAAGTGTCCTGACATGGTGTTTAACACTGGGCCTCTTCCATAAGGATTGCATCTCCTGATTTTGAGTAGCCAGAATTCCCTTATCCTTATTGAGCCACAGAGTCTAAGCTGCTCCCAACTTTGGTGCCAAGAGGAAAAGATGGAGCATAAGGACTGCAGAATGAATTAGTTACCAGGCAGCAGCAGCAAGCATCGAAAGCTTCATTGCATTAAAAGCTTTAGAACCCCAATAACACCAATAAAGCTGTCCTTTCTGCCTCTGCCTTCCGCAGGGAGACTGCTGAGTGTGCTGAACTGCTCACTAAAACATCTCTGAAGAGCAAGTGGTGACTGTGATCCACTCCCACCCCCACCCTGAGAAGGGGAGGAACAGCAACTCCAAGCAGAGGAACATTACAAGCCACTTGGTTTGTTCCCAGCCTATAATTCCTCTAACACTACACCTCTTCAACACTTACTCATCCTTCTCCTGATGGAGACAGAGAAATCCCTCAAGGTCTTGTTTAACTGCTGTTGCCCCAAAACCCAAAGAGAAATTAGGAAAGGACAAAGCCAAGTCAGTTTGTATTAAAAAACAAAAGCCCACTTGGGAAGAATGGGTCTCTCTGAAGAGATTTGTATAAAAAATCCTGGAATTTCCTATGAAAGAAAAAATGTAATACAGAATATATGGGTCATAAAGGGCAAAAAGTCTTGATATAAGTTTTCCCCCTCACAGTCTTGGGCAGTGGGTAACAGCTGGGTTTGCCCATCCAAATTGGAGACTTGGCTCCATGAGTTCAGCCTCCAGCAGTTCCCAGATGTCGGGGTTTACAAGGGATGCACAGAGAGAACCAGAATCAAAACCTGCCTGCAGTCACCTGTGAAACAGGGGGACAGACACCCCTCCTGCCCAAGTCTGACAAGACTCCTCCCAGGAGCCCTGGGAACATCTTCCCCAATTTCCCAGCTGAATTATGGCTGAGCAGGGGTGGTGGGAGCCACCACATGAAGAAACACTGCCAAGCAATCAGATTTCTTCCCCACCTTCAGGATACATC
This sequence comes from Grallaria varia, assembly GCA_013396735.1. Lineage (NCBI taxonomy): Eukaryota > Metazoa > Chordata > Aves > Passeriformes > Formicariidae > Grallaria > Grallaria varia. The sequence goes on along the minus strand of VWZG01006024.1, from coordinate 592,312 downwards.
TGCAACTCTGTGACACTTGGGCTCATTGAAGAGGCAGGAACATTTCACCATCTGTGAGCTGTTCAATGGGTCTTCCCATCAGCTGAGAGCTGAAAGCAACCTGTCCTTGCTTTGAATGGAAATTAAATGAATCAAAAGGCAATGTAGTGAATTCTGGCAGCCATAACTAACTACTCCAAGGTTTATTAGCCACTCATCTAGTTACCTCTGCCCATCCACTCAGGGAAATGTTGTCCTGACTCTCAAGCAGCATTCACTGTGGACACTGAGTCTCTAACAGACACACCAACCACCAGAAGGGCCATTTCTGGAGTGCAGGAGTTAAGATGCTAACTCCAAACAACTGGATGAGGTGGTTGTCTTTCCCTGGACACCCTTAACCTGCCTGACATTGATCCAGAAAACTCCAATAACAGGGCCTCTCTATGAGGTGAGCTCCCACTGGAGGAGCCCAGCGTGCCACTAAATTAACTCCACTCGTGTTTTTTTTTTTTTTAATTTACCAAATGGGCTTGAGCACTGCATCAGTCTGATCAGTATCTGCACCCTTCAGACCTTTCCCCAGCTTGACACTGAGGGTTTATGTTGAAACAATGGTTCTGCTGCAGTCAGAGAAGATTTAAGGTCAGCAGACTGAGCATGAGCTACAAGAGTCAAGCACATGCACAGCATATGCAAGAAGATAGGGAAAAACTACTTTAAAAAGCTGAATTCCTTGAGTTGAATCCTCTAAAATGCTGTCTTTCTGTAATGACCTGAAAAAGCAGTTTGTGCTGGTAACACCACAAACTAAGGTTACCTCAGCTCATTTTGAGACAAATCTTTGCCTAGGAGAGGGAGGAAAGCGGCCACTGCTTTTCTGGTCGAATTGGAGACTTGTGCTTAATGATTCTGGGTCAGTGCAGCCAGACTTGATTTCATAGGCAGGGAGAAAACAACTCGGCTTCCCAAAGCCAGTCACCACAGAAATAGCTTTAGTTGCTAAGAATAGCAGAGAAGTGGTACCAGAAAAAAGAAAAGAAGCAGCATCGCACACTGATTTATCAGTGCAACAGCAAAAAATAGCACTCCAAATGTCACTTTGGGAACATTACTAAGAGGTAAGGCTGGATACTCTGCCTCCTGCTGCAAAGCACACTCAGTTGTGTAATTAATACCATTAGTGCAAATGGCACTGCTCACCTGAATGAGGGACCATGGGAACAGGCTCAATAGCAACCCCTCTGCAGTCTGGGACTGCTGCACTGCCTGCTTCTGCAGATCCAACCTGCTTCCAGGACTGTGATCACAGGAAGTATTAAAGCTCCAGGCAATGTGCCCAAAGCATTTCCCTCCACCTCCCAAGGGTTAGACAGATATCAGCCTACCCATCTTCTTTTAAGCTCTAACAGTTTTCAGTGATGGAACTTTGATGGCTTTTGCACTCCCCTTGCTTTACACACACCAAGAGAGAAAGGGAGTTTTACCAATCCTTCTCCATTTCATATTCCAACGGTGAAGGATCCCTGTAGTTGCCTGTTCCAGGAAACTGATACTGTATTCCAGGAGACAGGCTTGTAAAGCTGTCCTGTTGCTGAAGCAAAAGCTCTTACAAAGTCATCTCCTGGAAGACACCTGTTCTTACTCTAGTCCTTTTCCGCCCTGAAGTAAGCCCTTGCACAAAGGTGATACCACCCTTACCCAAAGCTTCTGCTTTTTAACTCAAACCCTCATGTCAAGAGCCCTTATAGCCAAAAAACACCACAGCTTCTCTCACATAAGAACTTTGATACTTCTTGAGTCTTCTAACCCAGGAACTGGGAAACTACATACCCAGGATTACCTTAGACCATTAAATGGCCCCCTGAATGACCTGCAAAGCCCTTAAACTTATCAATAAAAATCCCACTAGAGTGTTCTAAAAGATCTTGGTATCTTTTTGACTGTTTGCCAGAAAGAAATAACCCATCCCAATATGCCCACTATCCCCATGGCTGCCTCAGCTTACCTTCCATGGTGAATGGGCAAGTGCTTGCGGTGGATCCCGTGGCTGCCCTCCACGAAAGCATTGGGTGGTTTGTGGTACACAGAAGCCAGAGACCCGATGTGGCAGATCAACTCATCGAGCAGGGTGGGCTCAATCAGGTCGGTCTCCTCGGAAATCAGTGGCTTTTCCGAGAGAACCACTTCCTTGGCAGTCACCGGATCCGTGGAAAGAAGGCGCCAGTAGATGTAGCCACGATCCCGCAGGTCCGGATTGTCAGAATCCTGGGACAAAGCAATGCATCACTCACAGCTCTGAACTGAATTATCGTGAAGTGAATGTCTGTAATCACTTTATTTTTTCTAGCAGTGATTCTGCTGGATTAAAAAACCCCCAACCATCCAGCAGCAACAGTCACCAGTTTCAAAATGATGTTAAAAACTGCTTGTTGTGACGAACATCCTAAAATTAAAACTGAGAACCTCTATTAATGCCTGGCTTCCTGCTCAGCTGGCCAGAGAGCAAAAAGTCCAGGACGTACATCCCACAATCGTCTCAAACCACAGAGCTCTCAACTGCTTTCCAAACTCCTCTGCCACTTGATGTAACAATAAGTATTAGGAGAACTCCAGCGGAGTGGAGACAGAAGAAAAGAATGTGAGTGAAAATTACTGTCACATACTAAGAGTAGAGATCCAATACTGCATAATGATCCAAGATTTCTGGAAATACATGACTTACCCAAGGGCACTGCTGGACAAAAAGACGCTTCAGAGCTACATCTTAATAAGCCATATTCTTTATACCAAAAGAGATCTTATTTGTCCTGCCTTTTAGTTAACTAATGAAGTAGGGAAAGATGCTAATGATACACACTTAGGATACTCATCAGTTCTCCAGCTGTCAATAATACCCTCCTTTTACTGCAGATACTTCTGCCTCTGCGTGAAGTGCTGATTATTTCTCTCCTCTTCAAGCAGCTCTGTCCAGAGCAGCAAAGTGAGTGGGGATGGTTTGCAGCTAATGTTCTAGGGAAAGGGAGGTGCTGTGGTTTTATGTTGCAGTGCCATGTGTTTGAACTGTTCATGGAAACAAGACCTGGGATCTTTATTCCCCATGTCAGCAGAGTAACAGGATAAATATTTCGAGGGTTTTTTCTCTGTAAAATTCCAGCAATGTATCATACATCTCATCAGCCTTCCTCTTGGTATTTCTCTTCTGTGATCTCATTCATACTGCTGCTGACCTGTTGGAACCTGCCTCTCTGCTGTCTGTCTTGACATCCTCAGGCACACAATAAAACCTCTGTGCAGAATGAGACTGAGCTAAGCTCACTTTGCTTGTAAGGACCCAGATAAACTTACCTGTTGTCTCAGACATTGTCTGCAGTGCTGGTTTAGTTTGAGAGTAGAGTGATGGGCTCTTCACACACTTAAAAATCCCTACAAACCCGTAACAATCCCTTCACCCTTAACAATCCCTATAAGACTCTCCACAGCCTGCCTGCAGCAGCAGCTCAAGATCAGGAGGGTTTCTGCAAGGCAGACATGAAAGACCACATGTTCCCATCTACTTGCAGGCACATACACATTCAAGACTGACTGTTTCTTCCCACAGCCAAATAAACAGACTTGAAAATTTAGTAAACCTACCGAAACAACAGGCTCAGATCTTCCCTTTCTCAATTTCTCTCCCAATTCTCTGCTCTCCATGGTCTGCATACTAACGAACCCCGGCCAGCTCAGCTCCCCAACCATGCCAGACCCACAACAGCAGTGGGGATGTAGAGGTTTGGGTTTTCCAGGGACCTCGATCCCTGCTGCACACCTGTGTCCCCTCCATCCCCAGCTGCTTCACTGCTATTTGTGCTAGTGTTGGCTGGATTAAACTGGCTCCTGCTACAATCACACCTGCAGTTTGCTGTGCAGACGTACCCTGAGACACTCCAAGTGCAACAATACCTAAGCTGGGGAAAGAAGCACACGTGTAATTACTCTCCCACTCAAGTGAAAACCAGCATCTCCACCTAAAAATCAGACCCTGAAGCACAAGGCTTTTGAGTATTTCACAGCCAGTTATCCTACATTGACTTATTACTCCTATAAAATACAGGAAGCCAGACTGAATCAACATTTGTGACAAACAGAGAAAAAACAGACACCTATTATATTCCTAGGGTGCCATTAAGTGTTTTGTGACTCAGCACAGTGGGTTTTAACACTTAGTACCTTTCTTCTGTTGGCTCAGGCAATTGATACAGCAAGCCCCTGGCCCACTCCTCTCCAAAGAGCAGCTGAAATCCTGCCTAAAATGAGGTTCTGAAGCGAGAAAAGAGGGCTGTGGACTTCTTGCTGCTGAGCAATGCAGCACCCAAAGGGAAGAATAAAAGTTTTAAGTACTAATAAGTTCACAGCCATGATTTCCTACAGCAAAGAGGATCAAAAAACCAGCTGATGAGTGACTCCAGGTTTTCTGCTCAGAATTTCAGCCCATTCAGCTGGGAGACTATTTTTATCACTTGACACAGCAGGTCTGGAGAGGAGCTGCTTTTTTTGGGCTGTTTACCCCAGTCATTACAGCCAGGGAGTGTAGGAGGATTGGCTGAGGTCCTACCCACCCTTGCCACCAGGACATCTCCACTTGTGTCCTGCCAGCTCCATTGCAGCCTGGCCTGCAGTGATCTGAGCTTACAGCACAGCACCTCATGCATAATGAATCCATGATCTTAACCCACTGCTACAGCCTCCAGCAAAGCTGCCACATCGGTTGACAGCTTCCATGTACAAAGGAAAAACCCCAAACTCCAGTTCTTTCTGTTTCATAGCACGGCCTAAACTTTGCTGTTCACAGAACAGAGTCACTGCCAGGCTCTTTCCCTGTGTCATAGCTCCAGATGTTTTAACTGCAAGCCACCCCCAAAGAGAAAGCATTCCAGTTCCTTGGTAACTTCACCCTCTCCCTAACTTTCTGTTTAGTGTGAGAATGAGGAAGGAATTTGGATGAAGCAAGAGCCAAGAAGGAGAGAGCAGATTCCAGATGGCAGCAAGCACAGAGCAGCTCTTAAATGGAGTCTCTTTGGGAGAACCCCATCTACTGCAGAGCTGACTGGCCTGGCAGATGGGAGACACCACATGGCAGGCCAGCACAGTGTCTGGAGGGCTCTGGATCACTGGATATCTTGGCTTACCTGGGTGGCCAGGCTGAGGACCTGCTGAACCAGCTCCTGTGTCTCAGAAGGCTTTTTTAAGAACAGCTTCACTATAGCAGTCAGTAAGGTGAGCTGCACCTGAGAGAAAGGGAACACAGAGATCAGAAAATTCATCCATGCTTTAGCAACATCTCACAGGTCTCAGCATCCTTCACTGATATAAAGCATAAGACTTGAGTTTCATAACAGCATTACACTATTCTTTGCCAGTGAAACCCAGTACAGTGAGACTCAAGACACTTGCCTGCTGCAAAACATTTTCACAGACAAGTCCCTGAGCACCACACTGAGGTTTGTGTCGTGCTGTGATGCATCTCATCACTGTTCCTCGTACGTTCTGGTCCCTGGTAGGGCCATTCCTCCCAGAAACATGAAATAGCTAGAAACCCCTCCAGTTCTGCCCTATCCTTCCAATTAGAGAAGTTTTGGAGACAGGGACAACAGAGCAAATCTACAGACACTCAGAGGGTATTTTTAGCCAAGTATTGATGCTTCAATTGAGTGAATGATATTTACTGTCCATCCCATTAATACACTGTGTGAAACATTGCAGAGAAGATGCACAATGCAATATTACCTGAGTACTTTCATCATGGAAACCCTCCAGAAAACTCTCCAACAGCTCATCTGCATTGTCAATTCTTTCTGCATATTCACCCACTATCCAGATCATGGCAGCTCTGGCATCTGGTTCATCCAGGGAATCCAGGTTCTCACACAGAGTGGCAATGATGCTTTCATACCTGATTTGTCAGAGTACAGGTGGATTACTGGGGTGAACTGGACTTGTCTTACTCCACTTCTGCCCACATCATTCTGCAGGGAATCCTGCACTAAATATCTTGTATTTCTATGCAGCATTTTCCCTTAACTACAGAAGATGTTCTCCAGCTTTCTCTTTTTCCAAGCTGAGCACTAAGATCTCACAGGGTCTTTACAGTTTAGTTAATCAGCAAGACCACCCAGACACGGAATTCAAGACAAAGCTGCCTCACTTTGCTTGCCACTGGGAACACTGGATCCAACAGTTCAAACTAAGAGTCTGAATCAGATCCTGCAGCCTCGCTGGAGTCTTCAGACTGATAACTCTAAGCTGGGTATAACACTTCCCCAAAGGCTTTACTGTAAACCAGACAATACCCTGCACTAATTTAGCTTCCCCTATTCCTAAGTGTGGGTATCCCTGTCACAAGCAGACAATCTGTCTCGTAAGTGACAGCAGAAATTGCCAGAGAGGCATGCACACATCCCATGTTACTTTTTAGGGGATCATCAAGTCTCTCCTTGAAAACAATGCTGCTGTTCTGTAGCAGAGGAGATAAAACCTAATTGCAGAAACAGCATAAAAGCAGTTGAGTTCTGCCCAAACCAGAGAGAACACTTGATGGGGAAAGACAGTTTTGTTCAGGACAACCTGACTGGGGTCTCAGATCATGAGGATCATGAACATGGCCGTGTAAGTAAGACTTCTAGAGCAGATGAGCAAAACTAGAAAAGCCTAATGCTGTAAACTTGGCCAAATTTTCCTTCTGGCATTCTCTGCAAGTTACTGGCTTTTGAGTGAGGTTTCTACTCAGCATCAATATGGAGTGGTGGGGAAGGCAAAGCTTTCAATTCCAACTAACAATGAATCAGGCTGATACCTCACCTAGAGAAAACATCTGAATTCCATCAAACCAGGAGTGGAATCAGAACAGACAGTGCTTCCACCTTTGCTTCAGAGCCCTGGGAAGCTGTATTGAGCTTTACATTGCTCTGCTGTGATGAGAGCAGGCAAGGGCTTCCAAAAAACCCTTCACTACTTCCACGTACTTGTTGGGGTACTTGCGGAAGATGTCCTTGATGACCACGATGGCCTCCTGCACCACGTAGTTGACCTTGGTCTGGATGAGGTCTAGCAGTGTGCTCACACAGCGCTCTGCAGATTGCTGGAGAGAACAGAAAAACACAATTAAAAAAGCTGAAGAAACACTCCTGAGCCCACAGTGCACACTGAGGAACAAGGCACGTGTATGAGAAAAGGCCCAGAGCAGGAAAACAAGAGCTAGCAACTGTATCCAGAAAAAGAATACAGGCTGATGAAAGCTTGTATATTACTGTGGAGATACCAACTGACCCCAGCTGCTGCAAAAATTAAGACTGAAACAACTATGCCAGAAGACCTTCAGAACAGCACCCACACTGCTCTTTTTTATCACTCTCTCTCTGGAATGCAACTAAACAGGCCACCAAATAAGATGTCTTGGACTTTCCAAGCTGGGCAATCAGAGTTGGGACAGTTTTGACAGGGAAGCCATAAGGCAGGAGAAAACCAGCTGGCAATCACACTGCAGGAACAGCAGCAAACAGGAGCTCACAGCATCGAGAGGTTCAGTATTTTGGGGGTGAGGTCACTATCAACATGTGAAGATACAGCTATAAATAGCAATTCAGCTGTGGCTAATGCATCTTTCATGTTAATTAGTTCAACAATCACAGGCACTGTGAGATAACAAGGACTGGACACTGTCACGCTCCAGAAACCAGAACTGGAGTTAGAGGCAAATAATTCAGGGAGGTCTATTCCCAAACAGCACAGTGAGGCAGGACAGCACAGGAGCAACCAACTTCAGCAGCAGAGTAGCTCCAGTAAGGACAGTGATTTGGCTATTAGCAGAGCACATGTGAAGCCTCATTACACAGCTGGTGATTAATGTGAGAAGCAGCCTGCTCCCAACACTGCTGAGGCAGAACATTCATAAAGCATTCGGGACTGAGACAAACACTGTAGGGCACAAGCAATAGCAACGTAGGTGGATTTTTCAATTTCAGTGAGTTAACAGTCCCTTTGACTTACAGAGCACTTGAAGGCTGGGCAGGAGGAGGAGGAATGAAATGGCATTTCAGTCACAGGAATCACTGTTTTGAGAACGGGCAGAAATCTCAAGGACAAACCTTAAGACTTGTAGAGCTTAATTTTGATCCCTGTATGGACAGGCCATTCACTTGATGACCCTTGTGGGTCCCTTCCAATTCAGAATATTCTGTGATTCTGATTCTATGACTAAAACCTCTTGGTGATTTCCTGACCTCTTGACTCCAGCTGGGGCATCTTACACATGACCTACCAGCACAAACAGGGGCCATGACAGCCTAGGGATCAGCCAAGGGAGGAGACATCCCAAACCAGCATTCATTTATCTTTACAAACCAGCAGTAAGTCATAAGACTATCCCCTGAAATTCACTCCAAATAGAAAATATACCCAACACAATTGGTGTCAGAGTAAAGAGAAGCATCACATAAAATTGTATGATTGGTATAATAATTTTTTATGATGCCTCTCCCTCCTCAGCACAGCTTTACGGGTACTATGGCACTGTGGAGGCAGTGAAATGGCAACCTGGCAGTGTCCTGCTCTGATCTCTTCTGCTCCAGAAGAGATTTGAGGGCTGTGACCTGGAAGACTCGTCCCCTTCAAGGAGATGGACTGTGGACCTGGCTCCATATATCCTGACATTGCTCACAGTGGGAGCCCTGCTCAAAGTCCTTACAAGACTTCAGAGCTTGCAATTTCATCTCTTCATCCCAATACCTTTCACCAGATGTTTTAACAAGTGACCTCAAGAGGATAAATCTCTTCCAAACCAACTCCACTCTACAGAACCTGAAGCACCAGTCACTGTTGGCAATAAGCAGTGCAGCCCCATCAGAGCTACAGCCAAAGCTTCAAGAGCTGCAGAATTAAAGGAAAAGCAAATTAAAGGCTTGGGTTTTTTTTTTTTCTGTAGACATTATGAAGCATGGTATTTCCAGGAAGAGCATAACATCCACTTTGAAATACACAGCAATGATTTTTAGCCCAAGAGTCCCTTGGAAAGCGAGCAGTCATGTGGGCACAATGCCCAGAAGAGCAGTCCCACTAAGGAAATGTATCTCAGCTCACCCCATCCCTGGTAAACACATTGCTTTTTGAAGGTGGACACCCCTGGGGACCGCAGTGATCTGCAAACTGATCAAAGAGTGCCTCAACTAGAACAGCTTTCAAGTTGCAGTGAGGAAAGGACAACAAACCAAAGTCAGAATTGCTTTGTTTTTCTGCAGAAACCAAATGAAAGCCCACAAGATTACGGAAGTAGCACATCACACATCACATTCATCCACAAGCCTCAATGATTTCTAAGAACCAGGCTGCTGGCAGAATCTCCTGGAAACAAAACAAATCTCCCTGTGATATGGCTCCTTCTGCTTCTCCTTTGCTCCAGAGGAATTCCTATTCTTGCTGCATCCTCTTAATTTCCTTTTCCCACAGGAGTGATGCTTGTTTTCCTCACAGCCTAAGCATGGCATGGTGACTTCATCCAGCACTGTGAAAGGAGCAGACCAATGCACAAGTGGTACAAGTGCAGCTACACCACACGATCTGCTGTAGACACGTCCAAGCTACCTCTGAGCCCAGCTATCAATAGCCCAGTCCTATCCAAGCAAAACGATGATGTTCTGACACCTCCCAAAGCAAAATGATTACTCAAGCCTGGGCAAAATCCATCAGCCTTGCTACTCAACACGGGTATTGGTTCCACATCCAAAATGAGCACGTGCAACACCACATTTGCTCTATGGGACACCTCAGAGCAGACAAAGTAATTTACTGCCTTCCTCTCCTAGGAGAGACAATTAGACAAAAGGTAGAATCCTTGAAGGCAGAGCTGAAGTGCTCTGTGAATGCTCATTCATCAACAGCTCCCACCAACCGCGTCCTGTATCAAAAAGCAGATTTCTAAGCCTTGGGAACCTGGACACTGATGGCTGAGAATGCTCTTCCATTAGTCATAACTCACAGAGTAAACAGCCTCTAGTAAACACAGATGCACTGGGGACAGGGATTAACCCAGAGATGAGGACACTGTAATGAGTTGTTCTATATTTGCCCTCTTTAAATCTGGCTCTTGTCAGAGTAGGAAACAGACCTCAGCTTTAGGAGCAGTGCTAAAAATCAAGGTTAACACCACTTATGGGGAGACGCAATTCCAGTTAGAGGGTCACTGTGAATTTGCTGGACATTATTATTAGTCCTTTGCATATTGAATACGATTGGTGTGGTACCAAGGATGGGCAAAGGGTAAAAACTTCTAGAAACACCTTGATACTGCAGGAATACACCAGACCCCCATGTGAAACTAGGACAGACACGTGGCCAAATCCTAGTGAGAAAGTCCCTGGTGAGAACTAATGCAAACTCCAACCCCCTCCCCAGCACAGTGCAGCTACAAAAAGGGCTGTCACCAGCTTCTTTTAACTTCTCCACAACCCTTTTCCATGCTCAGGGGGATTTTCTACTGTCACTGCTGTGGCTCCATCCAGACAACCTCCCGCCTGGACACAACGTGGAAGGAGCACTTTGGTATTTTGAACTGCAGACATGAAACAGAAGCAGCAGTCACCTGCTCTATGGGGCTTCAAAGAAAGCCCATGGCAGGAATAAGCAGAAATAAGAGATGAAGGAAGGAAGAAAAGGCTGCACAGGCAGGTGATTCTCTCAGGAGGACAGAAGCTGGTGTCCTCTGTACACAGAGTTACAGTAGCTTAGCTGAAACAAGAGAAATCTGTGCACTGACACAACACTAAGCGAGGCATGATTAGGTTATTATTTAAATCTGCTGTCAGGCAAAGCTCAGGGGAACACACTTTAGCAAAAGCTAAATGAGCTCAGCTGAAATTAGACCACTTAGGTGACATTTTGCACTCAGTCATCAGTTTACTGAAAAGTACCAACACCACAGCATAAGTCTTTCCTCTCTTCACAGGATTTCTGAGCTCCTGTCAGGCATCACAGATTCACAGGGAAATGAACAGACAGGGCACTAAAAAAATACTTTATTATGAGCATTTTGGTGGATGTTCCACTGGAAGAACATTTCAGACTTGTTTTGGATAACTGCAGAGGTTCCTGGGAATTTATCTGCATAAGCATCGAGGCCAAAGAGACAACATTCCAAATGAAGCCACAAGTTATATGGACCTAAGTAAGCAAACAGAATCATTCTGTGTTTGAATAAATTGCACTTAAGTACCCCAAATCTCTAATTCTACGCCTGTGTGTTCTGTTCAGCTGAAATGGGAAGGATGACACAAAAAGTTTCATAATACTGAGTTTCTCTGCACAATCTTTGCTCATTCTGCCTTCAAAAGATCAGTCCACAGCTATTAAAGGAGGTCCTCACAGGTAAGTGGTCACTGTTCCACTGAAGCCAGTGCAGTAACATACTCCATCAGGGATGAATTATCTGCCTTGCTGTGCCTGCCAGCTGAGAGGAGCACCTCACCCTCCTGCAATGCACTCAGCTCACAAGCCCCCCTGTTCAGCTGCTGCTCTGCCCATATCTATGATGTATCTGGGCCACATGATGGCCAACAGAGAAGCAAAGGAACTTTGTGTAACGAGGTGGCAAAGCCCAACATTGTTTCTGGAGACAGAGAATCCCAGGAAAGCTCAGGATTCAGATACTTGCCTCAACCTTGATGGCACAGCGTCCGATGGCTCGCACGGCCTTGCGCACGAAGTCAACGTCCACCTCGGTGGCATATTCCTTGAGCTCTGCCAGGACCTGCAGGGACAGGACACAAACTGAGCCTCCCTGGTCACTCAGAGAACAACTCACTCTCACAGCTGATGCCACTGAAACACCAGGACACGAGCAGCATGTTCTTCCACAGCTACAACACAAAGTCAAACTCCACAACCAACCTCCTTCTCCAAAACCCACTTGGTTTAGGCTGGACAAAGCCAAAACATTGGCTCCGTGTTGGCTGCCTTCAAATTCCCCTGAACAAAAGGTGGGGGGAAATCTGGCCTGCCAAACTTCAATGTTGCTATTCCGTCCTACACTGAAAACACGTTCACTGTATGCAAAGCTCTTGGCAACAACCATTTTTCATCTCTCCTTCTCTGTGCTGAGATGAACCTTTGGATTGCCACGGAACCCAAACAGAAGATGCACAGGAGATCTGAGGACACCCTGGAACATTTATGCAGAGATTAATAACAGTTCAAAGATACTTCCCCTCCTAAAATAAGATTTATTATTTTGTCTCAGTGTTTTAAGCTAATGGAAACTGAAGAAAGGCTGAAATCAGGACCTGCTGGGAACCTACAGACCTTTAACTAAAAACCTACTTTGTTTTAAACAAATCATTTAGCTTAGAAAAATTATTTTAATAAAAGACCATATGTAATTTGTATTCCCTCAAAAGCTCAATTTATTTCAGTTTCTCAGGCCAAACATGACATCAGGGATTTAATCGTGATGTCACAAATAGATGGTGAGGGAGAGGTGAACAGCACAAAGCCAGACAGTTCTTTGAGAAATCTCTCATCGAGGCAAATTGCTCAGAACAATGACAAGATAAAGAGGCCGTGAAGGGCCAGACTGCAGACAAATAAATCTGCAAGGAGGAGACGGGACATCTGTGTTTTGAAGTTTTATTATTTCCTTGGATGATCTATGTTGCACAGCACTTGGAGCACTCAGGTTTAGCAGCTGATGCTTTCCAAACACTGCCCGAGTGCCTTGGCTAGAACTGTCCTGCTGCCCTGGTCCAGAATGGGCACAGAGGGGGAGAGTCTGCCCGGGAGGGTGTGGGTGGAACTGCTCTCCTCAGGTCTCATTCCAGGACATGTTCCTGATGTAGATGTGTTGTTTTACGAATGTCTTTTCAGACCCAGGAAGAGATTCATTCATTAGTCTGCAGATCCCAGACTCTGCCCTCCAGACACCACTGCCTTTCATGCAAACAACCTGTTATCGGGACGTTATGCATTAAAATTGGGATAGAGCCTAGCAAGAGTAAAGAGAAAATTCTGAATATATTCTCAAGGAGACTGATTTTTGAAATGTTTTCTGTGTCCCTAGCACAAAAGGGGCATGAATTACCTTGCTCTGCTCCAAAAAACATCAGGAGAGAGCTGCTTAAAAATGTCACATTAAATGAAATTGCTCTGTGACAATTAGGACAGTAATAGCAGTAACCAGAGGCATTAATCATTCTGCATTAGTGTTAGGCCTTGTGGCCAGGGATGCACTCGAGAACACTTCCTCCAAAGAAAATTGCATTCAAACATCAAATAAAAGAAGAATCGACACTGTGAAGCTGTCTCAGTTCAGTTTAGCTTTGTGCTATTTCCACTCTGGAAGCAAGTTAAGCAAAAGAATTTTTTTTTTTTTAGCCCATGCAAGCATTTAACAATTTTACTTGAAATTCACACTTCAATAATGTTTGGCCTTTCTGAATGCCTCTGTTACAGGCACACCCCTCTCACTTGAAACAAGCCTCTCATTCCAACCTCAGCACCAGCAGTGACTCATTTGACAGGAACCATCAGCTCTCCTCCTGGAACTGTAATCTGTGAAACAAGACCTACCTAACGGTCACGATGCAAGACATATCATGCCATTAACATTTAAATTATGGAGGAAACTCCAACACCTCCCATTAAGGAGCTGCAAAGAGCATTATACCAGGGACAGTGATGCCTAAATATCAAGACAACTGTAGTAGCTGCTGCACACATCCTCAGGCACAGACCAGGAGAGGGTTTTCCCCTCCCAGAACACAGGAGAAGTCCCTCAGCTGACCTGGGCAATGTTTGCTTGAGAAGCCAGGCGGATCATGATGTCCAGTTTCTCCAGTTTGACATAGATGGGGTCATTGTACTTCACAAAGAACACCTTGATTTCCTGCTTCAGAATTTCAGGCCTGGAGAGAACAGAAGGCTGTGTCACTCAAGACTGGTTAAAAACCTGAGTGGCCTCTTTTGTAACCAAATTTTACTTTAGGAATCTACCCCAATATTCATTGACAAACAGAATGGTGTCATTTTGCCCAGGCTGCCCAGAAAGGCTGTGGATTGCCCATCCCTGGAGGTGTTCTAGGCCTGGCTAGACAGGGCTCTGAGTAACCTGGTCTAATGGAAAGTGTCCCTGCCCACAGGGAGGTTAAAACCTGCAGGGGAGTTTGGAACTAGATGATCTTTAAGGTCCCTTCCAACCCAAACCCTTCTATGATTCTATGATTTTTGTGTGCAGGACATGCAAACAATCATGTCACCAGGCTGGTGGTTCTGTGCTGAACAGAATAGCACAGGCACACTGGGTTCCTGCAGGTCACTCTGAACTGCACAGTTACACTCTCCTTTCTATTTGCCATCTGATTTACAGAGGGCAGTTCCGAGTGCTCATAAAAAGGCAGTGAAGAGAGGCAGGTAAAGTATGAAACCGGTATCACAAACACACTGTAAAGAAAATTAATTCAGGCTACCAGAGTCATGAGACTGTTTAATCTGTCTCTCAAGGGATCTGAGCCTGGATTAAAAGAAACTCTGTGCATGTGGAAATATCTGAAGGTCTGAGAGAGCCAGATGCCCTTCGACAACACAGGAATAACACCCCTGAGCCTTTACCTTTTCTGTACAATCAAGTTGATGTTCCTCAGGGCAACATACTGAACTTCGGGCTCTCCAGACAGCAAGGTCACCAGCGGAGGGGCAAGTTTCTTCAGCAGCATGTTGTAATAGTCAGAGTCCTTGGGAAGAAGTTCCAGGAACTTCATCAAGACCTTCACTGCTGACAGCACCACGGCCGAGTTGGCATGAGACAGCCGGGGGGTCACCCGCTCACAGATACTGGAGACAGAGGAGCAGGAAAGGGTTCACATGTACTTCAGAACATCACATATTTCAGATCTGAATTTAGGAGACTGCACATGGCTCAAGGCAGCTTCTCACACACTGCTTTGATTTGGTTTTGTTCAAGGAGAACAGGCAAAGTCCTGCTTTCCTGAACACAGCAGGGAGCAAACAAGGACTTCTCTCACAGCTTCAAGCTTCTCTCCTACCACAGTCAGCTCAGGAAAAATTCCAGGTCCCAGCATTACAGTCCCAACACATACTCAGTTATTAGCACTTTCTGCCTTTGCCTGGTGGTATTCTCTATTTCTGTGATCTCGTCTGTCACTTACAAACATAACTTTAACAAAACAGCTATTGGAAAAAACACTTCAGCCTCCATATAATAATTCAGAGGTGATACATGCTTCTGGCTTGCCTGGGGGGGTTTGCTGCCATTTCAACCATTTCTATCGACACAAAGAGATATCTGACTCTCTGAAGACACAGGGAAAGAAGAACATAAACACCTTCCCAAGTCTCAGCTTCACCACTTGCCATAACGGATCCCATAATCAACAGCATCCCAAACAATCCATCCCAAGCAGAAAGGAAGTTTGGGTTCATATCGTTTTTCTTACAGCATCTGTCAAGTTTCTTCCCACTCCCTCCTGCATATTGCTAACCCAGAACAATCTTATTCCCATCTGTGCCTCCTGAAGCTTCTTTCCCTGAAAGATTTGCTTCCAGCCGTGCCGGAAGGGAAGCTCAGTGAAGAGCAGAGGAGCCCAAGTCAGAGCTGGGACAGCCTCAGCTGCCTCTGCCCAAGGTCACCTGCACATCAAAGCTGCTTCATCTCTCTGTGCCTCAGTTACTCCATGCAGAGAATACTGACACCAGCCTTGCTGGACAGAACATTAAATAAAACCCAGTGCTGTCACTCTCCGGTCTGAAATAAGGCAAACTCAGAGAGAAACTCCACACAGAGCAGTAAAAGTAGTTCCTGCCTATGCAGTTTGGTGCACCACTTTTCAGAGGAAACAGAGGTGAGGAACTGGGACATGTTCACAGTTGTTCAGATTGGTGGTGCCTCTCTGACAGAGCTGGGGTAATACCAGCCTCACACCCTGGAGATCTCTGCAGGTTTCTAGCACTCATTAGGAGCTGTCTCTGGCACAGAAAGAGAACACAAGGGGGAAGGGGGGGGCGGAAATCAGCAAAACTCCTAGCAGGCTTTTTAGAAACAGTGGATTACCTATTGTACCTCAAGAAAACAGTCAATGAAGAAACCCACCAAATTCAAAATGGCTTGTCCAGGATTTTGCATGTGGGCTTGGGATCCTTCCTCGTCCTGAATCCCCCATCATCCACATGAAATACATCATCTGACAATCCCCCTGTCCCAAGTGAGGTTTCTTGTTAGTTCCTTATTCTTTTAGGAACACAATCTGACTTTTTGTGATTCTGGAGACAGATGAGGAGGAGGCTTGAAGTGCATGAATGAACACTGCACTACCTAAAACCTAAGGTCCTTGTATTTAGGTTTTGTCTCTGCAGCAAAAGGTAAAAGCACAAGGATGAATTTGGAGGGATAAGAAAAATAATTTCTTACCTTTATTTTCACTTCTCTCATATCATGGTCTAGTTTTCAGCTGGAAAATGTATTCCACTCTCAGACCTCTATACTTTAGAAACCTGCAAACCTATAAAGGCTTTCTGCCCCTCAGAGTAGCAAAACCAGATATGAAAGTTCTGCTTTAAACCAGAAAATCCTCCAAACAGTGCTTCTACTGTTACAGGTTTGGTCTTGGGCTGATCCCTTCTTAGTAGTGCCAGTTCCCACAAGAATCAGCCTTTTACATAGGAAAGAGTTTAAAAAAAAACCCCTAAAGATAAACAGAGAAAGTGGTTCTGCTGAGGGAAATGGCAAGTTTCCAGCACCAGCCCAAACTACCAAAAGTAGCTTCCCTTTTAAACTTCTTTTATCAAGTCTTATTTGCTGCTACAGACCTCAGAACCCCTGTTATTGCAGTGCTGTACCACTTCCCAGAAATGCCATGCTCCTGAATAGCCATCCTACCTCTGAGCTTCCCGGTCATCCTTGGGGTTGTAGTTGGACAGACAGTCCAGGATGAAGATCTGCCCCCACTCCGTGCACTCATTCAAAGCTGTCAGCAGCTTGTTGATGTTCTGAGGGTTCAGATCCAACAGGTTGCTGTTGGGATGAGACTCACTGATCTCCGACAGGGCAGCCACAGCATTTGCCACCACCTGGAAGAGGAGACAAGAGGAGTTCTTTGTCAGCAGGACATCAGGGGCTTGGTAGGGATTGAGGTGGGTTACACATGGGAGCCAAACAGGGAGATCTCCCAGCTGACAGCAGGTGAGTTACCAGCTGCTCAGTTATGCCAGCCTTCCAGGACCCGGTACAAGCTCACAACCAACCCGGAGAGCCCAAAGCTTGACTGGGAGGAGCAGGTATCTGGGACATCACAAACTTTGCTATGGAATCCACAGGGAAGAAGAACATCTTGCCTTCCCTGCAAGCTCCAGATCTCCACACTGCCTCGCTTCAAGCAGGCATCATCTCCCCTCCAGTTCCAGGAGATGCTCAACTGATACAGCCAAGGTCCCAAAACCTCCACTTGCCCTACTTATTCAGGAATGTCTGCCTCTTGCCTAATATGCCCTTGGCATGTGGCTTAGGGATACCCAGACATGAACTGGGAGGTGCCTGGCAGCCTCCTGCACTGTCAGGTCACCCAGTTTGAAAGCAAACACACAATTTCCCTAAACTGGACAACTCCTACTCAATTTTTAATAACACATTTCAATTCCAAACAGTCTCCATAGCATCCATTTGCTTTACAGAGTCATGTTAAAGCAAGGACTCCAGCCTAACTCATCCCTGAAAATATTCCTGCTACATTTAGGACTATATAAGGTCTTCTTTTTTCTAAGCACAGATGAAAGGATCACAGAGAGGAGGTCCAGGGTCCAGCTGGACAAGAATGAGAAGTGGGAAGGCAGCACGAACTTCTAATTCTTAGTTCCATACTCAAAATCAACAGTTATTCTAACAGACTCCATGTAAAGACTTCTAAAATAGAAGAGCTGCAGAATATAGAGACAAAAATAGAAAATTTGCAGATCAGACTAAAGCCTTATTTGTTTAAGTAACTAGAAAAGAGATTTAAACTGACTTTGACATACAAAACTGAAATACTCTATGAAAAGGCATTTTCAGGACATTTTACAATGTACATCATGTCCAGCCCAACTCACAGTAAATACCTGCTCAAATGAAGATTTATTGCAGTATTTTCTATGGGATTAAGGCAAAGAAACATCTTATCTAAAATCATCTGACTGTTTGGATGACTAAAGATGCTTTTGATGCAGCACAATGAAAACAAGAACAGCGCAACCAGAAATTTCTCTGCCTTGTTCCCATCACTGCCTGTCATTAAACCAATATATTCCGAAGTCCCTGCACAAGCACAGTAATGTTGATTGCTTTGCATTTCACACCTAGAGGTCAGAGATAGGATTTTGATCCAAGATTTTATGAATTTCATTAGTTGAATGAGCCTTCTGTCACCAAAACCATTAGCAATCAGAACTGCTGTCTACTTTACTGTTTTAATTAAGATATGCTGCTTATTCTTCTCATTATTTTATTTGCCTAATTCCTGAATGGTTAATGTGACACAGCATAAAAAATGAAGTAAAAAACCGTATTAATTTCATTGAATTTTGGAAGTTCACAAGACAGATCGTAAACATAACTGAAAGTTCATAATCCTTATGAGAAAGTACTTATAAACTGAAACTACTATGAAAAATAATTTTGAAGTAATTAAAAAAATTTCCAGAGTCAAAGCATTGTAGAAAGGGACCTGGCAGTCATACTAAGGAACAGGGCGGAGCTCTGACACGTGCACTCAACGCTACCCTTGTTGCAGCAATTGATAAATTAGTAATTAATACAGAATCAGAGAATTGTTAATGTTGGAGAAGACCTCCAAGATCGCCGAGTGCAGCTGCCAGGTTCACCACTAAACCATGTCCCCAGGTGCCATATCCAGATGTTTTTGAACACTTCCAGGATATCCTAAAGCCCTGGGTGAGTCCAAGTCAAAGCACCCTGCTTATGTTTCCTTCCCTGCAGAGTCCATGCAGTCTAACCCTGTGTTTGCCACAGGCAAAGGATGCACAAAAATGCTGTTCCCAATCTAGAGACCCGACTCTAAATGAGGTCTTATTTTTAGGATCTTATTGGGCTTTTTTCAGCATAAATCAAAGCTGAGGATGGGACACTACATGGCAATCCACAGATTTCCATTACAAGCATCCATGAAAAGGAGTGTCAGATGGGAAGATGCACTCAGGAGCATGGGCTGTGGCCTCTCTGGGCGTTACAAAACAAAAAGACTGGAAGGGGCTGGGAAGCATCTGGTGGCAACAGCTCTGCCAGAGGAACTGGGATCTGCAATCCACAGTCCACAATCAAAGCTGGTCCTCACATCCTATCTCAGCGAGACAGTGCTGCTGTCAACTCACTGACAAGAAGTTAAATGAAGCCAAACAGGACCAGGGAAAGGTTGGGGAATATCTTCAAACTTTAAGCAGCATTTATTTAAATAAAAGTGGCTTTGCATTGAACATATTGGTATGTTGTGGTATGCCAACAAAAATAATTAGCATCTTCCAGGCTTTTTACACAGCCACAGCACAGCTGAAATGAAAACAGATTTCAGGACCCAGTCCAACACAAACACTGGTTCCAGTACACACGATCACCTCTCCCTTGGCATTGCCACTGGCTTCGCTGGGAGATGGGAACACAGAGCAACACAAGCTGGTACTGCAGGGTTCCATTCCAGCACAGAACTCCCCCTCTGCCAACAGCTCAGGTCAACACAAACTGAAGCACTGTCTTCTAAGTTATCACCCAGGTATGGAAAAAGGTCCATCGAGAACCATTCACCAATTCCAGATGACATCCCCTGGGGATCTAGCAAGTACTTTGGCAGTCATGCAAGTGTCACTAGGAATATTTAGGAAGATGTTTTGGCCAAAGAAAATCTACAACAAAGCTGAATCTTAAGCCAGCAACTCAGCTGATGCTCCTTCCTTAACACAGCAACACAAGATCATGAAGTACAACTGCACTGAACAGCAAGAACAATGTACAAAGTGGGAACTTAAAGAAGTTGGTTATTTTCCCTCGAAAACAAATGGCAATGAAGGACTTGCTGGGGGACATATAAAAGTAAAAAGGTTTGCAAGTAATACAGGACAAAGTCCTCCACGGAACTGGACAAATTTCACAGGCTGATGAAAAAAAAAAAAAGCCCTAAGTTTTCTTTAAAGACTAATTATTCTCTGCTTTCCAAAGCATGCACCAAGTTTATTTTGGTGAGAAACCAACCAGGAGTTGGGTCATTTACTCCACAGATTAGAAGATCACAAGAAGGAAACCAAAAGGACAAGAAACTAACATTTATTAGAGTCTTTAGTTCTCAAAAATAATGAAAAAATGTGGGCACCTCTGTTGCCACAGATATGTGAGCCTGAACAATTAAGAACAGAAAAAGCTTAAACTTCTCAGTTAACTCCACAGCAAAATGCCTCACTTGACTTGCTATTAAGGATACCACCTTTAAGCTAAGAGCTACCAACCAATGAGGATCCACCTAAAAATCATCTAAAAAAGACAAAGCAGATTGAAGAATTAATTATAATTATTAATAATAACAGGTCCCTGGCTTGCTGATGTAAATCAGTTCACCCTGGCTACATTTTAACATTATTCAAATGCAGCTCCAGCAACATCCCCTTGGAGCACAGAAGAGCCGAATGACAATAAATCTGCTCTTGGCTGGAATTTCCCAATAAATTTAGACTCTTGGAGAAGCGTCACGGGATAACTAAATCTCACAGGCTCTTATTTAAAAAAAAAAAAAAAAAACAAACCAAAAAAAAACTCAACAAAACCCAACCCTGCACTCAGAACTACATTACAGCTTTAACAAGAACCCAACATTTTTAAATCCACCTACGGACAAACTCCCTCTGCAGCCGGAGAGACCAAATCCGACCTCACAGAGAGCTGCAGAGGTAGGAACACTGATCTGCCAGTTATTCCTTCTGGCAGCTCAAACCTTTAGCTGAGAGCAAATGGTATAAAACACATTAACAAGGAGGAAAGGGGGTGGGTGAAAACCTGAGTGTCTGCCTGTCAACCCACACAGAGAAGCTTTGCAGGGGGTGGGGGGACAGAGGGAAGCTCAGCACATCCAGAACGCCAACCAGTCGGAGCAATCAGATTATTTTCCTAGCATCCCAGGCTAATTGGAAATTAAACCAAGTGTGTAATGGAGTTAATGAAATACAATGTTCTGCTGCTTAAAACAGGAACCTCTGGCTCACCATGCCATTAAAATGAGGGGAAAATGAAGAAGAGAAGGAAAAATTAAGGGGCTCTGCAAAGATGCTGAGGAAAGGCAGCACTCCCCACGCAGCTGGAGGCTCCCACCCTCCAGGGAGACAGGCACCACATGATGGTTCTGGCAATGGAGAGGTGCTGGCATTTCAAAGAGCACTCTGAGCTTGCAGGGTACATCCATGCCATTAAGCACAGACTCCCAGATGGGATATTTGGGGTGGGTATTTCACAGGGCCACTCATTTTCATGGCCACAGACCACACTGTGTGCCCAAAAGCTCCCTAATGAGTACTAACACAGACAAGCTCTTTCCAGATTATATGACTCCTACATCTGTTCATATTGCATCTTTTATCTAAAAGCCCCCCTTACTCTGCTTCCCTAGAAATGGTCCATGAACAAATAAAATTATTTTTTCATTTTACAATTAAATTTACAGAAGAAATCCTTCCCTGTGAGGGGGGGGAGGCCCTGGCACAGGTTACCCAGAGAAGTTGTGGCTGCCCCTGGATCCCTAGAAGTGTCCAAGGCCATGATGGATGGGGCTTGGAGCAACCTGGGCCGGTGGAAGGGGGAGTTGGAATTGGATCGATTTTAAGGTCCTTTCCAACTCAAACCATTCTGGGATTCCATGCCTCAATCAGGCAAGTCAGGAAGCCTGTATGAACCTCTCACACTCTTACTGCATGTAATACGTACAGATATAAATTAAAACTCTGGGAGACTAACACATCCCCAGGTCCTGATCACATCTCAAAAACTGCCTGGGTGGGGAAGACCTCCTGGCTTGCTTTTTGCAAGTGGGAAGAATTTTGATGGAGGTAGCAATGAAAGGGAAGTGTTATCCTTCCCACAGAGTGCTTGCCCTGACTGGTTTTTGCGCTTCCCTGCAGAAAAATGGCACTTTGTGGCAGACCAGAACACCACTTCTGCTCTCATATCCTTGCAAAACCAGGATGTGTTAGCTTGAAGACAGGAAAATATGCTTCCCCCAGCTGCTGAAACTCCCGTGGTAGGTGGGCAAGAAGCTGTGCAGGGATGGCTCCACCATGAAGGGTTTCTCCTCGGCACAGCTGAGCCCCCAGTGCAGGAAACTGAAGTGCACAGGAAGACACAGAGGGCCTGCAATTCCCTGTTCCTCTTCCAGGAAGCCCCACGGTGCTATCACAGCCTGGATCAGGCACCTGTCACACACCAGGAAGCCTTATTTTGCCTTTTTTTTTTTTTTTGGGTGGAAGACCCTTTGCAATTTTGCTTGCTGAGGTTCTCACTGGCACCATCCAGTGGCAAACAATCCAAGCTGCTATTGAAAAGAAAAGCACCACTTAAACATCAACAAAACCCTTACAGGGCCCTGAAAAGGGGGGGTGCAGAGTTACAAAACATCACAATCACAGCGTTTTCTGACGAATGGTGCTTGTCGTTGTCTAGAAGTGTCTGTTCTGATTGAAAATGTAACATGTAGACACATGTCAACAAAATTCCCAGCACCCTGATTGATGTTAGAGATCCTTGAGTGATCTATTTGGCAAGACAAATGCTGTGGAAATTAGGCACATACTGGTGGCTGTAATTGGAAGGAGACAGGTCTCTGATGGATGAATTTGTCAACTAAGCTTTATAAATGAGGGGTCTGGGAAGACAGACTCTCTGGTGCTGTGGAAATTCATGCATTATCATATAAACTCGTTGCATCTCTGCCAGAGTGCTACTACTGAAAAGGCAGGGAGAAACACTGCTTAGATGGAAGGTGCTCAAGACCTACATCCCTCATCCATAAGCCTTCTGAAAACAAACAAGCAAAGAATCAAGTCCCACATACAGACTTGAAATTCTCTCAGACCTGTTCAGGATGACAACCTGGAGAAAAAAATAGCCAGTTGTCAAGTCAGCTTCCAGCCTTCCACTGAAGAAGCAGTTGCAGGAGCTCATTCTGAAGCCAAAACTGGGTTACATCAGCAGAGCAAGCAGTAACCAGAAGCTGTGCCATCAATTACAGACACCAGCTCTCCCTTCTCTCCCAGTTCAAAGTTTCTGCACCCCTCTGGCAGCCTCCCACAGGTTGCCCCTCTCAAGCACCCACCACATGCATTAATGCAGTTGCTGTTTATACGGGCTCCTCCAGAACCTCTCCCTGTTTCCTTCCCAGCCTGCTGCTGGCTGGCTGCTTACTTTGCAAAAAGTGTTGCTCTCCCTCCTTGGGCAGCCTCATGTAAACAGCAGAAACATCCATTAAAGAGTTCCAAAGTGCTGCCACCACTTTTCAGCAGCTCCAAGTAATGGGTTTATTCACTGCAACATATCCATCAATGGCTTAAAGAAATTCCGCCTACCAAGACCATCAAGTGTCTCCCAGAAGGAAATATCTCCACTTGCAGTACAAACAGATTGAAGACCCAAACCACTCACAGGACCAATACAGACATGGTTGGGGGACTTCAGGATCCAGCCTGTATCTGCAACACCCACGTTGAAAAGAAGGAGGCCATTTTTCATCCCAAGGGACAGAGTGAGTATCCTGGAGCAGTCCCAGGCTGATGACAGAGCCCACAACTCACAGCAATATTCAGCTCCAGACTGAGATGTGAATTTTCAAGGCCTTTCAGCCTTTATGAGCAGGAATCATGAACTCACCCAGCAGTGGTGGTTCACTCCTCATACTCCATAAAACATCATCTGCACAGGGAAAACATGTGGCTGTGTGAGTCCCCATGAGGAACAAGCGCTCTCCTGTGCCATGGAGAAGGTGGTGTTCCACTCCCTGTTGTATGAGGGAATTCCCACATCCCTGACTGCCTCCCACAAAGCCCTTTTGGGACTCAGAGAACCACCAGTTTCCCAGCTTTATTACACACAGCAAGATTAAAATTCCTGCAGAGTACTCAGTGGAGAACAACCCAGGAGACAAAAGCTGTTTCTGTTTCTAAACTGGCTTATTCCTCAGGACATCATCTCAGAAAGACATATTGCTTGCCAGCAAGGAGGAAAAAGAACAAAAAGACGACCTCCTTCCTCCAGAGGGTCATCCAGGAAGCCCCCACACACACACTCTGAAGTTCTGGCTGGCAGAGAAGGAACCCCCATCACTTGCAGGCACGGCAGGAGAGACAAGAGAGCACTGTGAATTCCAGCAACAGGTTTTCAGTCTCAACTGTGAGCTGTGGAAATTCAGTACTGCTAAAGGGAATTCAGGTCAGATCAAGGTGGAACTTCACCATCTCTAGTTGTCAGATCTCAACAGATTCCCTTCCTCATGTGGTTAATGCTAAAAAACACTCCAGGTACAAGAGAGTGTAATTATCTCCATGCACTTGGTGCATTTCCCTATGTGATCTCAGTTTAGTCCACCTTGATTCACAACAGTGTTTCCTCCCAGAAACTGATGTGTAGATGGTGCAAAACCTGACATATAGAAGGGCTATATCTGTACAGCCCCAAAAACACAGGAGCAGGCCAGCCACACCTGAGAAAGCTCTGATCCAGCACATCCCAGTGACAAAGCAGAATGTGAGGAAGAGGAAATGCTACAGAAAGGAATTAAAAACTGAATAGCACCTAGAAAACAACAGGGAGAAGGTAACATCAACCTAACTTAAGCCATGTGGATAACAGAGAGACTGACAAGAAAACTTATTCCATGGGTTAAAAGTTACCTTAGAAGGTCAAGGATTGAAAATATTTGGACAGAAAGGTTGCTCTATGCAAATATTAGAAGACCAGTAAGGTTTAAGACGGATTTCTTCTTACGTTTTTCTGCTAATATTTACATTCTCAAAGAAAACCCAAGTGCAGGGATAAAAGGCAGGAGGGAACTAGTTACAAAATTGGGTGCCCAAGGATATTCAGCCTTGGTTCTGCTTTAAGCTGCTGCCATCTCGTGGTCTGCGCTCCCTCACCTGGGCTCAGCACTTTCAACCATGAGCACTCACTGGGGCTGGTTCCAAAACACCAGAACAAGATGGCATCAGGAAAAAGGAAAGACAAAAGGGTTTTCCAAGACTTCAGAGAGCCTCTGGTCATCAGTGGGTTACAAATCTACCTCTCTCATCTCGTATCTACTGCTGTTGCTGGGTGCGAACAGTGTTCTGCAGCCATCTGGAACACACAAAAACCCTGGGATCTCATTTTGGAACTGCATTTTTGTTGAACCACGTGGATTATGGAGGCCACTCAGTGGCTTCTCTGCAGCACTATACTGAAGTCATCAGCAAGAAAGGCACTGAGGATTGAGCAAGCCCAGCAGCCCAAAGCAGCCAGGGCTCAGCACTATGTTCTTCCAGATCTGTTCTTGCTGAGCTTCAGGCAAGGAAATGTCCAGCAAAAAAAGAAGGGTTTACCTTGAGACAGGCTCCCCCTAGAGAAGGATCCTCTTTGGCAGGATCCCAGATGACAAAGGGCAGCCACAAGCACTTTAGACCCATCTGTAAAATGAGATTAAAGGCTCCTTCCACAATCAAACTTCTGCAGTGCAACTGAACTGTGCCCCTGTAGGGGTTGTTGGCCCAATGCCTGCACAAGGCAAGACACCTCCCATAACTCTGCTGACACGCAATAAGTCACCAGCCACTTTGGTACCTTGCCACATATATTGATATATAAGCAATTAGAGGTTTGAATTAATTAATCCAGGAGAAACTGCAAAGCTACCAGAGAGATTTTTCAGAAATAGTCAGCGAATTACCAGACTGAAGTGTCAGTCCTTTAATCTTAGCTACAGCTGCCTCACCTGGAAGGTCACTAAATGTGAACTAAGGCCACATCCTGACAACAAAAAGCCCAGATAAAGGGGGCAAACACCTTGCCTGCACACCTACAGCACCTCAATGCCCTGAACATTCCCAGTTTCTGTTACCTCATTAACATAACATCACACCACTAGTCCAAAAATATAGAAAAAACACAAAATCAAAACAACAAAATGTTTCTGACAAGGTCACCTCCCAACTTAGACATCCTTAGGATGAAGGTGATCTGAGCCAACAGAAATATGCACCCTGATCTCTGCATAATTATAAGGCAATTAGCAAGCCACAGATGGAGATGTTACTTTACCAAGCACCCAGCAAGAATGCTTTGTGCTTGCTCATATCCTAGAGGCAACCAATTACAAAACCATAATAAAACCCTTCTTTGAAGACTATTTTTCAACTGCAGTCTTTTTTAGCTCCTGATCAGAATCCTCATTTCTCAGAAGAGAGAACAAGTGTGGAATTCCCATCTAAAAAATTCTGCTTCATTAAGTGTCTAATGTTGCCCATTTCCACAAGCCATCAAAAGAGGAGAAACATTTATAACATAAATATGAATGAGCTCAGATAACAGGTTCCAATGATTGAGATGCACCATTTACAGAGGAATAGGCCATGAGGATTGATCCATCTGTACCATTTTTCCACCAATCTTTCCTTTGACAGCCAATACCCATATTTTACTTAAACAGGGCTGCATTCCAGCTGATCAAGGAAAAATACCTTCACAAATATCCACTTGCACACCAATATCATTTACCTGGCAAACACAACTCCTGGTCCTCTGGAATTCCACTGGAGTTTCACATGGAGAAAAAGCAGCAATGAGATGGATGGTTTGACTACAAAGATGAACCTTAACGAGGGGTGGATAGTTCCTGTACTTTTGAGAAAATCACTGTGCCACAAAGGCATGAATTTCTAAGGGAACCAAAGGAATAAACTTAACTAGAAGGAATATCTTTTTCTGCTAATATTGTAACCAGATTAAATATTGTATTAAATCAGAGCCTCAAACCTTTGATAAAAATCTCTCCTCATGCACCCTTAAAAAGCAAATACACAATGCTCCATCTACAGTGGAACCTGGGAAACCAGCACACAGAACACCAGCTACACAATCCTCTCAAGGCCACACAGCACAGGCCTCTCCATCACTATCACTCCTCCAAATTGCATCCTCCTGCTGTGAATCCTCAGCTTTGGGAAGAGCAGGTGAGTACCACGTAAGGCAGGGCCTGTGATCCTGCACAGCCTCAGCAGCTGCAGAGCTGCCATCAACTGCAGCAGCTGCAAAGGTTCTGCTGCCCCAGCCCATCCTCATTATCACCAAGGAGCGCATTAATTGTACTGATGTTTTATTAGGACTCCCTGTGCTACTTCTGGAGGTTTATTTAGCAAATGGAGCATACCCTGCCCTTCGGTATTTTCCCTCTTCTCTCCATTAATTTAAGTCAGTATTAAGTTAATGCACTTTTTAAATACATATTTGGTGCTCTCCTATCAGCCCATGATTTGTTTACCAAACGAGGGAGTTCCACTGAGATCAACAAGCAGAAAGGGCAAAAAAAACCTTATTAATTTCTCCTGATGTACCACATCTTTCCAGCCTGATCTCTTCAACTCACATCCATGTGGCTGTAATCAGAAGAAAATTAGAGCTGGAACCAAGGCCAGGAGAAGAGGATGTTCTATCCCTGCCCACAGCACATTCCGTTGCTGCCTGTGAGTTGGTGTATGCCAGAGCCAGCATTTAAAGTGGAATGAAAGCAACTCAAGGAAGTTCTTTCAGAGGCTGCAAGGCACACCCTCCACACAAAAATAAAACAGCAGGTGTTTCTCTATATGCCTCAAAGTTGCCTCAACAGAGAGAGCACCTTCAAGGAGTCATCAACATTCATACAGAAACCTGGCACATGAAAAAAGTCAGGGAAGGAGATAAAAAGAACAGCTTGTAAAAGAGCTGGATATCAGGGGCAATAGGTGTCTGTACCTCCTGACAGACACCTCTGCTCAGACTGGTGCCTGTGAAAGTCACACACCTCTAGTTTTACTGTCTCTAGGAAGTCTTACAAAAAGCAATCAGCAGCCTTCACTCTCTTGCTAAAGGGGATGGCACCTTACCACCTGCACTTGGTTTGTCTAACCTGCCCAAAGACAGCTACAGCAGCAATTCTCTTTATATGGTTTGATTCAGGCACTGTGGAAAGAGCTGTTAGATGTGCCCTAATAATGTGCAATTATGTCTTTAAGCAGGGTCAAATCAGTGCTGTGCTCTAGAAGTACAGGTCACATCCTTAAACTCAGAGTTAAACCGAGCTGCAGAAGTTTTCTTCCCTGCTAGGAGTTAGGAGGATATATATGGATATGCTCACTGGATTCCAGTAGGTAACAGGAAACAATATTGAATAAAAGGATTATTCTGAGGAACACTTCAATCCATTGGCCACCACCTTTTAGTTACTAAATAATAGCAGAACATGCCCGGCTTGGAAATGGACCCTTCATCAACCATGATTAAACACTGATTTAGTAGGTAATTTACTCCTGTGAAATTCCTGGTCATGATCTCCACCTCTGCTCTGACGACTCATTTAACTTTATTAAAAACATTAGCATTGATTTTTCTCCACTCATTACATGCCAGTGGATTTATCTGCATTAGTGAATTAATTCATCCAACCTCTTATTCTAAGAGCTAAAGCCTGCAGGGAAACAGTAACTACAAGCTGTCACTGAGGGAGCAGCATCAAATATTTCCTGCTCTTATGACTCACCTGACCAGGAAGTTACACTTTTGCTGCAGCACTCCAGACAAGCAAAACATGCAAAAGCCCAGACATTTTAACAACAGTTTTCTGAAGCAACAACTGTTCTCTAACCACCACATTCACCACGGCTGCAATTAAAGACCCTTCACATTACTGATTATCTGCCCATTACAAACTCGAGCGGCGTGCTAGAAACACGTTACCATGGGATTGGAGTCTGCAATCAGGTCACGTAGAGAATCCAGAAATCCTTGGTCCTCCACCATCTGGGCGTTGATGTCGTGCAGCTTTGCCACACAGACAGCAGCAGTCTTCCTGACGTAGGGGTCTTCATCCTTCAGACACTTGCGGAGAGGCTCACACAGGTACTCTGTGATCTTATCCACCCTGATGCATCCCATGGTGCGGACGGCCAGGGCGCGGATCAGAGGGTTTGGGTCCTCACAGTCCTGCAAGGGGACAGAATACCCAGTAAACAAATCTGCACCACCACCCACTGACGCCTTCCCTGCAGCCAGAGTCAGACTGTTGTTACTCAAAAGGCATTCTCTCTGATTACGTGCCAAAAACCAAGCAATTATTTCAGAGCAGGGCTAAAAGGTGGCACTCGCTGGTTCACAGAAACATTTTACACTCTCTCAAGAGGTTTTCAGACTGTGTTAGCTTGTAGAATTCTGATCTTGGTGTCCCTTTGTTCTCCCAGGCAAAGGTTCTTTCTACATGACCCAGCAGCTCCAGTTAAGCTACAGAGGCAGCTCTCACCACCCAAATTGATAGGCAACGTCCAGAAAAAAATAATACACTGATTTCCAGCCTTACTGACTTAAAGAAGTAAGAAATATAAAGGGAAAAGTCAGCAACTAAATACAATGCAACAGTTATCAAGGCCTATGCAACCCTTAAAGTTGTAACAGATGGAGCACTAAGCAAAGGCTGGTCTAGAGGTGCTTTTCTGATGAGGAAAAAGCAGAATCAGACAGGAACATAGACCTTCCTACTTCAAGACTACATAATTTTGCATACATCCAAACTATCTACATCTCTGGGCTCCTCCAAAATCAGCTGGCTGCAGAATGACCTACAAAAGCATAAGATCCATTTACCTTTCACTGTTTACATTTCCAATAGCTCATAAAACGCTTTTAAAGCACTGCAAGAGAAGTGACACCTCTTAACAGTGCATTCCACACCTTGAACTGTGACCTGCACGTAAAGTGTAGATCAGTGTCAACACTTGCTCTTTACCAACACTTGTCCCTCAACTTGTCAAAAGGGACACCAGGTATTTCCTTGCAGGGAAAAGCATGAAGATGGAAAATACAGTTTTGTTTGTTAGCCCATTCTAACAGATCTACACTTGAAATACAGACACCAATATTCTGTTCAGAGGGGAAGACAGGGACAACCTTCCCTGGCCAGAACTGACCTGCTCTCAGCCTACTCTCACCTCTTTCTGCCTCAAGAACCACAACACAAAATTGAAACTCAATCCCATTCCCCAGTATCTCAGATTTTATTAGACTCTACAAGGAGTCTCAAACTTCTTCTAAGCACTGGGTTTTATCCTGAATAACGTGAAATAACATTTCCTAGATAAGGAGAGGCAACTTGACAACAGAACTAAAGGCAACACAGCAATGAGGCTGTTATTTTTCCAGTGAACTGTCTTTCAGTTTCACCACAGATAAAGGTTTTACACACAGAGTACAGCCAAAACTTTCAAACAGGAAGCAGATACCCGTATATCAGACATACTGCAATGTCTGGGAGATGAAACAGATACAAATCTGTTAGCCAACACCAGAAGTTGGTAAAACAATAAAAGCAGCTTTCTCTGGAGTAGGCTCTCACATAAACAATTACAGGGGTGCTTAAGTCATCTCTGCAACAACAGCAAAAAGTGAGAGAAAAGACCCAGAACTACTGGAGTCAGCATGAGCCAAGCCCAGGAGCTGAGCCCCAGAGCAGCTCCCAAAGGCTAATGGACAAAGAAGACATGTGACAGCCACTGTGGTGGATCATCTTCTGACGAGCTCTGGGTGCAGGTTACCTTCACAAAGCTGTTGACAGCCATAATGGCCATGTCTGGCTGACTTTTGGCGTAGTTCATCAGGTACAGGTAGACCAGCTTCTTCAGCTCCAGGTTGTCAGTCTGCATGCAGTTCACAACATCAGGAAAGAGAGAGCTGGATAGACAACACAAGAATAAGTAAGAATAGAATCCCAGAACTGCTACAAAAAGACTTCTAAGATCATAAAGCTTAACTGTTAACCCAGCACCACCAAGCCCACTATTAAACCAGGTTCCCAGGTGCCAAACCTACATGATTTTCAAATATCTTCCAGGGATGGTGACTCCACCACTGCCTCAGGCACACTATTAAAATCCAATATAAACCTTCCTGGCACAACTTGAGGCTGTTTCCTCTTGTCCTATCATCTGTTACATGGGAGAAGAGCCCGACCCCCATCTCACAACCTCTTTGCAGGAAGTTTTAGAGAGCGAGAAGGTCCTCCCCCCGAGCCTCCTTTTCTCCAGGCTGAGCCCCTTCAGCTGTCTCAGCTGCTCATCTGAACTGTGCTCTAGACCTTTCCATTGCTTCCAGACCCACTACATTGCCCTTCCAGCCCCTCAATGTCTTTCTTGATGTGAGTAGCCCAAAAGTGGACACAGGATTTGAGGTGCCTCACCAGTGCCCAGCATAGGGAATGATCCTGGTCGTTCTGGCCACACTATTTTTCATACAGTCCAGGTGCCATTGGCCTTCTTGCCCACCTGGGCACACCAAGGCACATGTTCAGCCATTGTCAAACAGCACCCCCAGGACCTTTTCCAGCTTTCCAGCTGCTCTGCCCCAAGGCTGAAGCATTCCACGGGGTTGCTGTGACCCAAGTGCAGTAGCTCATACCCCTGAGCCTCAGCCCATCCATCCAATCCATCCAGCCTGTCCACATCCCTCTGCAGAGCCTTCCTCCCCTCCAGCAGATCAACACTGCCATCCACAATAAAAAAGGCAAGATGGCATGGTATGGAAAGGGGACAGTAACAATATCAAGGAAGCCAGAAAACCTGGAGTTCTGCTTTAAGCACCCTGCTGTCTAACTAAAGGTCACCTTCCTTTCTAGAACAGTTTGCAATGGCTTTTATAATAATCACTTAATCTCTTCTAGGGCTTTAACACAGGTCAGTTCCGGAAGAGGTGAAAACTAAATGTGTTTTAAACAGGGAGTTTACCATACCAGAAAATTCTGCCATGTCAGGCCTGGAAATGAACCCACAAGAGAAAAATTGTTGCTTAAAAACGTTTTGGTCATGCAGGACACTTCCAAAGAACCTGCCAAATTTCAGACTAGTAAATTCTAGAGCAATTAGGAGCTTAAACACTGACAAGCTGGGTTTCACTCAAATGTCAAGCTGCAATCTGTAAACAGCACTGCAGAAGAACACAGGACGTTACACAAGGATCTCTGCAGCTCTCAGGTAAGATGGAGGGATCTAAAGGTGAGGGGTAAATGCTGTTGGCAAAAAAGATCAGTTGTTTTTCCTTCCAGTTTACATGTTATTTTATTCTACAATGAAGTCATGATGCTAAATTTGCAACTTTATACTGATTTCCGTGGCAACAGACCACGCTGCCATGAATCCAGGACTGCTGGTAGGCTTCAGTAACAGGAGAAGCTGGAGGGAGAAAGACTTTCCTCAAGCAGGTTTTTCTCGTTGTCTCAAAGACAGAAGAATGTATTGAGGACAGTGTTGCAGAAGATAAATACTGATGCCCTTTAAGACATGGGTTCAATTTAAAAAATCACTCATTTTAAAATTTAGCTCAAATTTATGCTATGACAAGCAAGGCTAAGAAAACACTTGGAATTACCTCTGTAACACTGAAACCCAGGACAGCAAGGAGGGAGGAAATATTTAAAGTGGCATATAAAATGGTCAAATTCTGGATGGGTCTTAAATAAAAAGGGCTATTGGCACTGGGCTAAACCCACACTCAAAACAGTTGTTCCTTTTGCTCTCAGAAACAGGAAGGAGCTTGAGAAACCTGTGACTTGGGCACAGCACAGGGAAGGACACAACCAGCCACACCAAGATGCCAAACTCAGAGCTGTTCCATGAACAGGGGTGTCACTACTCTGACTGAGTTCCAGGACAACCAGAGCTGCCACAGATACGAGTTGTTTTTACCTGACATCCTTCCCCACAGTCATGGCTGCAATAACCTTCTTTACAGCTTCTTTCCTCTTCTCTTTCTTTTCATTATTGAGTTCAGCCTTCAGTTCAAAAATCTCTCCTGGCAGAAGACAAAACAGATTGAGCCTCTTGGGAGAAGAAAAGGGTCTGTAGTGATAGTTCAAGAGTGAATTTTTACTTTCCCAGCCTGTTGTTCCCCCCAAACTGGTAGAGCAGCACGTGGAAGCTGTCAGACCTTATGGAGAACAGGGTTCAGTGAGAAGGAAAGCAGCAACATTCCAGGGAATAACACGGGCTACACCTTGCTGAGGAAAAGGCTGTTAACAAGAACCTGCATGTTGCAGCTCTCCCACTTCCAGAACACCAAATCACATCGTCTGTTTGTCAGAGGCAACTATTATATAACCAGGATGAAAAGATATTTGGAGATGCCAGATTCGTGCCTGCAAGAA
The DNA here is from genome assembly GCA_013396735.1 of Grallaria varia. Taxonomy (NCBI): domain Eukaryota; kingdom Metazoa; phylum Chordata; class Aves; order Passeriformes; family Formicariidae; genus Grallaria; species Grallaria varia. Next base: position 558,878 of record VWZG01006024.1, on the reverse strand, counting down.
AAAAAAACTAAGCTAGGAATTTTGCCCAGAGTTTTTAACTTTTGCTCATCATCGCCTGCTTCCTGGGAAAACTGGAGTGGAGCCCAAATGCTGTGGCTGAAAGAGTAAAGCATCTATTTAGTCCAGTGGAATAAATTCCTTTCAAGCTGGAAAGACAGAGCTATTCCTAACAAAAGCTGCATGAAACACAGCTTGCCTGGATTCCAAGATTACCAAAGCAGCCTTTTCCACAACACTAATTCTTTCAGATATTACAGCCTGGAAAGTCAGTTCAGGCTGGGTCATCAAATTGGCAAAGCAAGTTTATAAAATAAAGCAACATGTGCAAAAGACTGTTTATCAGGCCTGTTCCAGACAGAGCAAATGGTATGAGAAGGATAATGCTCCCAGCTGACAGGAAGGACAGCCAGCAGTATCCCCAGTGGAAACCACAGGCTGAGGACACATTACAAATACTAAAATATTTCTGAAAAAAACACATTCTAACCCCAACTATCAATTCCTACACACCAATGCCTCTTTTTTTCAGAGCAGCAGCAGTAATTACTGACACAAAGGGACTACCAGGTACTTCAGAAAAGAAGAGCAGTTGCTGTTCTGCAGGATGCAGTGCACAGACCACTCATCATCCCTCCTGCCTGAGGGAGAGACGCTGGCATTACTCACCCAGAGCTCATGCCCTGGAGCAGAGCTGAGCCAGCAGCAGAGCTCACCAGAGCCCACACTATGCAGGCTGACTTCCTGCAGCCATCCCAGAAAACCCTGCCTTTAGGACTGAACCTACAGACAGTTGCTCCTTAGAAAGATATATACTGCTTTAGCTTAATTTATGAGCTGATTCTGAAGCTTAATGAAACATAAACAGATCCACAGTGTAGTTTTTTTGCTTGGCAAGCATTCATCAGAAGCACTCAGACATTTTGAAAAGCAGAGGTTAATGCAAACCATTCTCCATATCTACTGGAGAAGGATGAGCAACATCAGGCTTAAACTGCACTCAGCAAGAGGGTTTTTGTTTACAAACAGGTTAGAAAATAAAATCTGTCTGGGACAGCCCCAGTAGAACAAGCCCAGCTCTGAAACAGCTGAATGGGTAAAATGCCCTCAAAAACCCATTCCAGGCTTCCCATTTTTAAGGGCAGCAGTTTGCCCTGAGGTGAAGTGACCACCACACCTGCAGTAAAGTCACAGGAAAGTCAGAGCACTGCAGCTTTGGAAGGAATGGCAATAGGAAAACTCATTATCTTCGCTTGATGTAGAGTACCCTTATACCCAAAATATTAATGCCTCTCAATCAATTTCATCCTGTGATGCCCAACAGAACAACCATCCACAGCCTGAAACTTGTTAGCCCACAACTAACAAGTTTGTGTCTGACCAGATCTGCACTTCAAACTCCAATATTTTGCTCTCTGATCCTTGAAAAAGCAGAAATTTGGATCATTTTGTGTATCATAAAACCATATAATACACCAGTTTTGTCTTTTGTCACTGTGTGTCCTACTTTGGAAGTTTCTCCCTGGATGATTAAGAGAAATAGGGACAGAGCTACCAGAAAAGCACAAGTTCTCCTGCATGCAGTTAAAAAAGCTGTGTAAAAATAACCACCCACCACCTCCAATCCACTGCACCAGCTTAACACCAACCTTTTTTATTGGTCGTGAAGTACTTGGAGTCCGTCATGGTTCCAGTTCCTTAAAACACCTGAGAATAATAACAATAATAAAAAAAAAGCACAAGTCAGCTGCCAGTGCTGTTTGATGGCACCCCCCAGTTTGTGAGGCAGGAACTCGGAGGAAGGACAGTTGGTGAGGGTGTAACGTAAGGGAAGCAGCAAATGCTTTACATCCACGGGCACAAGTTTCCCCATCTTCATCCTGCACCTGCTGCTGGTATGACTTGGCAAACCCAGGGATTTGAAGGGCTCAGATGAATGCAATGAAAACACAACAGCCCAAGGTGGACGGGCTGGGAAAGCTTTCCAAATTCCCAGTCTCAGAAGGGAAAAGGCGCTTTTTAACCTCTTATAATCAGCAGATCCTGGTATGTTCTGCAGCTCTGCCTTTCCCGGGTACATCATTTCATTTTCCAAGAAAAAGCACATTTACTATCTCGACTGGCAGTGAGAAGTCCATGTTTCAGACAAAGGAAACTGTCATCTCCCCCTAACGATATTTCCCTGTGCTGCATCTTGATGGAAGGCACAATTAACCCCACTTGCAACATCCACCCCCAGGCCTTTCATTTCTTCCCCTTCTTTTGTTCCCAGAAGATGCAAAGCAGTTGGTGGGGTTTTTTTCTGAAAGAAAAGCCATAACTTTTCAGTTCTCTCAAGCTTGAAATGGAAATCTTTCTCTGCCAAGATGAACATCCCACCTCTGAGACAAGCTTATTATTTCAGTGCTGCACTGGTTTTTTTTGTGGACAGGACTGAAAAACACTGCTGTGCCAGCAAAGTGCTCAGCAGAGCCACTTGAATTCTATCACCAGCACTTCTTTTACTCCACAGAACTAAATTATTAATGCCTTAGAATACAGGGGTTGCCCGGACATATGTGGGTATCCATCATTTCATTCTGACAATTGCCAGCTCTGTGACAAACATGACTCAAAGAATTTTCAAGTACTGGCTGAAAAACAAGCAGAGGAGTGGGCAGTTTTACTGCTCTTTATGAAATAGTCTCTATCAGTGCCAAGAACTGTGACCCTTAAACCACATCACAAAAGGCTTTTCCCTTTTTCTACTATTTCTCCCAATTCCCCTTTTCTTACACATCCTTCCATGACCTTAAATACTGTCAGCAAAGCACTAAGTCATCTGTTCCCCAAATGCTCCCTATCTTGCCTCTAAACCCTGCAGGTCTTGCTGGCTCAGCAACAAAAGGACCAGCACAGCTTTGAACTCTAAGACTCTGCCCAGCAGAGCAACCAGCTGGGTGTTCCTTAACACTTTCCTGCCTCATCCCTTATCCAACCCCACCACCATTCCTTTTTGCCCATCCACCTGGATCAGTTTAACACTGATCAGTTGAATTCCCTCAGCCCCAGCAATGCCCCAGTTCCCACCTCCTTCTTTGTGCCCCACATGGCATTGCTGGGATCATCTTGTGCAACTGCCAAACAAGTGGATGAGGAACAACCTGTTGCTTTTCCCAGTTCCCTGGAGCTCCTGCTTGCCCTGTGGTTACTGCCACATCCCAATTAGGCACAATTACTGGGTTTGGTTTGATTTCTCTGCCTTTCTTCTCCAGGCTGGAGAGCAAACTATGCCTGGAGACAGCTTGGGAAGCATATTCTTCCTGCAGAGGAGGTTCACCCTCCTTCCAAAACAGAGGCTGGGTTGGGAAAGCCACATGAGCTACAACACTGCAATTTTCCCAGCAAAAATATCACAGCCCCCTGAAAGCAGAGGCTGCTGTGGGGCTTGTTTTGTAATTAAAACCAGAATCTGTGTTCAGCTGCAGTGTTATTGTGGCACAGCCCTTCGGATTTGAGCCCAGCTTAAAAGATGACTTAAGTGTTTTCCTCGATGAGAGTGTTTGTCACAGGGCCACAGAAAAGGCAATGAACGTGGCCTCAATGTTCTTTGTTTGCATTATATGTGGATTTGTCTGCCAGGGTCATATCTCCCAGATGAGCTCCCCTTAATACAGCTTTAACAGGGGCCAGAGCAGCAGATTAGAGAGCAAAATTGAGGAGAAAAAAACCCCAAAGCACCATAAACATCATCCCAGTTGCATAAAGCCACACACACAGGGGGAGGAACCTCGCTGAATTTCAGAGAGGATCATGAAATCCCTAAAGCAGGATATTTTGCCAGTTTTCTCCCCTGGGATCACATACTTTGCAACAAGAAGAATCCTAGAAACACCCGTCAGACAGAGCCAAACACAGCCCATGTCTCTGGTAGATTTGATAGATGCAAATGAGAGCTGACTTAGGTCAATAACCAAACCACCCTACTGCAAGTGCAGCACAGGATACAGATCTTTTTCTCCTGAGCACACACATTTTTGCGTCATGTATGTCAGAGGCTTGCTTTGCACATTGTTCACAGACAGCCGGCCAGCAGCACTGAGTATTATCTCATCACTAACAAGCTCAGCATGGTTTGCAGCAAATGAAACCAAACCAGCCCAGATATTTCAAGCAATGCTGTTTGTATAATCTCCAGAAAATGCCAGCTTCTTCTACACAGATCTAAACTGAAAGGGCCCAAGACAAATTATGACAAAATCAGGAACAGCCTCATATTTCCAGAACAACATCCACATCAGATTGTCCCCTCCTTACTACTGCTCGTGTCCAGCACTTGCTAAGGTGGGAACAGGTAAGAGGTGTTCAAAGCTGACAGCAAAAGGCTCCTGATCCACCCCTAGCAAACAAGAGATGAAATAGAGGAATTGCTCCAGAAATCACCAGCAATGCTTAATTGCTATTCATTGACATTTAAATGTAGACCCAACCAAAAACATGATTAAATGAAAAGACCAAGGAACCATCATAAGCAGTAAGATAAACCTCCTCAGCCCAAAGTTACACAGAAAACTGGATCCTGTGGCTGAACAACACCTGCTTTACCCCACACATGACTCCAACAACAGCCTGATCCACTCCCCACCACTGATTCCAAGCAGATGTCACCAGAGCAGAGGCAGGTTTAAGGCCTCAGGATAGATCCAAGCTCCCTGGCATTGAAACAATCCTGTACTGCACCCCCAAATCTCTAAAGTGATCCCTGGTTTAGCTCCAGTGTTAAGTGGTGCCACCCATTTCTCCAGAAAAGCCTCTCAAATAGCCACATGACAGCCCGAGCATGGCCCAAAGCCACTGGAGCACCAGGAAAATAAACTGAACAATGGCACATGGATGGCAGAGGGAGAGCAGTGCTGAGGCTTCAGAAACCTGCAAGCCCTGACAGCTTGTGCTGGGGCAGCTAATTTGTTTCTGTCCCATCAGCGTTCCAGTAGTTCGCTCTGCTCATTCCCACCTCACCTCCCTTTCCCAGTCCCACTAAGACCCATCTCAGTCCATCTCCCAGCACCTCCCGTCCCATCACACCCCAGATCTGTGCCTCCTCTGGGGGCCCAGCGCCCCTCTCAGTACCACTGCACCCACCTGCCCAGTCCTCCCAGTGACCCCCTCATCCTCTCCCAGTACATCAACAGCGCCCCTCCCAGTTCCTCACCAGAAACCCTTCACACTCTGTTCCAATCTCCCCTCCCAGTACCCAACCAGTGCTCCTCACCTCCTCCAGTATCTCCTCCCAATACTCTACCAGTGTCTCCCACATCCTCCCAGTATCCCCTACCAGCATCCCCCCAGTGCCCTTCCCCACCTGTCCCAGTCCCCGCTCCCAGCATTCCACCAGTGTCCTTCACCTCCCCCCTCTATCCCCTCCCAATACTCCACCAGTGCCCCTCCTCACTCTCTCCCAGTACCCCACCAGTGCCTCACCAGCGCCCTCCACTTCCTCCCCAGTGCCCCTCCCCGCCCTGTGTCAGTCCCCTCTCCCAATACCAGGGTCTCACCAGTGCCCCTCACCTCCCCCAGTATCGCCGCCCAGTAACCCCTCCCAGTGCCCCTCCCAGCCCTACCCCAGTCCCCTCAGCCCCCACCAATGTCCCTCCCCACCCTATCCCAGTACCGCCCTCAGGGCCCCCCCAGTACCCCTCCAGTGTCCCTCACCNTCCCAGCCCTATCCCAGTATCCCCTCAGCCCCAGCAATGTCCCTCCCCATCCTATCCCAGTACCACCCTCAGTCCGCTCCCAGTATCCCCCCCCAGTGTCCCTCGCCTGCTCCCCGTACCGCCTCCCAATT
>VWZG01006024.1:523196-552857 GCA_013396735.1 Grallaria varia | reverse complement strand
CTCGCGAGCAGCGAGATCGACCCCGCCCCGCCCAGAGCGGCCACGCCCCGCTACCACAGAGCGGCGGGCGCGGGCGGGGCTGCGGCGGTCCCGCGCTGCCGGGCGGGGCGGGGCGGAGGGGCGCCCCCTGGCGGCGGAGCGGGCGCAGCGCTGGCATGGCGGAGGTGGGCGCTCACCTCACGGCCGCCCCGGCCGGCGGGGACAGGCCCTCCGTGTTCGAGGCCGTGGCCCAGGACAGCCTCATGGCCGCCGTGAAACCCGCCCTGCAGCACCTGGTCAAGGTGAGGCGGGGCGAGCCGGGCCGCGGGGAAGGGAGAGCAGAGGGGTCGGGGTGTAACTCCGGCTGCACTCACAGGCAGCGGGACAGTTGTGACCCTCCCGAACCGGAGGCGTCGTTCTAAGCTGTAGTCATTTATAATTTAGCTCATTACTCCGCTTTTACCGCCTTCCCTGTGAGGGTGGGCAGGCCCTGGCACAGGCTGGGCAGAGAAGCTGTGGCTGCCCCATCCCTGGACGTGTCCAAGGCCAGGCTGGAGCACCCTGGGACAGTGAGAGGTGTCCCATGGCCGGGGGTGGGAATGGATGGACTTTAACGCCCCTTCCAACCCAAACCACTCTGAGATTCCTTATATCTTACGTCCCTCTCGCAATAGGTGCTCGCCGAGTCTAACCCTGCCCGGTTCGGCTCCCTCTGGCGCTGGTTTGATGAGCTCTACGTCCTCCTGGATTTGCTGCTCCAGCAGCACTACCTGGCCAGCTGCAGCGCGTCCTTCTCCGAGAACTTCTACAGCCTGAAGAGGATCCCCATGGGCGAGGGCACACGGCAGCCCCTGGCCACGGCCGGCCTGCCAAAGAGGCAGCACTGGAAATCTCTGCTCCTGCTGGTTTTTGTGCCTTACCTGAAAGGAAAGCTGGAGAAACTGGTGTCCAGCCTGAGGGAAGAAGACGAGTACTCCATCCACCCTCCATCCTCATCCTGGAAACGCTTCTACAGAGCCTTCCTAGCTGCCTACCCCTTTGTAAACATGACCTGGGAGGGCTGGTTTCTTATCCAGCAGCTGTGCTACATCCTCGGGAAAGCTCAGCATCATTCCCCCTTGCTGAGGCTGGCTGGGGTGCGCCTGGTCAGGCTGACTGCAGAGGATATCCAGGCCCTGGAGAAGAAACTGGCTGGAGACACCTCAAGTCAGACACACAGGTATGTCAGAACCTGCTGCCCTCCAGGGGGTTCTGTGGGTGTGTTGAGAGGTGATGCTGCAAAGTAAAAATGCCTTGTTCTCCAGAAATTCTTCAAGATGGAGAATGGCAAATTGTCCTCCAAAAGGGCATAATGATAGTGAAAATAAGGAAACAAGTAGCTGGGATTAGCTTGACATTTTGTGGTAATGAAATTACAGTGTTTAGGGGCCTTTTTGGGCATGCCAGCCTTTATCCTGTTCAGTCTTCACCTGCACTTTTCCAACAAGGGAAGTAGATTGCAGCAATGTTGCTTAAAAGGACTAAAGCTTAACTATTTGATATGATTTTCCTGAGCAGCAACCGGTCATGAGCACACTTAATATCCTGTAAAATGATCATCCATGAGTGAAATGCTTTGTGGTCCATGTCCCCTCAATCCAAACTCCCTAATTTAGACTTCTGAACAGAAGAGGATTTGGATCTTTCTTAAAGTACAAAGAATCTGAGAGAAACATCCTAGCAGATGCCTCACTACAAACATGGGACACGCTGACCAACTTCCTCAGCATTAAGGAGCTGTAGGAAGCAGTGACTCCCCAAGTACTTCTTTCCATGGTTTCTAGATGGGTAAATGTGCATAGTAACCATCTCTCCATGCTTTCTTCTCTGCTACAGCTTCACATCACGAGTGCAGTTGGCAGCGAGGAAAGCTCTGGGTGGCATCGCCTTCTCCCTCTCCACCGGGCTGTCCGTCAGCGTGTTCTTCCTCCAGTTCTTGGACTGGTGGTACTCCTCAGAAAACCAGGAGACCATCAAGTCTCTGACAGCGCTCCCAACTCCCCCACCTCCCGTTCACCTGGAACACGAGCCCAGCTCAGCTCTCCTACCCAAACTGAAGACCGTGTGCCCCCTGTGCCGCAGGGTCCGCGTGAACGCCACGGCCCTGTCCACGTCCGGCTTCGTGTTCTGCTACCGCTGTATTTACAGCCACGTGAAGGCTCACCAGCGCTGCCCTGTCACAGGCTATGCCACAGAGCTGCAGCACCTCGTCAAACTGTACTCCCCTGAGAGCTGAAAGGCTGCTGGGAGCCTCCATTGCCCCTTCTTGCATCCCACGGAAGAATTCCAACCGCTGCAGCTCCTCGGGTGGGCTCTACAGCTCCTCTGAATTTGGTGGTACATCAGTTTTGCTGCCTCTGTGCTTTTTGGAAAGGCTCTCCCCGTTATTGATAAGCTGTTCAACATCCTCTGGCAGTTCCAGAGGGATCAGACAGCCCAGGTCTGTAAACTGGCACAGAAATGCCCTCAAAGACCAGCTGAAAGGGAAGGAACATTGATTTGGGTAAGAAGAATGCAGATATGAGGATCAAAGACCGGCACTGGTAAAAATCCTGCTCAAGGGCACAAGCCAGCAAATTAAAGAGGTAGGGAAATTCTCTAAGAGTTATTCTTCCCTTATAGCAGCTTCCCAGACCAGGCTCTGGCACTGGTGCTTGTCAGAGAGGTGCAGACAGGCTGAAACCTCTGCTCTGGTCACGTTGCCCTTCAGCCTCCTGCATTTTCAGGCTACTCACCACTGAATTGAGAACATCACACCCTTAATTGCCATCAACAGTTCTAAGTGAAGACTTGACTCATTAAAGGATTAAGAGGTCACATGTACAAACAAGGACACAAGAAGGACATTACATTTTCTGCACAAGTGAGGAAAATGACAAACCAGATTAAAACAGAAACTGCCAAATGAGAGTTGTTTTTTTTGTTAAATAAGTCTGTGCATTCATTATTATCTGCTTTTATAAAGCAAAATTCTTTCTTGATTGAGAACCTAACAATTTTTTGGTTATTGGAAAAATAGAGTTGACCCCTCTGGGTTCCCTGTTTACATAAGAGAGACCAGACTGAAGCTGCTTTCATCTTTTCATGTGATGATAATGGATGTAAAATTAGCATTTTGTAGGCTGAGAATCATTAATCTTTAAGTATAACATTGCAATTAGTGCAATCCCAGCCACACAGCACATTCATATCAGTACAAAACATCCTTTCACTGAACACAGGAAAGAAAACCTGTGTGACGTGGCTGGTTCCTGCTTGACACCTGGTTTTTCAGGATTGAAGGTTTCTTTTCCAGACTCTAGGGAGCAGCAGTACTCCAGACATCACAGTGACAGTGCTTATAAAATACAAGAGCAAAGTTTGCTGCACAAAGTACAAGTTGTTTGCAGATTAAGAGATACCTTCCAACATTTAAACCACTGAACCAGGCAGCTCATTTGCCCCCCCCCGACTTTAGCTCTGCTTCAGAAGATAAAAATCTCCAATATCCTCCCTCACCTGTAAGCAAGATAGCAAGGTTATTGAATAATGTGGGAAAATGCAGTAATTTGCATCCTACTCAAGATGCTCTGGAAAACACCTACAAATGAGATTTGTCCCTGACACTTGTCTTACTATATCTGTGCAACTTCCAGACCCTTCTACCTGTGCCACTATGGAGTAACAATAAAAAGTGTTTCATTTCTCCTTTCTCTAGTAGTTACAGGATCCATGAAGACACCTCTCTTCCTTTAGAGAGCCAGTAACAGCACACACATCTTACTGGAAGAGAAATCACATCAAGGTGTGAGATTATCTGAGATTTCAAACCACTTTTCACACAGCTGGCTTTGGGCAAGGTAGTAATGTCCTGTTGTCTCCAGTGCAACTGCTGATTTAAATAAGGGCTGAAGCATTTCATGATTCAGTTTCACAAGCAGTTTATTTTCCTTTTACCCTTCCTATATGTTCCCAATTATCCATCTGCTGCTCGGGGAGATGCTGGGCAGACCTGGGACAGAAGACTGACCAGTGCTGACTCACCTGCCAGCACTGCAGAGCTCTTGGGCAGGTTCTGCACCATTCTCCCTCTAATCCAGAAGGATTCACTGAAGGCTGATCCCATACTGCTCCAGGGCCTCTACACCTCCTTCTCCCAGGATTAATCTCTTCCTCCCCCCAGAATGCCCACCAGCTGCCCACCTGCCAGGCCCTGGCTGCTTCCACTCCCTGCTGCACAACACCCTGTCCCTGCCAAACTTGGCCAACTCCTCAGCAGTTCCAAGACCTCCACCGAACCACCCATATCTCAGCCTCACAGTTCTGAGCAGCTGTAAACACTTTTTTGAACACTAAATTGCTCCTTAAATTAAATCTTACTCCTGACTAATAGGTGTTAAACCCACAATGGCGACAGGCTCAGCAGTCACCTGGTAGATTTTATGTGTTCCCGTAGGTGGCTTCAGAATGCCAGCTTGGATTTGACTCCTTTGAAAAAACTGTCCTTAGCAGCCAAATACATACATATTTATCAGGTTTAATGTTCTAAAACAAAACTAGAAAACCAATCAGGGTTACAGAAAATTTCCCATTTACCTGCTATTTAACTGTAATCGTGTTCTTAAAGCCACGATGGGTTAAAGAAAGACAGGAGAGTTTTTTTCAGGTAACACCACCTTTATTAAGCCAACCTTTGAACTCACACACTACTTTGTGATTTCTATGCAGTCATGTATCATACAAGCCTTCAAGTGCTTTGTTGTTGCTTAATACAATTTCATCAACCTTAACAGCAGCATTGGAGTTGCCCAATACTTCACTGCCAGAATCTGACTTTGCAAGTCTGCTAAAAAATAATTAGTGAACTTAATTCACAGCTCATCTAGACAGTGTTCAAAAAGTTGAGTATTAGCAACTGAGCTGCTTTTCCTATTTTCTTGGCAGAAACCATGTGGCTTCTCCTGTTAAGGGAAAACCACCACAACATACTCCTAGGTATATATTCCACAGAGATGCTTCCTTCTCCTCAGGAAGAGAGAAATGAATGTAAAAATGTCCTCAGGACCTGGAAAAGAGCAAAAAAAAACTGGATTAGAGAACACCTCTATCTCTTTTCCTCTCCTTGCTTAATTAGCCCAGCCTTTCCCCCAGCCTCAAAGGGGCTCTTCATCGAGAGTATTCCAAAAATACTCCCGGATCCATGCTGGCAAATGCTAATGAGAATACAGCTGAACATAGTGCTAACGAGCATCTACAGGGCAGGCAGCTCAGACTCCACCTTACAGAGTCTGCACTGCACTTACAGAGAAGCACAGGGGCAGAGTATCTGGAATTTCATAAGCCATGTCATACACAGGAGACAAAACAAGAAACTCCCCTCAACTGCAAGCTCAGTCCTAAACCCAGCACTGCAGCAAGGTGCTCGTTTGGGTTTGTGTGTTTGCACGACTCGTTTCTCAAATCAAGGTTTTATTTTTCTCCCATTAAAAGAAATCGCTAAAAATTCTCCATAATATTTTTTGGGGGGCACATCAAAAAGCTTCAAGAAGCAGCAAAGCTGTTTCCCTCCAGCCGAGCTTAGCCTAAAGAAGCTCAGAGAGAAGATTAAGTGATCATGCCCTGGTCAGAGCAGAGACACAGAGTCCCGGCAATACCAGTTCAGACTATACTTCGCTCATCATTGCTTTGGGCAAACCCATTCCCATCCAACAAGAGGCCCGCTCCCAAGCCAGAGGGGGAGGGTTTCCTCCTCCTCCTTGCCGGGAGGATGAACACGCGTGGCAGGGGAGCACAGGGACAGAGGCGACATCCCGTCTGGAGCCCACCCGGGGAACACCGGCCACGAGTGGGGATTCCCAGGCACGAGGCAGAACGATGAGAGGAAAAACCCGTGCCATACCTATAAAAGCCGCCGCGGTCAGTGCCGCTCCAGGGGCGCAGAGGCCTGTTTTGATCCCGCCTTTCCCTCACGCCACCCGTTTGCTTGCACTCTCCCAACTCCCTCCCTGGATTTTCCCCCCAGAGGCCCCTGGAGCTCTTCAGTCCCCTGTGCCCGCCCTAACCCAGCCCCGAGCCCCGCGATAACCTCCCTCCCTCCATCCCACTCATCCCCAGCTCCGTGGAGTTCAAACCCCCCCCAGCCGCTTCCGCGTCGCCTCAGCCTCCCTGGCCCGGTTCCCCCACACACCGAGCCCTCAGCTGCCCTACCCCGCGTCCTGTTGTCCTTGTGTCCCGTTGTCCCTGTTGTCCCGCTGTCCCCGTGTCCCACTCCCCGTGTCCCCTCACGTCGCTCCCACAGGCCCCTCAACCCGGGGCGGAACCTCCCCTTTGTCCCACCCCCCGATGGCCAACAGCCAATGGTAGAGCGCAGCTCTGCCGGCTCCCTGGCGGGAGCCAATAGGAAGGCGCGTTACAGGCGCTGGGGGCGGTGCCAGCGTTTCCCGCCCAGCGGCGCTCTGAGGGGGCTGAGGGAGCCGGCGGGCTCTGCCGGCGTAAGGTATGTATTCTGTCCGTGTTTGAGCTAAAAATTGCCAATAAATGGCTTTTACATAAGCAATTCCCCCTCTCACTTCCAGCAACAGGATTAGTAGAGCCCAGCTGCTCCAAAGAGAAGCTTTAGTAGGTGTAGGAAAACTTTGCCCTTCAATACCAATGGCGCTTGTTGTCTTGGTGTCAGAGATGCTGGTTAGATAAAACTCTGTGTAGAGTTAACATAAAGTACTTAGGCAGATTCAAAATCGCCAAAACTGGGTATCCAAAAACTGCAGGCTTGTTAAAAGTAAACCTTATTTTCCTCCACAGAACGTGGTGCAGGAAGAGTCTGATATCCTGCTGTCATTATAAACTGAGTGTGGTTACAATAAGGCAGAGATACTGTACACAGCTGGAATAACCCTCCAAATAAATTTCCTTTCGGTCACCAAACCTCTTAGCTTAAAAAAAAAATATGCTTTTCTAAATTCAGGAAGCTAGAAGCCTTTTCCATTTATTTTTTCCCCTTAATCAACACGCAAGGAATGACTGCCTTCATGGTTCCTTTCATAACCCCCAAATCTCAACATTTCATCGTGCTATGCCTACTGTGGGCATCACTGATATTTAGCATTATCAGAAATAATTTACTGGGCTTGAATTCACATTTAAATCATTGCTGAGTAAGATTATATTTACTATAAGCTTAGGGGCTTCCCCCCAGGAACTAAAGCCAGGGTCTGTGTTTTCCTGTGTTGTCCACAGAATGCATTACAAATCCGTACTTGAATGAAAATATTTATATAACGGGAGTTTAATGTGATGACCAACTGGTGTGTTTGTTTCTCATCCTGCTTTTTTCTGTAAATGAGGTATTTTCAACATTCCCTGTTGAGCCAAACACTGCCCTGGTGTGAAGCTCAGCTTAACCCCCCTGGGGCCACCTCCTCGTACAGCCTTCCCTGGTGACTCTGCATCTTCATTTGAGCAGCTCTGGGTGGTTTGCAAGGGGTGAAAATTCAGCCTGTGCTACCCATTACTCCAGTTATCCAGCTGCCTTAGATTCTCCTTTTGCTTAATAAAAGCAGAATGGGAATTCCACATGGAACAAAGTAGTGAATTTATTAAGAGTTCATTGACCATCCTCACACTGTGGCACACAACTTACCATAAATGAACAAAAAAAGCACACAGCTAAAACCCAAGCTATTTTCTGACTAGAATAGAAGGCACTTAACCCTCTCTGTTCCACCATTGCTGGGAGTTCCAGAAGTACCAGGAGCTGGAGGTGGACTCAGAACAGATTCCAGCTCACTTGAGTTTCCTTCCAAAAGCCTCCTGGAACATTTCCAACACAAATGACTCTTTTACTGCTGGGCCTTGATGCTTTCATCATTATCAGCTGAATGGGGGCAGATAAAGGATTTACACCATCTGGGAATTACTCAGATGGCCACTTTCCAAATTTCCCAGGCAAATGCCCCCCTTTTCCTCATACAGCTTCTGATCCTCCAAAGCTGTCCTCAAACTATTCCATGCCTTGACAATGGCACTAGGTTCTCCTCTTGGCTCTCACTTCACCTTATTTCTCCATAGCATTTCTTCTCCACGTTCAGTCTTTTTTTGGTGCTTTTCATCTCCTCACGCCTGAGAGAAAGGCTTGATCAGTCCATAATCCATGCACCTCGTGAGGCAATCACGTGCTGCATTAATGATGTGCTGCATCTTGGGGTGATCCTCTTGCTTCCCAATGTACGTCAGGATCTCCAGGAGCTCCGACTCCACCAGCTTCTTCGCCAGCTCTTTGTCAGCACTGATTAAGTTGAAAGCAATGACCAACCCTCGGTGCTGGACCTCCATGTTGTCATGCAAGCAGAGCCTCTGCAGGATTTCGAGCCACTGGGTGGTCTTCAGGGGAGAGAGAAACCATTAGTATTGACCTGAAGAATATCTCAGCAAAAAATGTGAGTTTGTCAAGGCATTGCTCAGCAGAAGGAAGAGCAATACTCCTGTCAGCTATGATTGTTTCATTTTTAACTAAAGAAACTTGACTCTAAACATTTGAACCCAATTTTTGTTACACTAAACACAGAACCTTTCATGGCACTGGCACCACATGAAACGTTTCATGTTTAGGCTGCTGCATAATCTCTGTGCAAAGAATATGGCCAGAATATTGACACAGATGAGATGGCCAGGAGCAGATCACACACTCCGTCACCTTGATCTTCCTGAGCCTCTCTTTTTGGCTTGATTAATCCTTTTTAATCTAACAAGCCCCAGTGTCTGACATCATCATGTGTGCAACACAACAGGGTTCAGAGTTCCCAACCACAGCTCTTCAGAGACACTCAGCCATGCAGGGTCTGGGTTCTCAGAGCCTACAGGGAAGGGAGATGCTTTGGGATCTGTAAAGCTCAGTAGGTTATTGATCAAGTCTTCTCATTTCTGAGTGAAACAAGGTTTGGATTTCAGCTCATCTACCAAAATGGACAAGGAGCATGCACACCCAGGTCTCAATTTAACCAAATTCCTCACTATCAAACTGGTAGACTGAATCTTTCTGTTGAGATGCATTTTCATGTCTGAGCCAGGCCCCTTCCAGGGTACATCTACACTGCTAATAATCAGAATTATGGTCCTACCACTTGAGTCATCTTAGAGCAGAGTTTCTTTTGTGCTGCTGTAAGCATGGCCAGGGCTCCTGCTGCTGCAACCTGGACTTTCTCATCATCCTCCCCACACAGTAACACCACCAACTTCAGTCGGTCGTTTCCATCAGCCACAAACCTCTCTTGAACCTAAAAAAAAACCCCATGACATGCAGAGATAACACATTTAGGAATGGCTCGTCACAGGGGCTGGTGCACACAGTCAGGTTTGAGATGCCCAGGGAGTTACCTCCTTGTTGACCACCAGGTTGCACATGCACTCTGTGGCTGCCTGTCGAAGCTGGTCGTGATTCTCAAACATATAGTTTTCAATATCTGGCAGGGCCTTCTCCTTAACTATCTTCAACCTGTGTTGAGGAGCAGTCAAATAAAATACATTAGGGGTCAAGCAATAACCAACTTACCAAATATTAACTGCAGGGAAGGCCTTGAAACAAATCAGTGTCTGCAGCACAGGAGTTCATGATGTGGTTCCTTCCCTGTCTAATGCAGATTAGGTTCATGTCTTTCCTGTTTCTAGAGGAAAATGTGCCAGTCTCCTTATCCTATTTTATTAATCTTTTAGCTCTGAGGCCTTTGTAGCTCTGCCAAAGGTAGCTCAGACTTCATAGTCTGACCAGTCTTCATAGTCCAAGAAAAATGCTGAACTGTAATTCACATTCACTCCTGGAGAAGTAAGAAAGTTAAAAATCAGTTAAACTCACCTGAGTTTATCACTTCTTCCGGAAAAGTTAGTGAGACCTAACAGAGCCTCATAGTTCTGGAGCCCATCTCTCTCTGTGTTCAGCAGGCTGACAAGGGGCCTCACCACCTCATAAACCTAAGAAGAGAACGAATGTCACTGCATTTCCAGATTTTCTCTCAGATTTATATTTGCTAAAGGAATTATTAATACTTTTGGTCTTCTTATTACTACTTTTTAAGCTTACCCTCTCCCCTGGAAATGCAATGTCTGGATTGGAGATAGCAGCAATTTTTGCCAGAGCATGAGAAGCCTTTATCTTGCCAACTTCTGTGCCTTCCAGAGCCAGAGGTATCAGAGCCTGGTGACACATGGGAAAGAATTCAGTGCTCTGAGAAGGTGTACAGGATTACCTTAATATACTAAAATAAGTTAGAAATATCCTAAATATGTGGCTGTTGAAGAAATGGGTCTGGACAGCAGCTCATGGTGACGTCTTGCTTTTGTTCTCAAATAGGCACCTCACCAGAGCCTGTAGCTCACACACAGTTGTTCCAAGAACATCACTGGAGTGTCAGTGTGGCCCCAGGGGCTCCCAGGGCAGCCTGTCCTTTTCTGTCACCATCTCTCACTGGAGACACATCACAGGCTCCCAGCAGACATGAACTGCACCATAAAAGTAATCACCTTTCCACCTCCTTGAGCGACAATGGTCCCGCGGTCCTTGGGGTCTTCACACAAGGCAAGAAACACCCTGTAGAAACACAGCAACACTTAGTGAAACAGCCATGTGGGAGAGCAACAGCCAGTGTCCCTCATGGAAGGGGGATGGGGTTTTGCAGGAGTGCCACTGCCACCAGGTAAATTCCAGGTGTTTAACCCAGTAACCATGGCACTCTAAGAAGAAGCAACAAATGGCACAGTAAGAAGCTTCCAGGCCTGTAAGATGAACTCTTCCACTCAAAACCAGCACAGAGGACTAAAAAATCAAAATGCATCCTAGCAAGACAGCCCTGTAACCCAGCTTCAAGGTCAGAACGTAGATTTTATGAAATTGCTTAACAAAAACCATTGCTTTAAATCTTTTCTCTCTTTCATCCCTCTCCCACAGGGAGAATGTCCCACCCCACGACCAAGGAGCCAGCCCAGGTGTCCATCTCCATGGCACATGAGCTGGCCAGCACTCCCGGCTCCCATGACAGCGATGGAGTCACCTGGCAATGAGCTCCTTGCTCTGGTCTGTCAGGATGGCACTGTCTGCCTTCACCATGCAGGCCAAGGCAGAGACAACCCCGGCCTTCAGCAGCCGCTTCACCCGCTTCACCACAAAATCCTTCTTGTCCTGAAGGGGGAACATGGCAAAAGGATTAGCCCTTAGCAGCTGCTGTCCTGTCCTGTAACTACAGCCAAGCCCAGCTGGAGAGCAAAGCAATTTCAGCTTCAGAGACAGGAGACCTGAAGTCTGTGACAGTGGATACATCAAAGAAAGTTTTCAGATCTGAGCAACATCTCCCAGCTCCCCAGCCGTACACAACCCACCTTTGGATGCTCCTCAGGCACGTGCTGCTTGGAGAATTTTGCCAGTTGCACCAGCTCTGGGACCAGTTCCTTGGTGTCATAGCTGTTGGTACAGTTCACCAGTGCAGAAGCCACAGAGTACAAGATGGTCTTGTCGCTTGTCTGCATAGAAAAATAAAAGCTTATGTGAGAGTGAGGAGGACACAGCAGGGACAGGGGTCCCTTTGGACTGTCATCATGGTGGTTTGCACTGGCTGAAGTGATCTTAGCCTTATAGCCCATGGCAAGGAAAACCAAAATTTTTATGGTCAAACAGGCCGTTTCACATCATCAGGTGCTTTCAACACCTTGGTGCTTTGGTTTTCATGCAGTTGCCAACAGTAAAGGTAGAAGCAACCATCCTCAGTCTCGGAAGAAGAACAGGATGGTAACAGCCTTGAGGTGTCTCCAGGGCACAGGCAAAACTGAAGTTATGCTAAACCAGAGGGGAGAGATTGGGGGTCACAGCCCCTCCTTACTGGGGAGACAGTGTAGGGCTGGAATGCTGCAAGAACTTGATGCTGCCAGAGGGTACAAGGAAAGGAGACAGACCTTGGCTAAATCAAACATAGCTTTCAGGGCTGGCTCATCTTCAACAAAGTCATCTTTCACATCTGCATCAAGGGTGAGATATGACATCCCTTCCACAGCCCATTTCCTGGTGCGGGCATCAATGGAGGTGTTGCACAGCCACCTGGAAAAGAGAAAAACACCCACATTTCTAACTCAGGACTCAGTCCTGATCTAGGCACAAATATGTCCTCAGGTTCAGCTGCAGCTCCTAAGGCTGTGGATGCTTCCCCTTGAGACAAGACCTTCCTCCCATGGCCCAGCTTGAGGGATGTAAATGCTGCAGGGAAAGGCAGACCAGGACAGCTACTTGGCACCTCTTTGCCTTCACCATCCCACAAAACATGGGATGCTCTGCTCTCCAGTGCCTGCAGGAATGACCCACCTGTTGAGTCACTTCCTAACTTCAGCCCACCTCCTTGGTTAGTCCCCCTGCTAAGAAGGGACTTGTGCCTGTGCAAGGGAGCACTTGATTGGGCAGTACCACTCTGGCAAAGAGTGGAGAGAGGCACCGTGCCTGGTGTCTCCTGTGGGCAGTGAGCAAGGAGAAGGCTCATCTGGATATTGAGAAAGGAGGAACATATGGTTGCTTCAGACACAGAAGAGCTCCAGGTCCCAGTGCAGTGGGTCTGGGGGCACTGTCAGCTGTCAGGCAGCAGCAACAGGAAATGGAGGCAATGCGTGGGCAGGATCTTATGGGAAAGGAACATACTGTATTTTGCAAAGTATGGAACAACTGAAGAAATAAATGAAGTCACTCACTTTCGGCACTGCTTGGCTAACTTTTCAGTGGACCCCTCAGCAAACTGCCGCAGGCCATAATCTGTGCCTCCTGCTGAGCCCAGCTTGCAGAGACCCTGAGGAGGATGAAGAAGATATACCAGTGAGAAAGGCTCATTAACCCTTTCATATTGCTACCCAGAACAGCCTAACCCCACACCTAAAGTGTGAAATCAGTTCTAGCAAAGAACTAGCAGCTGGTAGATTGTTCAGTTTGTAGCACAGCAAAGGGGTGTTTTGTGCTCCTATTGGTTGTCTTCAAAATCACCAATAATCCATGTGCTCCCTTCCTTGTTGGGGGAAACACCGTAAACCACTACCCATATGAGGTGAGTGAACCCAACCCATTCCCAGGACCTCCCCAGTCTCCCAAGTCTAGGGTTAAGCTGGTGGATGTGGCAGGTGATAGAGGCAGGGACTACATCCTTACCACCAGGGCTCGGATTTTGATCTTCTCATTCTTGGTCTTCTTGTAGATCTCCTTCAGGAGGTTCACCCCATTGGAGATGATGAAGGTGGCCCGGCTCAGCTTGGTGGAGGCGTGGATGAGGGCTTCCACAGCCACCAGCTGGTCGATCTCCCTCTCGGACCCACACAGGGCCACCATCATCTCCATCACCCCTTTCATGCCAAGCAGCTTGTTGCCTAAGTCAAAGGGCCCTTGCAGAACTCCAGAGACAATCTGGATGGCATGGAGTGTCTTATCCATGTTTTGTGGGTCGATTTTGCTCCTGCATGGGATAGAGGGAGTAGCATGTTGGACAGGAGGCACTTACAGTTGTCATTCCCTTGGGCAGGGAATGTTGTCCCTCAGATTGAGAACTCAGCTGCACTGCTGAAATATATTGGTCTCTGGGACAGAGCTGAGCCCAAATTCCTGCAAAGGCTGTGATCCAGCAGGATCTCAAGGAAATCATTATCTTCCAGACCCTCAATTTGGAATGTAAGTGGACTTCAGGTGCCCCAACTCATCCTCGAGACCCCCAGGAAGCCATTCCCAACTCACTTGATGTACTCCTCGCAGATCACCCGGTAGTTGTCACGCTCCGGGTCACAGCGCAGGTCATCGTACAGCTTATTTAGGAGGACAGAGGCAGTCAGCTGGGTGTTCTCTGTCAGGGGCAGGCAGTCAGGCATCTCAGGAATCTGGCCCACCACTTTCAGTATCTTTTTTAAGCCTGGAAGCAATGGAGTGATATTGCTGTTAGAGGAGAGAGGGTCTGTGCAAAACTCAAGATACCATTTGTTGTTTTCTTGCTGTGAAATAGCCAGCTTGGGTGGTTTTCAATTATTTTGCAGCCTAGTCACATAGGTCTTGAACAGAGAAGACACTCAGATGTTCACTGGGGAGAAGCTTCTGCTGATGAAATTGCAGCATCAGGCTTTTTTCCAGCTCTCAGAGTGAGATAAGCAAAACTGCATTAGGTCCCTGGATGGATCTGTTATTTTTGTCAGGAGACATTAAACCTACTGACCTCCAATGCTGGAGGCTTTGAATGAGGACAACTCAGCAAATTTTAAGTGATCTGGATGTCTTAACCCTCCTTTTGCTCAACTGTAATTAAATAACTTCCATCAAAATGGTAACATGCATTGGAATTAGTACAAAAACACACCACGCACAAATCCCTCAGCCCTGCTTTAGAACTGATCAGTTTGTGGCCCCACCAAGCTCAGCAGGTGCTCATCTCATCTTGTCTAAACTACACAATTTATCTGAGCCAAATCCTTCTAACATTAGCAAATACATTGGAAAAAACTAATCAGAGATGTTAGTTCTTTAGAAATTTAAAAATTCTTGTTCACATACATAGGGGTTTTTTTGTAATACTGTTTCCTGCTAGTAAGACTAACTTTGCTCTAGGCTTGCATGCACCTAAAAACCCTAGAGATGATTTATTTTATAGGGAAAATCAGTTCTACATGTATTCAGACAAGAATACACAGCTCCACATCTCCCAGATCAGAACAGGATGGTGGGGAAGGGCTCACCATTGTCAATGACAAAGATTGTCCTGCTGTTGTCATGGTCTTTTAGGTCCTTCCTTGGTATATTCTTGTTGAGGAGGTTAAGAGCTCTGTCTCGCCCTTGCCCAGACACATTCTTACTGACCAGCATATCCAGCAAACGCATTGTGATCATCTTCAAATCTTTCTTAGTATCTACACAGAAGCAAAACAGTAGCAGCCAGTTACAAGAAATCATCTCTGAAAGCAGCTGAACCCAGTGGAAAACATGCAAAGCCATCATGTGGCTCGAACAGTATTTAAGTTATCCATGAGGATAAGGGCTGTATGCAGGTTGTCATTCTGGACAGCTGAAGGGTAAAGTCCACACTTCACAAAAGAACAAGGAATAAGGTGTAACACCCAAGGGGCAGAGCCCTCCTGCTCACCCCACATCTCCAGCCAGACAGAAGGATCACCATGTGCTGTTACCTAACACGACAGCCTCGTCCTTCCCGTGGTGCTCCTCTTTCCCCTGGCCCAGCAGGCAGTCGGTGATGGTCTGCAGGAGGTTGCAGACAGCCAGGGAGATTTCCTCATTGTCTACCGACATCCACATACAAATGCTGTCGATGCCCAGGTAATGGAGAATGGCAGTGGCCTGGCCCCAGGGAGGAGAAAGCAGAACAGTGTTAGCAGAGGTCTTTCCCTCCTGTGTGCTTTAGAAAGGTCAGGTTAAGCTGGGACAAAGCAACTGTTTTCCTCACTGAATCTTGAGTCAGTACAAAGCAGAGTTTTAATTTTTTCCCCCCTGCTCACAAACATCACAAACTACTGCAATTTCCACGCCTCAGGTGCAAGGCAATAGCAGTGAAGGTCCCAAGCACTCTGTTCTTACCCGAGCCTTATGTCCTGTGCACATTCCTGAAAGTGTCCTCACAGCTGCCAGGATCAGCTCAGGAGTTTTGGTTTCTATCAGCTGCAGCAGCAAGTTGACCCCGTTATTCTGGAAGATCCTCTCAGCACCTGCTTCCTCCCGCCCCAGGACTATGAGGTTGTTAGCAGCCTGGGTAGGAGACAGAAGAACCAGGGGTCAGTGGCACAGCCAGGCCTTCAGAACACCTCCAGGCAGTTCTGGGAGGTTCTGGTGGGAGCTGTGGATTGGCCATCTCCTGACAGATGCAGCAGACCAGCTCAGACCCCTCCAGACAGTTTATCCATGTGCATTTGGGATCACTTCACTCTGCCCAAGAAGAGTGGGTCACTGCTTGGAGGGGAACATTTGGAGGGTGGCAGAGATGGCCTTGAGCAAAAGTCCAGTGTGATGCCAGCTTTGGTATTTTGGGAGGTTGGGCTGCCTTCCCTCAGCACAGGGGAGTTGCCTCATTGGGATGTTTTCCCTCTCAGCTGCCCCTCTGAGTGCAGTTCATCTCCCAGCTCCTTCCCTGTCCACCCCTCGGAGAAGGTGGGGAATGGAATGCAGTGCTCTGCTCCTTGGTGCAGCCTCTGACATTAAACAGCCATTCCGTCAAGTCCAGAGCAGTTCTCACCTTTTCTCTCTTTTCTTTCTCGCTGTTCTCATCAAGCAGGATTTCAAACATCTTCTGCACCCTCGAGTCCGTGGAGAACTGAATGCGCAGCTGTGCCAAGGGAGAGGGCATGGAGCATCACAGGGAGAAAATCAAGGAGCAGTTTTCCTTTCTCGCTTTCAAGGACACCCAAGACCCTCAAACCACAGAGCATTTAAGCGGAATAACAAAACAGATCGATTCTCAGCAATCAGCATCCATTACCCATCTCAAACTCATGGGCACAGACAGAGACAGCCCTAAACCATTATTTCTAAAATCTAGTGATGCAAGAGCTTTTTCACCGCAGCCCTGTAAAGGTAACTGTGTCAGTGTGGCAGCTGGCAGACCCAGTCCAAATCTGATCCTGTTCCTTGCCAAGACTTTTCCAAGACACTTGTGAGCAGGCCAGCCTCTGGAGGGAGCTGCCACAACTTTTAATTTAACCATTCAAGCCAATGCTCAGATTTACACACATCAAGTATGAACTTGCAGTTGATGGAGCCTATTTATCCCCCTACATTGTTATGAGTTTCCAGTATGACCAACAATCCACTGGTGTAACACAGAGCAAGGACTTCTCAAACCTGGACTGTCAGTCCAGGACTGCTCCTCCAACATTTACCTTCTCCTGGATGTTGGCCCCCAGTCGCCTCAGGGTCTCCTGGAAGTTTTTGTTGCGGGGTTCGATGGTGGCACATTTCTGAGCATCTTTGAATGCTTGGTCCAATTTCCCCAGTTTTTCCAGAGCTTGGCTGCGCCGGTACAGGGCTTTAATATCTGAAGCATTGATGTCAATAGCTGGGGAAATGATGCAAAACACCAGGCATCAAAGTGCTGCTTGGGAATGGCCTGTGTAAACTGTGATTTGCTTTGTTATAAACATTGTGGGTGAATCAGTGCCTGATTAGCACCAATTGCACCATCACACCGAATTGGTGGTGATGTCTTTTGAACTTCCAGTAAATCCCTTGTGGCCTCAGCACTTAGTGGACATCAAGGGATAAGGCCACAGTGTCCCAAAAGCAGATGTGAGAGCAGACTGAGCACAAATACCCAGCAACACAGCTCTCCTTTCTCAAAACAGCCCCCTCCTCACCTCTAGATGCATCTGAGGCTGCCTTGGCGTATTCCTCCTGTTAAACCAGAAAGGAGAGATTTGTTAGCTATGGAATAGCAGGGCATGTCCCCACTGCTGATGGACACTGTGACCACTCTGTTCCCTCTTCCTAACAGGACATCCCAGTGAAGCCAGCAGCAGCCTATGGAAGGGAAGAGGACCTGAGATACCTTTGCCTCATTGATGGAAGGGAAGAGGAGAAGGTGTGTGGTGCAGGTGAGACACATGCTGCTGAGGATGCAGCAGGATAACGGGCAGTAAAGGAAGAGGGAATACTCACAACAGCCTTGGTCTGGGTCAGTGTCACTTCTGGATTAGTGAAAATTCAGGAACATGGAAGCGATCTGCTAAAATTCCACAGCCCTGCGCTACAAGCTGAGACAATTTTGGTACAGATAGCAATAACTTTTTGTTTTATTAAATATCTTCACCTGCTCTTTGTGTGCTCAGACAGACAGCAGAAGCAATCCTAAGCTGTGGCTTACAGAGCTCTCCTGTGAGCGTGGAGCAGGCTGGCTGCCAAAAGGTTTTGCTTCTAAGTGATTAAGTGGGACCATCTCTGAGCTGAACCCGCGTGCTCAGCCCCATAGGATGGAAGCAAGGACACAGCTTTACAGCTCTAGCACCAGCCCAGAGCATGCAATTTCAGACCAGTTTGCAAACACCCTATTCAATAAACAGACAAACCACACAGTCCACAACTGGGGAGCCTCCCTGCTCTTCTCCCCTTGAGCACTGCCCAGGAGAACTGGGGGTTTTTCTCACCTTTTTGAGGAAACAGGCTGCCCTGTTCCTGTACAGCACTGCCTGCAGCGCCTTGTCCTTGTTGAGCTTTATGGCTTGAGTGTAGCTTTGAAGGGCTTTCTCGTAGTCACTGGCCTGAAAATATTTATTGCCCTCCTCCTTCAGCTGGATGGGATCCTCCATCTGGACAGCTTTAAGGCAAAACATCAATTTGTGTCCCATTTTCAACAGCCTGTGTCACCCAGGGTCATCTGCCTGCTGCCCCAAGCTGAGTTTCACCATGAGGCTGACATATAATTAACATGCACATTAATAAAAACATCTTACCAGACTGAAGAGTTTTGAAAATTAAGAGCTAAATTGCTCCTCAAGGCTGTGACTTCTCAGAAGCTCTTCCCACTGCTATAGATCCTTAGGAATCAAGTAATACAGGAAAGAAAAAGAACAACAACAAAAAAATAGAATCGAAGAAGTCTGCCAGCACTACAGAGAGTCCGTGTGGCTCAGGAAAGAACTCGCTTCCCACTCCAAGTTTGGGCAGGACCTGGCAGCTCCTGCTGTCTGTCAGTGTCACCTGTCACCACAGCCTGTCCCCTCCTTGTCCCCCTGTGCTATATATGCCTGAGGAGGGCTGGGAGCCAGGGCCAGCTCGGGGGGCACCTCCCTGCACGTGGGCAGCACCTCTCTGCAGCAAGAGGGGATCTTCTCCCACCTGCCAGGGCAGATCCCAGCTTCCCTCTGCCTGCAGAGTTGCACGGGGTGTGGGGGGCCGGAATGGGGGGTTTCATGCCAAAAAAGCCCATGGCTGGGATGACTGCCCCCCGTCACAGTGCTCAGACCCTTTTCCCTTTCTATTTAGGGAAGCATGAGACAGCTGAGTCTCAGGGACAAGTGGCCCCATGCCAGCAGCTGCAGCAGTGCCCAGCACCTTCCAGAATTCCCTGGGATGGAAAGTTGACTGACACCCGGCACTGCCTCTTCCTCCTCCTCCTCCTCCTCCTCGCAGGGCCTTTGGGAGCCCATCCCATTGGAAATCTCACCCGTGTCTGGCACTGCCGCCTCTCCTCCTTCAGCAGCCCATTGACACAGACTAAGACAGGAGTCTGTAGGGGAACATACGGACCCACTGCTGTGATGAGTGGCTCAGGGCTCACTTTGAGTGACACCAGGAAACAGAGCAGCTCTGAGCCCCAAAACAGTTGAACCTTTCAACCCCACTGTTTCCCAGGGGTGATGCTCAACCAGGAATTCTGCTTTGTGATCTATCTCCCCCAAAACGCAGGCCTTGCCTTCCCTACCAGCAAATGGGAGAACTGGCAGAAGGATGGGGAAATGACTGAAGAGAGCACAGGCTGATCACAGAGACACTGCCAAGAGGGAAAATATCATTGTCTTTAATTCTGTGATCTGTGTTGTGTTTTGTGGCTCTTACACAGCAAGAACTGGCACAGGACTGCCCTGCCAGGTCTCATATTTTATTCACTTGGCACCAGCAACACTGCTTGGCCCCTGGTATGCAGGCAGGGGGTGATTCCAAGGCAATTTGGGAATCCCTTCACAGCACATCACCTGCTCAGGCAGCTCCATCAAGGGCAGTTCACACACCTTCACCTCTGTGGAAGGAGCAAGAGGCCACCTCTGCCTTGGATAGACTCAGTGCACTGGCTTTTCTAGGATTCACATGGATTAGCACACCAGAAACCCCTTCCCACATGGCTTTAGGTACTGGGAAAGGCTCATCTGGCTTCATTTCAGTACTCGTGGGATATGGTACAGCCTTTCACATGTCAGCCAGAATAATTAATTGTCAGAAGTGACAGCACAGCAGCTACTGCAGGTAAAGTGAGTTACAAAATAAAATGGTGTTCGAGGCTGCTCCTGCTCAAGAGAGAGCTGAGAGTGCAGGGCAGGCTCAGCAGCGAGTGCCGGGAGCCCTCTTCAGGCCTCGGCTGGGAAAGAAAAATAATAACAATTCAAATAAAAAAGCTTTCCCAGGAGAAATTCAAGCCCCAGGCAGCGAGGAGGAGCACATGGCTCCTCCAGCCCTCCGTGCACCTTCGTTTTCCACCCTGCAGCACTGGCTGCTGAGCCTGGACAAACCCAGTCCTGGGAAAAAACACAGAATGCCGGCACGGTTTGGGTTGGAAGGGACCGCAGAGCCCCGGGCTCCGCAGAGACAGGCGGAGGAGCCGGGGGAGGGAAACCCGAGCGGGACGGGATGATGGGAGCGGGACGGGGCAGATGGGAGCGGGATGGGACTGTTTGGAGCGAGACGGGACAGACTGGAGCGGGACGGGGACTGATGGGAGCGGGACGGGACTGATGGGAGCGGGACGGGACTGATGGGAGCGGGATGATGGGACAGATTGGGAGCGGGACGCGATGATGGGAGCGGGATGGGACAGATTGGGAGCGGGACGGGATTGTTGGGAGCGGGATGGGACTGATTGGAGCGAGACGGGACAGACTGGAGCGGGACGGGACTGATGGGAGCGGGATGATGGGACAGATTGGGAGCGGGACGCGATGATGGGAGCGGGATGGGACAGATTGGGAGCGGGACGCGATGATGGGAGCGGGATGGGACAGATTGGGAGCGGGACGCGATGATGGGAGCGGGATGGGACAGATTGGGAGCGGGACGCGATGATGGGAGCGGGATGGGACAGATTGGGAGCGGGACGCGATGATGGGAGCGGGATGGGACAGATTGGGAGCGGGACGCGATGATGGGAGCGGGATGGGACAGATTGGGAGCGGGACGCGATGATGGGAGCGGGATGGGACAGATTGGGAGCGGGACGCGATGATGGGAGCGGGATGGGACAGATTGGGAGCGGGACGCGATGATGGGAGCGGGATGGGACAGATTGGGAGCGGGACGCGATGATGGGAGCGGGATGGGACAGATTGGGAGCGGGACGCGATGATGGGAGCGGGATGGGACAGATTGGGAGCGGGACGCGATGATGGGAGCGGGATGGGACAGATTGGGAGCGGGACGCGATGATGGGAGCGGGATAGGACTGATGGGAGCGGGACGGGACTGATGGGAGCGGGACGAGGAGCCGTCCCGGCCCTTCCGCTGCCGGCAGGAAGCAGGAAAGCGGCGGGCAGGGCCGGCGGTGCCCCGGCTGCGGGGCTCGGGGGGCGGGGGCAGCGCAGGGCGGGCAGGGGCGGTGGCGGTGTGAGACGCATCCTGGTATCTGCTGGAGAGGGATGGGGAGGATACCCCCGCCCGGAAATGGAGCTCCCCCCGCCCGCAGTGCTCTCCCCTAGCAGGAGCCGCTGGCTCAGCCGTAGCGATGCCCCCCGTGCGGGATTTGGGGATTCTTGAGCCTAAAAGGACACTAAATACCCACCGTAACCACCCACCCCAGACAGCCTGGGTGGCATCTGCCCAGCTCCAGGGGCTGGCACCATCCATGGCAGGACGTGGCTCATTGTTGCACCCTGTTGGACTTGATGATCTTAGATATGTTTTCCACCCTTAGTGATTCCATGAAATCCGCTTTGCTCCACAGCTCTCTGCTCCTCTCTTGCCCCCGTGGCTGACATGGTGGTCCTACGGGCTGGGCTCTGCCCTGGTCTCACTGAAGAGATGATCCAGATTCTCAGGGGCAATGGCATCAGGACAGGTAACAGGGTGGCACTGGGGTCTTGGGCTGGGGAACATCATTCCCTGCACTTTTGCTGTGCCTGCATCATCCCGCGTCCTGGAATGATGGTGGTGGTGGAATATCCTCTGTGTCCTCCTTGCTGGATGTCTTCTGGGTCCCCCTTCTGGGTGGATATAATGATTCAGGACTTCTCCATAGGAGCAGGAGAGTGTAAGGATATGGTTGAGATCTCTGCAGAGGCTTTTTGAAGGTTGATCATTTATGGCTTTTCAAAGGTATTTCAGGAGGATTTCTGCAGTTTTCCCTCTGAAAAAAAGCCCAGGTTCCTGGCACACTGCAGTCCTCCCCTTAGAGGGGAAGGAAAAGGTGGTGCTGGGCAGCTCTTGAGCAAAACAGGGAAGATTTTTACCAGCTTATCTCCTTGATCTGTTTTGCAAGAAACAATTTGTTTCGTGATGGGTGGCAGGGCCCTCTCAGAGAAAAACCTCAAATATTCTCATTTTATGGGGTATCCAACTTCTCTACTCAGAGTGTTGGCAGAGGGCACAGACACTTCTGGTGTTTGTGCTCTGACCAGGTTTGGCTTCCAGCCTCTTGTCTCTCATGTTATTTGCAGTGGTGGACTTTGTGTCATCAGACCTGGAGGATGTTGCCCAGAAGTGTTCCCTGTCTTACAAGGTAACGAGTACCCCTAAGTCCTGGTACATTAATCAGTGAACTCAGAGCTGATCCTCACATGTCTTGGATGGCCTGGTCTGGGGGAAGCTTCTGCAGCAGATGTTGGCCCTGGACTTGCTCAGTCCCATTTCCAGCCATCTCTCTGCCCCCTAGGCACTGGTTGCAGTGAGACGTGTGCTCCTGGCCCAGTTCTCTGCCTTCCCTGCCAACGGAGCAGACCTGTATGAGGAGCTCAAGAGCTCCACAGCCATTCTGCCCACTGGAAGCCCGAGGTGGGTTCATTGCCCAGCGATCCAGCAGGTCTCCCTGGGGCTGGGCACAAGGCCGTGGTTGCCAGCACAGGTTAAAATTTCACTGTGATGATGACCTGAGCAGGGTTGGTGGTCTCCATGCCTTTCCCAGGCACTTGTGTGCATTTAGGAAGGGGACTCTGGGGACAAGTGTCTGGGGACTGCTGCTTCCTGATGCCCCTGCCATTCTGGCCGAGGGTGTGTTGATAATGCCATCTTGTGTCCAACTTGTAGCCTGGACCAGCTGCTGGACTCGGGCCTGTACACAGGAGAAGTGACGGAGCTCATGGGAGCACCGGGCAGTGGGAAGACACAGGTGAGTGGAATGGAGGAGAGGGGAGAGGACAGGCAGGGTGAAGATGATGCCTCCAGGGATGTGGGAGGGCTGGCTTACACCCATCCATGTCCCTTCAGGTGTGCCTGGGCATCGCGGCCAGTGTGTCTCTTGGCCTCAAGCAGCGTGTCCTGTTTCTCGACTCCACAGGGGGTTTCACTGCCTCCCGTCTCTACCAGATGCTCCAAGCCCAGACAGAGGATGAGGAAGAGCAGGCAAGTTTTGCTGGAGCTGGACCTTGTGTTTGCACTAAAATGGCCTTTTCTCTTGTCTGTAGACACCCCCCAGGGACAGTTTGTCTGTCCAGCTCAGCTTTTGTCCCCATGGGCTTTTTTGGGTCCAAACTCTTCCTCTCATGCTCAGGACAGACACTGCTCTTTGTTGTTTTTCTTGGGAGAAGGGGAAGACTTGCTGTAG
Source organism: Grallaria varia (assembly GCA_013396735.1). Classification (NCBI taxonomy): domain Eukaryota; kingdom Metazoa; phylum Chordata; class Aves; order Passeriformes; family Formicariidae; genus Grallaria; species Grallaria varia. The sequence goes on along the minus strand of VWZG01006024.1, from coordinate 529,410 downwards.
TTGCTCACACCTTTGCTCCCTGAGCTCAATCCATGTTACTTCTTCCATCACTGCAATAGGGACAATGGTGTTCTTGGGGGGGTGGCAAATATGGAAGAATAAGGGCTCTGTGTTATGGTATGAATGCAAAGAGCTGGTGGCAGCTGGGGCAGGAGGAATATGACAAGTCCTGGAGAGGGGGAGGTGTTGGTGATGCCACCTTGTGCCACAGCTGGAGGCTCTGCAGCGGATCCAAGTGGTTCGTGTGTTCGACATCTATGAAGTGCTGAGCACCTTGCAGGAGCTGCGGGATTGCCTCTCCCAGCAGGTAGGAGGCAGAGTCTGGACCCCTCTCCCTTCCCCAGAGCTTCAGGGAGGACAGCAGAGCTTGTGTGCCTGATGGGTGACTGCAGATCACCTCATCCTGGGGACATCTGAGCCTCTGTGTGGCTCACAACCTCCAAACTGCTGGATTTGTAACTCTGCATGCACATGGTCCCTCCTTTCAGGTCATGAGCTCCACAGGACCCCTCAAGGTCATGGTGATTGACTCCGTGTCGGCTGTGATTTACCCACTGCTGGGTGGCAGGCAGTCAGAGGGTGAGCTGTGTTCTCAGGCTGTGCCAGGAGGCTGCTTGTCCATCTTCCATCCAGGAGTTCTATGCCTGGAACCAGGGCAGAATGGATGTGGACATGACTGCTCCCATCTTTTCCTTTGGGACTGGACAAAAAGGGAGTCAATTTGGGTCCTGTATATGTTAAATCAACCTGGCCAGCTTTGTCTGCAACTCTTAGTGCTTTTGCAGGATGTTTTTTGGCCTTGGGGCTTCTAAGATAGGAAAGAAGGGTGACTGGTCTGGTGAAGATGTCAATGAACACCAGCCCTAAATCCCTAAACCTGGCACTAAATCCAGTGCTCATGCAAATCTAGATGCCACCTGCCTACAAGATGCACTTTGTGTGTCAATCCCCAAACACCCAAGTGCTTTATTCTCCTCCAGGTTTGGCCATCATGATGCAGCTGTCCAGGGAGCTGAAGACACTGGCCAGGGAGTTCAGCCTTGCTGTTGTGGTGAGTATTCCTGCACTTTGTCCTTTGTGTGCTGGTGTGTGCTGTGGTGAGGAGCTATGAAGAGGCTTTGGAGCCTCTGGGAGTGGGGACCCCACTCCCTGCTCAGCAGGAACAAGAGGTTTGTACCCCACAGTGCTCTGCTCCCCAGCATAGCTCTGCATCTCTGCAGCCCGCAGATGTCTTGTTCCACTGAGTGTGGAGCAAGAGCAGGGCTGGTTTGCTGCCTCTTGCTATTGCTGTCCTCAGCCAACACAGCATTCTCTGCATTGAGCAAGGCAGAGTTAAGTACAGGGAGATTGCAAGGTTGTTTGTGTTTATTTTTGATATAACACCATTCATTTAAGGGGCTGGCCAGCTTCCTGGGTAACCTCTTAGTTACCCTGAAGGAACTGCAGGGCATTGCATCATCCTCTGGGAGCTGGGGACTGGAAGGGACCCTGCTCCAGTTTCCTCAGCTCTTGGCCAAACAATTGCATTTGCTAATGCAGCCAGACAGGTTATTGGGACCACAATTAATGTGTCTGAACTGGGAAGGACCCAACAGAGAATGGTGGTCTGCTGAGCCTGGCACTGGAAGGCACCTAGACAGTCCTGCTCTTTGTTCTGATAAAGTGACAAGGAGGTGTCTGGAAGGACACTTGGAGGCTCCAGCTTAAACTCTATGGGCGTCTTCAGCACCAGGAGTGATGCAGCTCGCAGATACAAGCGGGATCCTACCCGAGCACCTCTCTGGGCCAGTTGCCTGGGCTGTGTTTAGAAGGGATGGCACAGCTGTGCCAAAAAGGAGGGCTCAGGATGGAGAAGGAACAACCTTCACAGATGTAACAGACTGGGCATGATCTGTGACCTCCAGTGTTCCATTACACCGAGTGGCACTGCTTTTCCTGGGCACTGATAAGCCTGTTTGTGCTGCAGGTGACCAACCAGGTGACAAGGGACAGCAGCACTGGGGCACTGAAGCCAGCCCTTGGCCGCTCCTGGAGTTTCGTGCCCAGCACCCGGGTGCTGCTGGAGGTCAAAGATGCCACAGGGGAGAAAGGCCCCACGCAGCGTGTCGCTTCCTTGGCAAAGTCACCGCGCCAGGTGAGGCTCTCTGGCCTGGGCTGGGCTGGGGGAGCAGCTGTGTGACTTGGCCATGACTTCTGAGCAGAGGGTCAGGCAGGATCCAGCCTCACTGAGTGGGAGAAGAGCTCGTGCAGCCTGGCTGTGCACTGTAGAAGAGAGAACCATCTGTTCCCAGCAGCCTGAGCTTGTATTTATAGACAGGTTAAATATGTGGCACCACATCCAATCTGGATCACTGTGTTCCTCATGCTTGTCTCGCTCTCCTGGTGGCATGTGGGCAGTGGGGGTCCCATGGAAGTGGCTCCTACAGCTGCAGAGGGGACTGTGGCTTGAAGCCTGCCTGTGTACAGGCAGCACTGCCTGAGCCTCCCAGCTCCAAGCCTCCTCTGCTGCCTGATCCACACCGGTTTGCACGTGTGCTGGGCAGCCTAATGCATCCTGGATGTGCTGAATAATGGTGTGTCTGGGGATGTCTCAGAGCAAGATGTTCTTTCTTTGCTAAATTGCATTGTCTATTTGTACCTCTGCATTCAGCAGACCCAGTTAAAATGGGGGCACCAGCAGAAAAATCCTTAGGGGGATATGATTGGGGATTTCTGGCTCTGGGGCAGGGGATAGAGTGATGTAGAATCCCAGCAGTGTGAGGTTAAGCTTCTCTGTGTTTCTCCTTGCAGCCAACAGGGTTACAGGTGGAGCTGGATATTGGAAATGGTGATGCTCCCGAGCCAAGCCCAGTGACACCCACACAGGGGCTCTGATAAGAGGAAAAAGCAAATGTCAAGGTCCAAGAGAGCTGCACAAAAGCAGGCAAGCACGCTGAAGGTTTTACAGACTGAGAGTCCTACAGCCCTGGACCAACATGAAGAGCCTCTTGTTCTTCTGCCTGTGGAAGAGTGTGGGGTTCCTTGGAGATCTCCATGCTCAGCAGGTGCTGCCTGCAGTGTGGGCAGTGTGACAGCCAGGTCCTGTCCTCTGCTGCAGGCTTTTCAGCAGAGGACAGGTCACCTGTCCTCAGGTGTTGGCTGGGGACCAGCTGGCTTGTCCCTGCACAAACCTGTGACTCCCCTGTTCCCCCCACGACTCTCTCCCTCTGGTCCTGGAGCTCTGATGATGCTTGGGCAACTCAGGGGGGTCTTGGTTCTGAAATAAAAGGAAAAAGCTGTTTCACAATGTGGTTGTTGAGAGCTGGAATTCAGTTAAAGGTGACTGCCAGGAACTTAATTAAAATGTTCAGGTTTAGTCCCCCAGCAGGACTGGGATGGGACAGGCTGGGATGGGAAAGGCTGCTGATGAGCAGGGACATAATCAAATGCTTGATCTGATCTTCCCCCGAGAGTAACACCAGGCCCTGTGGGGAGCTGCTGGTGTCGTTGGGGCACTGCTGTTCTGCCTAAAGACTTGCTGATGACTGATGGAGGTTCTGATCTGGATGCCTGATGCTCAAGGACCTATTTAATTGCATGTGGTGATGTTTGAAATAATCTCTCCTTGCTCCAGTGCTTTCCAACTGCTGTTGCCTGCTCTGGGCAGTCTGGGCGCTTGTGTGGTGCCAGGGAGGAGATGGGAGACTGGAATGTGGTGTTTCCTCTTGATTCCAGGTATCTCAGATACCCTCATCTTCTGTGTAATAAGAGACCTCCTTAGCAGGTGAGCTGAGCTATGGTTGTCCTTCAAGGCTGCTGATGTTGAATTTGGGGACTGGGACTATTCAGGGCATGTTCATTAAGCTAATAAGCAGCACAGCTCCTAGAGCCTTCTAAGGCTGTGCTGGGCTAAGAGGAGTTTGATTTAGCCAGAATTTGGGTGTTAATTTCTCCAGAGTAGGCATTAACAGTGTCCAGCCCCATATTCCTGAGCAAATAGCTGCTGTGGGGAAGGGGCAGTTGAAAGGGATATGTGACCGCACGTTTTGGGTTCCCAAGAGGCAGCTCCAGGTCTCAGCATGGATTTTTGTTGTAAGTATCAGTCAGAGCTGTGTTTCCTGGGAAGCTCAGCTCTCAATGCTCCCAGGGCTGTGGTTCAGGAGGAAGGTCCCACCTCCTCCACTGTGGTCACCCAGCACTGTGTGCATTGGCCGTGGGAAAGGCCATGATCCCAGAGGTCCTGCTGATGGGGGGAACGTGCCCAAGCAACACCAGCTGAGCCATTAAACAGTTTTCAGTAAAAATAATGTATTTAAAGTTGTGTATTTATTTGTGTTTCTGGGCTTTCCAAGCTCAGGAGGGAAGGTTTCACTCCAGGGACTGCGGCCTGGCTAGAGGATGGTTTTCTTGGCTGCTGGAGGCCTGTGGTGATGTGGCTGGTCCTTACAAGCAGAAATTTAGCTTGTTATGTGTCTTGGAGCTGTGAATAAAGAGCTGGTGCACACAAATTTCAACTAAAACTGTATGCTGCTGTTTTATCTCTATCTGTGGTTACTTATGGGAAGCAAAACTCTTTGGGGAAGAGGGTGGAGCAGGGAAGAACCAAATAGAAACCTCCTGGATTATATTTGAACCAAGAAGGTTTTCTGGATGTTTTCTCCCCCTAACTTGCAGGAGGATGATAAGAGGAACAACTTGCTTTGAACTCTCATCAAGTGTAGCATGTGACCAGCCATGTGCCTGGTGTGCATCTTTCCTGTGACCCCTGAGAAATGACAGAAGAAACTCCACTCTTGCAGTCAGTCCTTGGGGAGTCATGGGGTGGTGATTCAACAGGGACATGGCCAGTCTTGTCAGGAAAGGTGATAACGTGAAGCTGATGCTCTTCCAAAGCTTCCCATCCCAGCTTTCATAGGCACAGTCATGACCAGGGGGGATTTTTCTCTCCTTGGCAATCACTTAATTGCAGCTGTGGGAATTTATGTGCTCTTGGGAAGCAGCTGGAGAGGTCAGGTGTGATATTGAGGCCTGGCTGAGTTTCGTGTGGCAGCTCCTCCTCTTCTGGTTGTGCTGTTGAGGTCACAGGGATGTCCTGAATTTCTGGCTGTGTTGCTGCAGGGAAAGCATTGCTGTAGATGCTGTTATTGCTCAGTGTGGGGACAGCAGAGAGGTTCAGGCTGTGGGAATCTATTACCTGGTCTGGAAAAACCACTTCTTACGCAAGCTTATTTGCCCTGAATTTGCATAGTAAAATTAGGCCAAAAAGTTTCTAACCTAACCATCCTAATTTGGCCTTTCTCCTCCATGCTCAGGCAGCCACTTTTGCAGCCCCTGCAAGGCAGAGCTTGGTATGTGTCTGCTCCCTTGCTTAAAATAGCTGGAAAGGCTGGAGGAGGGCAGTGAAACCCATCCCAGGGCAGACAGACAGGGCACCTCTTGCCCCAAGCAGCAGAGATGCCTGTTGGCACTATGGGTTTATTTGCCCTTGATATGTATAGAACATACAGCTAAGTGTGTGTTTCTGTGTACTGTGTGCATATTTGTGTGTGTACATGTCTGTCTCTGTACAGGTGTATCTCAGGAAGAGAGGGCACCGTCTCAAGCTGCACCAGGAGAGGTTCAGTTTGGACATTAGGAGGAATTCCTTCCCAGGAATTCATTCCCAGGATGGGCTGCCCAGGGAGGTCTGGGGTGCCCATCCCTGGAGGTGTCCGAGGAACCGCAGGACGTGGCACTTGGTGCTCTGGCCTGGCTGACGTGGTGGCGTTGGATCACAGGCTGGACTCGGTGATCCCAGAGCTCTTTTCTGTGCTGTGTCAGTACATGGTCTCTCTTGTTGAGCGATTAAACCTCGTGCACACCGCAGACTGCCCCGCAGCACCGCCCGGCGCGGGTCTCGAACCCGCAGCCCAAGGGCCGCCTGCGCCCTCCCAGCCTGCTGAGGGCGCCGCTGAATCCTCCGCGCCGCCGGGGGCGGTGCTGCCCCCCGCGCCCATGGCGGCCGCTCCGCCCGCCCGGCCCCGCGGGCAGTTGCTATAGCGCCGCCGCCGCCGAGCGCAGGGGCCGGGGCCGGCATCGGGTGGCCCGGCCCCTCTGCTCGCCCGGGACGCGGCTCCGCAGGAGGCAGGTGGGGCGCTGCCGGTGTTGGAGGGGCTGCTGGGACGTGAGGGGTGTTGGGACCGTGAGGGGACTGCCGGGCTGGGGTTGTGTGTGGGGACTGCTGGGCTGGGGGGGC
>VWZG01006024.1:478446-522752 GCA_013396735.1 Grallaria varia | reverse complement strand
GGCTGTCAGGTTTGGGGTGGGTGTGTGAGGCTTCGAGGGGGCTGTCAGGGTTTGGGGCTGTTGAGGCAGTGAGGGGGCTGCCAGGGTAGGGAGGGTGCATAGGGCAGGTAAATGTGGGGGCCATGAGACAGTGAAGTTGCCACTGGGAGTTATCCAGGGGCTGTAGGATGAGGGAACAGCTCGGGATTGGGGTGTTGGCAAGTGTGTGGGGACATGGAGCGGAAGGGGCTGCCAGGACCTGGGGGCATGAGGCAGGGGGAATGGGGATGCTTGGGCTGGGACAGGCAGGGGGATAGGGAGAGGCTGCAGCACCTGGGTTTGGTTTTGGGGAGATGGGGTAAAAGGGCTCCCTCGCAGGCAGCACTTGCAGGGATTCTGTAATGAGGGTGAATGGGACTCTAGTGCAGACTCTTTTTTTCTTGTTTAAAAAGTGGCCTTAAGGAACTATTCCCTTTTCTGACTTGTGCTCCCAAGGGCACTCTGGGGTTTCCTAGGTTTTTCCGATCAAACTGCTTTGAGAGCTGAGGAATTCTGGATAAGCACCATCGTTTTGTTGAGCTCTTTGCTTTAATTGTTATCTCTTTGCATCTTAACATGTCTAAGGTGTGATTTGGTGTGAAGGACCCAAAGTTATTTCCTTTTCTGCCCAGCTTCTGCTCAAGGTTGGTGGTGGTGGGGACACACAGCAAAGTGAAAGTTGAGCAGGTCCTTCCTTTGCCACAGAGCAAATGGAGTTCAGAAAATAAAAGTATTGAAGTGTTCCTGTAAGCAGGTCAAGGTGTTTCCTGTGGGGAAAGTATTGACTCATCCTCCGATTTGTTTCTTACCAGTGTTCCAGTGACTGCAGGTTAATAAGTGTCAGCTCTGCAGTGAGAACATGCACACGGTCCTGTCTGGGCCACCTCAGATAAAAAGGCTGAGGATGGACTGTATGGTAAAGAACTAGTTGCACTTTGGACTTTCATGTGTTTTCAAACACTGCAAGGACTGCTGGGTGTACTTAGGTACTGCAGAGTCAAGTGTAACATTAAAGGTAGATAGGAGTGCTTTAGTTTTATGGTCCTTTGATTAAACTGTGCCCATGCTAATCTTCAATTGGGTGGGACAGAAAGGTTTTATTTCTGTTTCATTTGAGCTCACTTCCTGGTCTCTGACACACAGTGTCTTCCGTGGGGAGCACAGGACGTGGTCTTGGTTTCGCAACAGTGTGGGCACTTGTGGCAGTTTTCTGTTCTTTCCAGCCTGGTTATGGAATTGGCAAAGCTGTGGATCTACAAAAAGCTTTTCTAGCTCTCCATGTCATTAGGATGGGGAATGACAGGTGCATTACAGGTTGGTATTGCATTGTTTGCACTGTAGTGGGTTGCATTTCAAAACTTTGAAGCTCAGATTTTAAGATAAACGATCATTAAGGCATACACATGATTACATAAACAAAGAGTTTTAATCCTTTGTCTTTCCAGTGTTAACTTGTTTTTCTAGAGCTGAGAAGTGGAGCAGAAAGCTGTGAGCTTTAAATGTTTCTTACAAATTCCAGATCCTTGGATTTCCCTACCTCAGCTCATCAAATACTGAATCCCCTTAACACCTGTGTGTCCACAATGGTGGGGAGAGGGATTTTGTAGTCATTCTTTGAAATCGTAATTGCTTTTGGTAGCGCAGTTGGGTCTAATGAAATCAAACAATGACCTTTGACTGTTGTGTTTCCCATTCTGGGCAGTTCTCTCTGGTGCTGGGAATCCTGGAGCAGTTACCTGACTGCATCTGTGTCTGCACATCCACTCAGCTGTAGCAACTGAAGTTTGAATTAATAGCTGATTGCCTTGACAGTGGTGTTCCTGGGTTAATTGCTCAAGATTTGCTCAATTGGATTAGTTTTAAAGCCATCATTTAAGTATTGTGTTTAATTGTAGGGTAGAAAACGTAGGCTGGCTTTCAGTGAGGTTCAGTCTTTCTCTCTGGAGGTATGTGTGTTTTGGCTCCTAAAATGAATGCAATACTCTGCAATGAGAGTAGAAAGGAATAATATGATTTTTTTTTTTTGTGGGGTTGGTGCTTGCTAATTGAGTTTATGACTGAAATGTGTCTTCTTCAGGTCTTCAGTTTTCTCTTTATTGTGGTTTGCTTCAGTGTGGGTTTGTGTTGTTTTGTTTGCTTGTTTGTTTGTTAAATCAGGTAATTTTCACTTGTTGTGCAACTTTGTAGCATGGTTTGTTGTTAATAACAATCTGAGATTGTAAACTCTTCAGTGGCACTGGGGCATGATCTGAGCTGAACTGCCAGTGCTGTATATAGAAGGGTTATTAAACCTGTGTTTTGGACTTTGAACCAGTTTTTGCCTGGTGGAAGAGTGTAAGCAGATTTCCAGGTCTGCTCTGGTGTTCCTTATCTGTGTACCTGCCTCTGGCTCACTGAGGGGGCAGGGTAGCTGGGCAGGCTGAGTCTGACCCAGGACTGCAGCTTTGTGTCCTCAAGTCTAGCCAGGTAAAATGCTCTCCTCACCTATAGTGTGTTGGTTTCACTGTGATACAGGCAGGAAAAATTTTAATTAGGGTTAGGATACTTTTGCGTCTGTTAGAGAGAGTATGTTTTCACAGGTATGTAGCATAGAATGGATTGGGTTGGAGGGAACCTTAAAGATCACCTACCCTCCATCTGTTCTCTAAACCTCCTGACCAGTCCTGAGGGATGCCTAGCCTGATCCAGGGATAAGAAATCAGATAGTATATTGAACCAAGTACTTGGTGCTTAATAAACACATTGTGGTAGAAGGATAATGTGAGCTGCAGATGAGTGTGTGTTCATGTCCTTTTTTCAGACACAACTGTGTGTTTGTGACCTGCTGCTGAGCAGGGAAAAGAGGACCTGTGGGTCCCTGGTAGGGAAAACTGAGGGGACTGAGTGCTACTCTCTGACTATAAGCATAGCCTGGCTTTAAATTACCTGGATATTGCTGTGAGTCTGGTCTGGATACTTGAGTCTGGATGAAGCTGGGGGGCGGTGGTGCAGCCAGAGCCATATGAGGTCTGTGATGCTGCTGTTCATCTGTCTGTGCTTTGTGCCGTACACTTCTGTGGACTCACGTGGTGCCAGTGTTTTCCCAGCCCTCCCCTGACTGCCCACATCCATTGTAAAACCCCAGCCTGGCTCCTGTTCCCCTAATTCCAGTCATTAGCCCTGATAGCATCTGTCTGTGGCTCCGCACATCAAGCCTCTTTTCCTCCCCTGAAACTGTCATTACAAGAAGCCAGAAATTAGCAGTGTGAACTTCCATCAGCTGGCACTCAGGGAGCATGGAATGCTTTGTGGGGTAAGTGTCATCTCTGTTTCTCAGGTGGGAGACTCCCATCACTGCTGAGCTGATGTCAGGACCAGGACTCGTCTGCATGCCAAGGCTTCTAACCTCCTGACGGTATGTGCCTCCAAAACCAATTATTCAGTCTTCAAACAACATTGCAAAGTTGAAAAGTTATAATTTGAGTATGGCCGTCAGATCGAGAGTTCAGATTTTGTGTTAGTTTTTCCCTTCTTTCTCAGCTGGTTTCGTCAGAACTGAGATGGCTCGTTCTAATCTCTGAAAGGCCTTTCTGGCTTGTTATGTTCCCATGAGGGAATTTCGTTGTTTCCTGAGATGCTGTTTATTCTTCTTAGTGTTTGTAAAATCTACAAATTCTTCGCATTAATTGCTCTTGGGGCTTTCCCTTTACTCCAAAATATTAATCAGGCTTTTTTCTCTAATGCCTTCTGACTCCTCTGCCAAATAGTCTTGGCATAGGAATTTCCATGTTTTATTTCAGTGGAGACTAAAATAATAATTTAACATCAGATTTTTTTTAATGCTGCCACATTTTTATTTATATTCAGGAGGTTGTGGGATGTGCTTATAAGAATATACTTAAGCAGCATATGCTTTTAATCTTTTAGTTTAGGCTGATGTTAACTGAGACTTTAAACAGGCAGATTTAAAATAAGTTCTTCTGGGAGTAGCGTGTGTCATAGTAACCTCTGTTGCAGAAGGATCCTTTGGGCATTATAATCTGTATTTATGCACCAATGATTTCAAATTGCAGTGTCACAAGTGGCAACATTGAACCCACACCACTTGGTATGTGTATGAGCTTTTGTTGGTTTGGTTTTCCCCAAAATGAGTCAGAACCCCACGGAAGTCCAGACTGAAACTGATGTTACAGCTTTTTGCTGATGTCAGAATACCTTGCTCTGAGAAAAATGACATCTGTGGATGGCTCCCATGTGTCCTTCACCCAGAGGCTGGGGATGTTGGAGTCACTCAGATGAGTATTTCCCCCAGCACTGTGTTTGAGGACTCTCTCCACGAGGTTGCATCATGTATTGATAAGTTTCTTTCCATAAACATGTTGATGTTCCTTAGGCCTTTGCCTGAGCCGTGGTTGTTTGGAAAACTGCCGGGCATGGAGGGTGATGACCAGCACGTTAATACTCTGCTCTAGTTTGGTGTTAAAATAGTTGTGGCTGAGCTGGAACCACGACTGGTATTGCTACTCGGAGGCAGTGAGGAGTTCCTGCTCCATGGGATTGCCTTTGAATTTGTTTGATACATATCTTAAAAATAGCTTTTATTCATCTGGTGGAATAGATTTCTTTATAGACACTTGGATCTGATAATCTGGAGGACAAACAGGCCTGTGGGTTTCTGAACATGTTTTAAAAGTGGCAAATTAATGGTTAAAAGAAGGGAAACATTTCTCTGTTTAGATTAACAAAATAACTTTTATTGAATCCGTGAGCCTCTTCCCATATATGCCCAGGACTCTCAGCTACCAGCAGAGACGGATAAAATGTCAAGCTTGATAGATTGTTGGAGCTGGTTTTTGGTAGTTAAACAATAATGAAGCTGTTGTGTGCTCGCAGGGAAACACTGTGCTCTGTGTATGGACTTGGGCCTGGAGAAAGTTCCAATTGTTCCAGAGAAGGGCAAGTTCTGAAATGCAGCTTCTGTGGCTGGTGGCACAGCTGCCCAAATCCCTGCCTGTCTTGAGGCCGTTGCACAAGCATTGCAGAGTAGTTTGGAAACAGTTTATTTTTCAGATTCCAAATAAAGTGTAGATTTCAAAGTCCCTTTTGACTGTATAATCCAAAAAGTAGAAATTGAAGCTGGTGTTTGCGTAGGGACTGATTCATGCTCATGGAGCTCAGGGCACAGGTTTCTGCCAGTCAGAGGCTGATATTCGCATAATTCATCCCTTCTGTTTCTCAGTTGTTGCAGGGGATCCGTGTCAGCTCTGTCAAATCTAGTCTGTCACTGTGCAAAGGGCTCTGGGGTAGGAGGAATAACATCTTTTGTCTTACGCAGAAGAGAAACAAGAGGGGCTTGAAGCAGATATTTAATCAAACCCACCACCTCAGCCTCCTTTTTGACAAACTATTTCTCTCTATTCTTGCTGATATTTATACTTGCTCCTCTGACTTGAAGACAAATCACAGACAGATTTTTGCAATGAAAACACCTCAGTCAAGAATGTCTTTGTGAATGAAGGAAGGAATTCCTGAAAAGAATTGAAATATGTTGTTCAGCTCTCTACTGGGCTTCAGGAGTGACTTGCAGTGCCCACAAGGTGAGCAAAGAGAGTGCAGCTGGAATTCAAAGCCCCAGTAAAAGACTACTTGTGTATAGGAAAATAACACGCTTAAAAACCAAGTACTTGCAGCGTTTTTTTTAATCTGCCTGTGCCTGTCTTCAGAGACATCTTGAATCTGCAAATAGCTCTATGTGATCGTCCTGAAAGGTGCTGGTACCGTCTCTAAACTCTGTGGGTGAAAACCTCTTTCAAGGTTTCAAATGTGTGTATTTAGGAGATAACACACAGCACGTTTATTGCAGTGTTACCATTTCGGTTTGCTCACCTCTTGCTGCTAAAGGCGGTTTGTATCACGTTTCCAGACAATGTGTTCAACTGCATATAATGAAGCCTTTTCATCCAGGAGAATGTAGGCCAAGCCCCAGCCTGGTTCATGAAAGGCTTTACTTTGTCTGGGGGAAGGAAGATGATTGTTCTTGGAATGAGGCCTTGTTTCTCTGTCAGTGCTACTCTGCCCAAAGCCAAAGGAACTTGGTAAGACATTGTTCTGGAGGCCTAAGTTTGCCTTTTTTTTTTTCTTTTGGATGTGGCTCTGAACAGGAGCTAAAGCTTTCACTGCTGTGGCAGGAATAACAGATGCAGGCTTGACATTGAATCTGTAATATATGGGTAGCATGTCCTAAAAATTCCCCTAATAAAAACAAATGTGAAGAAAAGGGTATCGCCTACTTCTGTCTACTGTATACTTGACTGATCAGCTTTAGTCCTTGATTACGGAGGAAACAGTTCCTAAATATGTATTTAACTTTCTGAACTTTTAAGTAAAAGAGAATTTTTACAATCTATAAAAGATTTGAAATCTAAGGTCCTAGACGTTTTCCTAACCAGCAGTTTAATAACATGCTGCCTTCCTCACACATTATTTTGTCTCAAGTCCCAAGAGTGTTTTTTTGTTTGTTTTGTAGGTTTGGTTTTTTTTAACAAGGCCACATTTGTCAGTAACTTTTTTTTTTTTAAGTTGCAATACCCCAATAAGTAAAACCAAGCTTTTTGAGCCATATTTTTTTCTGCATGTTAACCGTAATTTCCACTGTGAACTGAGAAAGTTCAAACAAATCCAACAACAAAAACCCCAAACAATGAAAAACAAATCCCCCAAACAAAACTCAACAAACAAACCACCAAAAACCAACCTGGACCTGCATTGTCTTTTGCACTTGTGTGAAATGTGAAGTTGGTGTCAAAATAATCCTGTCTTGTCCTTTTTCTAGGTATTGTATGTTTTGTTCTAATGTGAAGTTGTTAGGATGCTCTGCAGAAGTGCAAGGAGGTCATTCACTTTCAGCATTTCTTCCCAGAAGTTCCTCACTTGTGTGAGCTGTGGTAGTTCTCTGCAAGTACTTAATTCCATTACAAACACAGTCCTGCTTTAAAGAAATGAATTACTAACTTGTTTCCATTCCCTGATGGGGCATTATCTGCTTTTTATGTGTGGAAAACTGAAGCACAGAGAACTGAAGTGACCGGATGCTCAGAATGTCTGTAACAGAGACAGAAACTGAAATCAAAAATGCTCACCCTCCACTGTCCCACATTATTTATCCTGTTACTAATCTGAAAATAATTACCCAATGGGATTTGTTGAAATTCAGGTATTTTTGTTTCAAATAGGAATATCTGGTCTCTGATTTTGTTTGTGTAATCAAAAATGGGGCAGTTTCTTCTGAACTATTGAACTGAGACAAATAGAGCTCAGAATAGAAGAAAGTTCATGTTGATGTTATCAGGTCAGTGGTGGAAAAGACTGTGTCATGGGGAACTTCTTGTGTCTGCTTGTGTAGAAGTGCCAGATAAGTTGTTTGTTTTGGATCCGAGGACAGAGGTGAAGATATTTTGAGGTTTTATTTCAAAAATAAGAGTTATTTTTTTGTTAAAAGGCTGTATGAAAGTGCAAGGCAGCTTAGTGTTTTCCCAGCCTCTGTGATAAGTTGGTCTGTTTTTATTCTTCATGCCCCAACACCAGGGTTTAGTCTAATACGAAAATCTTGTCTGCTGTTTTACGAAGTAAACAAACCCAGAATGGAAAGAAATGCTCCTCCCAGTTACAGAGAAACAAAATGAAAATGTGATGCTGTCTCTGTACTGCAAAGGTCGAGGAAAAAACCCAAGGCAAATTAAAAAAAAAAAAAAACAACAAAATGAAGAGGATTTGTTGGTTTATAAAACCCAATGATTTCTGGAGCACTGACTCACGATGTCTGAATGCCTGGGCTTGCCAAAAGCCGTGCACTGAAATGTGACCCTGAGCTGCCTCTGGGCCTGGGCCATATATGGGAAATTCCCTCTCAGAGACAAAGGTGGGGAATCCAGGAGATGCAGGTCCCTGACAGGTCTGAAGCTTTTATTACCTCGTATCCTTCCAGTGTTTTGTGAAAATACATTTTATACAGGTTGGACCCAACGGTGATTCCAGGCTCAGTGTTCTCTGTTTGATCCAATGGGTTTAGCAGGATTAGGTGAGCTGTGCCACCAAAGGATGCCCATCCTGCCTCTGCTGGCACTTCACACAGGTGCTTAAAAGGCTTGACAAAGACTTTGAATGTTCTGCCATCATATATGTCTAGAGACATGGCAGTGTAGGAGAACTGCCTTTTTTGGGGATAATGGCTTTAGTTCCAAGAGACAAATGTGCGTTTATTTGAGTGGTTTGTGCTGCTAATGTGGGTGAGCTCCTGTGTGTGCCCTTGCAGAATTTCCTGGGGTTGTGACTCCTCAACTCAGTAGCCAAAAACACATGACCAGATGGCTGTTAGATTTGTTCATGTTTAAGTTTGAATAAACCCTGGATTTTAGGCTGCTTTGTTTTGGGTTTCCTAATCCTTAGTGTTCTGCATAGATTGAGACTGGAAGGAGAGAGGCACAGCAATGGAACAAGAATGGTGGTAAAGGAGCCAGTTTACAGTCCTTTAGCCCTAGAAACAAATACTGTGGATGGCTGGAAATGGACTTTTCCACATCTGTCCCATGAATGCTGTAAGGAGCTCATGCTAGTCCTGCTGGCACATGTGGCATGGTAAGGCTTGAACTTTCCCTCAGTTTTCAAGCTCTTACCCAGGGCTGCTTGTAAGCAATTCTGACTTCAAATGTTTCAGTGCTAAATGGAGATTGACATAAAAGTAGTATTTACGGAAATGCTTTGAGTGCAACTTCAAAGTGCTTCTCAAAGTTCCACCTGTACTCACTTCCTCCAGATGAGGGTGGGGACTTTTAACTCGTCCACAGATGAGGTGACTAAACCATAAATAAACTCACTTTTTTATTCCGGTATCTTTTGTTGTCTCAGTAACAAAACTAATCTTCAGGTTTGTATTCCATATCCTGGACCTTTTTTTAACTACTGACTAATTCCTAAGTATTTCTGCAGTCTAGGAGAGCAGAGCTTCCTACACCGTTTCAGATGTAATGAGTGTGCTGGTCTTTGTATGTGTCTGCAGTTGCATTTTATTCTATTTCAGCACCTAGTTTGGATTTGAATTCATGTTAATTTGGAATAGGCATAGCTCTGAAATGAGTCTGCAGTGTTTGTACTTGTTATGATGTGCCTCAGTTATATACATCCAGATCTGTTTCAGTCCAGCCAAATAAAAATTATCTTTTTTCAAGCTCCAGTTAAATAGGTTAGAGGTTGCCTGCCAGTCTGCACAGAGCTGTGGTACATGCAGTCTTACTGCATATACACTTTGCGACTTGTATAAATTCTGTGGGGTTTAGAGTAATTTTTTTGGGGTTTTTTTTGTTTTTTTTTTTACTAACAGCTCATGGAATAAAGGGGGAGAAGAGTAGGTTTTGCGTGTGAGGAATATTGAGACTGTATTTTGATTTTGGAGGGGGAAGATCTTGAAGTTTGTTGTTTAAAAATAAACCTGAAGCTTGACACAACAAGTAATTTGTGGGATTTCCCACCAGTGTTGTAGTTTATCAGCAAACACTTGATTCTGAGTGTTGGAAACAGGGTAACAGCCTGGAGTTTTTGGAGCATTAGTGCCAACTGCAATCCCAATTTCAGGAAAATTTACTGTAGTTGTGGCTGACCCTGTCCCACCTCCAACCCAGTCTCAGCTGCTGGCTGAGTAACACTGGAAGCCTTAAGGTTATGCTTGTAACTGTCCCTATTTTGGGAACAGCTGCTGTAGAGGATTCCATCTCTCTGAATCCTCATCCACCAGGTGGGCCAGGGGGTTTCTGTGACATCACTGCAGTTTGCGTCCCCACCTCTGCACACTCTGGGGGTGAGGCTTGTTTTAAGTTTGAGGAGTTGTGCCTCTGGGATAATGCACCTCTTTCTTCTTCTTTCAATTGCTTGTGCTTCATTCCAAAGATGAACTGTTGATGAATATGTGATTTATCTAGTTGGAGGGGAGGTTTGTGACCTCCTGTTGCAATGAAACAAGATGTGCAGTTAGGCCTCTGGGGCCAAGGATTTCAACAGATATAGCCTGATCTCTTTTTATCTGAAGTGGGAACTCTAGTGGTGTGATGAGAATACAAATTGATGTAATTTCTCCTGCCGGTTTTTTGTCCAACTCCCTCCATTCCCCCCATTTAGGAGAAGAGTGTCATTAAAGGCATCCGACAGGGGTTACCTTCTTCTCTGGTGGAAGCTGAGGCAAGTCAAAGCTGTTCCCAGGATGTCCCTGATTAAACTGTGGATCTGCTGCTGTTTGTTTGCAATACCCAAATGCTGAAGTCACTTAGTCCACAGCAGTCTTTTGCAGCACAGCAGAAACTTATTTTCAGCAACTTTCTATTCTGGGCATTGTAAAACTTGCTGAGAGAGTGAGGTATTTGTAGCATTGAGAGGAGAAGGAGGACTCCCTGAAAAGCATCTGGTGTGCCTTTGGAGCCCCTCTCTGGCTTCCAGGTGGGCGCAGACCCAGCAAAACTCCCCCAGCTATTGTCACACGGATGTCAGGGAATAGTGGTCTAGGTGGGTTTTGAGATGAAGTCTGGAGAATGACAACCTTCCTGGGATAGAGCTGATAAAGCTACACCGTTATTTAAATGTTCTGGTTTTCACTGAGCAATTTTTTGCTACATATTGCAGTTATTGCAATCACAATTTTAGCAGTGACCCACTGCAACTAAATCCAAGAAGACTTGTGATGATGTGAATGAATACAGAAGAAATTCCATCATGGAACTTTTTCTTTGTAATGAAAAGGACTGATTGAGTTGGCAATGATAGTTTAGGATTCCTGGACTGCTCCTTGATAATGTTTTCGTGGACAGCTTCCATGTTTCACTGCCACTTTTGAATGTGGGACAAAGGACAGAGACACAGGTGCACCCACACAAGATGCTGGGAGGATGGGAATGGTAAAAAAAGTGGAGTACTCTGGAATCTTACTTGTCCAGAGTTTGCTTTCTTCTCTTCCTGAGTTGGTTCATGCTATATATTACAGCTTACTAATTTAGTCTTGCTGATGAATATCGAACTAGTGTGAAGGAGCATGGGGGCTTTTTGAATTGTTTTTCAGCATAGCAGGAGAGTGGGAGGGAGGTAAATCTATCTGAGGTCACAGCACATTCCTTGGGAAGAGGTATGGGAATGAGGAATTGAGATACACTGGGTAAGATAAATAATTTTCTAAAACCAGTCACATGATTTCATTAATCATGTTGTTTTGTGTTAACTTGCTGGAAGAATGTCACGAAGGAACGAGGCTGTTGAATTTTCATCTTGGCAGATGTCTCAAGACCTAATTACAGTTAATAGCAAGAAGAGCTTTTTATCTAAATATTTTTCAATATGTGAAGTGCATTGGGTCAAAATAAACAGTTTATATGGAAATAATACTCATCCCAGGTACCTAGTTCCTTACAAAATGGGATTTCCAAGCTTTTTGTGATAAAACGGGGGAAATTTGATGTTACTTGTCCTACAGAGGAGAGGGAAAGCAGGTGAGTGTTGAGTTTGCAATTCAGGTGCAAGCCTAGGAGTCAAGTGAGAGTGTGTCTGTTTCTACCTTTGGAATCAGTTTCCCAGGAACTGCTCTATAAAGCACACAGCTTTACAAACCCATTTTCTCAATTTTCAGATGGGAATTGCAGCTCTGTGGTTTCAGAGGTGCTTGAAGCTGAGCTCCTTTGTGCTTGTAACAGTAGTTGTGGGATTTTAGGTGCTTTCACTGGAGATCTGTCTGTAAATCTTCTACCAAACAGAGCATCAAGTGCTGCTGGGAGTAAGCTTACAAATTACTCAGAGCATGTTGATAAACACTGATACAGCTGCAGAATGTCCTTAGAATACCCACTGTGTTTCTTCCACGTATTGCAGAGCTCTTAATTTTTCTCTCATCCAAGCAGATTTTCCAAGGGCTTACCTTGCAAATTGTTTACTCAATGTACAGCAGGTTATAGCAGCATAAAAGGGTCTTTGTCTGCACAGTGGTTTCCTCTGTAGCACGTACCTGGGAAGTTGTGCTGGTGCTTCTCTCGCTCGGCAGCAATTTCAGCGATAGCGTTCGCTGAGCAGTGTGTGGCTGTGCCGAGCTGCTGTGGCCCTGTTAAAGCCCTTCCCTGCTCTGCACCCTGCCCCAGTGGGCTGCCCTGTTTACTTTCTGCTCCGTGCTAAATGGATGTCACTTCCTTCATTAGAATGCTGGTGCACAGCCAGATTCCCTTCCTTTGGGCTTGCACGCTTGGAGCAGCAGCGTGCCTGGTAAGGGCACATGCTGCCCAATCCAGCTGTTTGCCACACTCCCCGAGCTGGCTCCTGGCTGCATGCCTTGGGATCTGCTGGGTCTTCCGGCATTCCTGACACCCACAGGCAGAGTCTTTTGGAGGCATCTCTGAGGTATTGAAGCACAGGCGTAGCTGCATCAGGCTGTGTTGAAGATGGATTATTACTGGAGGGTACAAGCTGCACTTCCAGCCACACACTGTCTGCATCCAGCAGGGAAGGTGTAGCCAGCACACAGACATGGCGTGCCAGTGTCAGCCCACTCTGGCCGTCAGGAGCAGCTGGTGGACGTGAGTGTGTGGATGCTGTTTGAGGGCACTCCTGGATGCACAGAATCCTCACCGAGGAGCCACAGGAACCCTGGACATCCAGCTGTGACTTTTCTCAGCGTGGATTGACCTGAGCACTCTGCCTTCATAGCTGGGCAGGCTCTCACCTGGGAAGTTTTAGACCCACAGCAAAGGTGCTGATCAAACTGGTGAGTGATCATATATTTGTCTTTGTAAGGATTTTGCTTTTGCATGCTCAGATGATTAGGGATGGGGAATGTCTCCAGACATTTGGAAGGTGCGGAACAAAATTGAAAAATGCCTCCTCCTTCCAAACCAAAATTGCTGTGTCTCTCCTCCCTGAACACTTCTGTTTCTACCTGTGGTATAGTGCTGATATTTAATTGCTCATTTTTTTTTTTTAAGGTGTGCATGCTGTCACTGGGTCACAGATGAACTAGTGCCTTTACTTATAAACACATTTTTTGTATTCCTACATAAAAATCTGATGTGCTTGATCCAGCTGTGATATACAGCAAATAAGACCTGCCCAGTTTGTGACAGATGGCCAGGGCTGGTCCCGTCTCTTCCTTTTCTCATGCCCTGTACTGGTTGAGACACCATGTCATGCTCAGACTGGCAACCTGCCTCCTTCCCTTGTCCCTCCTGTGAGTGGCTCACTTGCTGACTTTTCCAGCTGTCCCAGCATATGGTTGCTCCCATTTATCAAAATTCAGGTCTGTATGGGTGGGACACAGGCTGATAAAAATAGTGCTTCATGCATAAATGGCATTTGAGCAGATTATTCCACAGCTGTTAGGAAGTAAAAACTAATTTTTGACCAAGCTGTGAATTCAGTTTGTTAATGGTGGGTTATTAGTGAAATTAATTTTAGCAAGGGATTTCTTACCAGTGCAGGTTTAGCGGGGAAAAAAAAAGTACTAAATCGTAACAATGAGCAACTGGCCAATGTCGTTAGTGGGTCACTAAGGTGGTTAACTCATTAAATGCTTCAACCACTGCAAAATAGCATTCATGAAAGTGAGATCTGATTAATTTAGGAATTTTAAATGTGTATTATCAATACATGAATATTTTAAAGCCACACTGCCTTTTTCTGGCCTCCTGGACTGATTTCAGTGATCTTCAAGCTCCTAGAAATGGCAGGACCTGCTGCTTTTGTGAACAGCATTATTCCAGTCTTGCCAATAAATGTGGCTTTGCAGTTGTGGAGCCACACGATGGATGCCAGGCTGGACATGTGTTGTTGTAGAGCATCTGTAGTTGATCTGAAGGCAGTGAGGAGGTAGCAAGGAAAATGGTTTCTTGATGAATGAGGTGGAAAGAAGAGCTTGATGGCTCAGGGAGCTGATGGCAAAGCAGCTCATTATGGTGAGTCTTCTCTAAATTAGGAGGTGTGAAGCAGCTCTTAGGGCTGATGAGCAAACACCACTGGAAGCTGCTGTGTTGCATCTCCCTGCCTTTTTGGCACCCTGCTCCATCTGCGGTAGCCTCAAGGGTCATCAGCCCTGCTGTTCCAGCGGTTCAAGGCCTCTCAGGAGCAGAAGTACTTGTTGCTGTGGCTTCTCATGTGGGAGTAAAATCAGCTGCTTCTGGGAGTTCATTTCCTTTTGATCCCTTAATTTAAGTGTCTCATTGGTGCTACTGCATTCCAGCTGCTGGATTCCTGAGTAGTCGGGAAAAGAAGGCAGACCCAGTCCTCAAGTGCTTTATTATACAGAACTGAAAGCTCATTGATTCTGAGATGTTCCTTTTGCTGGTTCTAGTCCCTTATGTTTTGTACTTTGGAAAATAAAGGGAAGTTTTATATTCAAACATAAACCACAGTTTCCCTCTACAGCCACAGCCTACCCTTTGATAAAATTCAAATAACATGTGTCGTAACTCCTGTGTGTAGGTAGTGATCTCAGATACTGCAGCTGGCAAGGTCATGGCAGTGATATTGCATATATAGTGAGAACCTGAGTTGAAACACTTCTTTAAATGAAGATGGAAAGCATAAGATTCCAGGCCTGCATTATGAATCCTGTCTTCAACTGTGTATGGGAGGAAAACTTTGACATCACTGGTATTTGCTCCAGAATTAAATCATGCTTGCAAATTTATACAGAACTCCTGGTGGTGTATAGAATATGTTAATGAACAGGTGATGAAATGAATTTTACTCTTGTGTTAAAATTCACTGAAGAGAGGTATGGCATCCACAGCTTCATCCTGAAAAAACAAATGGATTTTAAAAAGCAGTCCAGCAGAGCATGATGGAGTGCTGGCACCACTTTGGCCACAGAAGACAGCAAGCAACTCCCTGCCAATACTTACTGGATTTCTTCTGGCTTTCCTTAAAGCAGCTCAAGAAAAAAGATAGAACAGTCCCCCTTCCCAGGGTGATATTGCCATGTGGGTGGATGTGTTTGCAAGTCTGGGACAGACTACTTGATCTTGTGTCTCCACCCTTGATGAAACTCTTTCTCCCTTTGCTCTGGCAGATGCTCCAAGTGCAACAGGCAGTTAGGATTTAGGGCAGGTAGTTTTTGGCTGCCAGAAGTCACTGTTGGGCCACTTCCAGTTTGCCAAACCCACCCTCAGGTCCGTGGGTGGAACAGTGGTTTCTGTGGCTTCCATTAGCCAGTGTGAGCATCTTGTCCAGGAATAATGCTGGTATCAGTAATGCCTGTAATGTCAGTCTTGCCAATAAATCAACATCTTTTATTCACGATATTCCTTGAGGATTCCTGAAATCCGTGATGTCATTACCTTTTCCAAGCTGTCACACTGATATTAGTCAGGTTACTGTAAGTATTTACCCAGCCCTTTCCACTGGATATTTATTTGCACTTCCATGTAGCTCTGGAGCTCCTTGAGTTTAGAACAGCACAGGGCAGGGCTTTCCAGTTCTGACCCTCAGACTCTGCCACATTTCTAACAACGACCCAGGGAAATGAGCAGTTCCTGGATGGTGCTGACCAGTTACGTCTGCATAGGTAACAAAATACTTAAGAGAATGATTTGGCTGGAGCAAACATTGTAGAATTATTAAGGAAACTGCCATCCGGAAATCTCACTGTGGAATTCTGCTTGCTCGGTGCTCTCCCAGTGGCAGGGCTTGTTTCCTCAGGTCTGAAGTTCATCCTGTACAGATCAAAGGAAAAATCCCTCGTGAAGCAGCTACTGAGTCTTGCCTGTATTTCTGTTTGTTGTCTTAGTGCAGCTGCAGGCAGGTACAGAGATGTTTCAGAGCTGTGCCATCCTTTGCCTTCAAGAAGGGAGACACCTTTGGAAAAATGGTACAGTCCTGGCTATTAGCTGGACATTTCCCTTCCATGCTTTTGTAGCTTAGCAGGATTAAGGTTCTTTAAAGCAGTGCCTGATCCTTTGTCGGCCTTTTAATTTGCTGGCAGTCACGGAGCTACAACCCCAGCTGAATGCTGAGCTGTGTCTTGCTTTATCCCAGATTGTGCACTGCCTTGTGTTTTTCTTCCCAATGTTTGACATGTTGCAATGTTCCAGAGTGAATTAGTAGGCTGTTTTCTTTTAGGAAAACAGTTTTTGGAGGCAGGCAGTAGCATTTGAGGGTTCTGTTATCGTGGGTGGCCTTCAGCTTGCAGGGGTCCCTGAGACAGGAAGGGAGTTTGACTCTGGACACAGTTTTCCACTGCTGTGGACATTGTGAAGGCTTGTTTGGCTGTGCAGCTTTCATGTTGTTTAGATTTGCAATTCCTAGGAAGGAAAAAAACCTCCAAAGAGCATAATTTAAAATAGAAGTTCTGGATTTTGCAATAGACAGGCTGTGTTAACTGCTGAGTGGGATGGAGAGCTTGAAAGCTAATGTGCAGAGAGAAAAGGGGTAATTGTTTCTTTTATCGATATCATCTAAAGTATGTGTTTGATTGCAGTGCAGAGCTGATACAGATGGGTGATATGCTATTTCTGTTCATGGAACATGGATTTATTGTGTTCTGGTTGCCAGCCTAAGTGCAATTTACACTATTTATTGAGATCTGGTTGCCAGTGTAAGTACAATTTACAGTGCAGGATGTACACATCAGTTGCACCAAGAATGCATCGTGTCATGGATGTGTAGATTTTCAACATTGCAATGTGCTGACCCTGCGGGGAGGGCTCCTGGCTGAGCTCACACTGGGGGATTTGAAAGGCTGTGTCCGGGACAGTGGGAACTCTGACCAGCCAAATTCAGCGAGGTTTTTTGAAAGGATTAAAGATGCCACTAAAGCTGCAGATACTGGAACAGCACCAGACTGCAAAAGCTTCCCAATTCAAGTACATCAGCCTGAAAGATTTAACACGGCTTAAAAAATAAAAAGAACAGGACAATGTTGGTATATTATACCAAATAACCTTCAGGATTCATACCAGCCCCCTTCCCTTGGGAATCTGGAGTTCCGTAGTGGCAGTACTGACTGAGGGGGAAGGAATGAATTGGATGTGTAGCTTAGAAATGTTTTATTTCTAAAAGTTTATAAAATTGAGCAGTTGCTCAGCACTGTCAGCAATGGACCTGATTTTTAAGACATAAAAGAAACACAGTTCAGGGACTCCTGTGTGAGAGCAGAAATGCAGAGGAGGCAATTTGTATTCCGCTTACCCGTAAGTGATGACACATGGGGTGTGCTCCAGAAACTGAATGCCCAGATGAATTCAGATTTCTTTGTAAACTCCCAAAAGCAAGTTTATAGCAGTGTATTTTTGGAATACTGCTGCATAGGAGGTCTTGGAAGACTTCAAAACTGAGCATTTTCCACTGGACCATTAGGATTTTTAGGTAAGTATATGTGTGTGTCCATATGTATGTATATATATGTATAATAAACAAGTGATTATGTGTCTCAGATATAATAGTTTTCCCAAGAATTTAGTGGAAGCCAGTGTTTGATTTTTCTTAGGTTACTGACATTGACTCGCTGTGTGATGATTTAGCCTTGTCATGCTGTAAATCAACTGAGAACTGGCACATGTGAAATCAGGGGCTCCACTGTCCTTGCTTTTATTTTATCTTTTTAGATTTTGCAGCTGTAAATCTGTTGAGGGATTCAGGATAAAGCTGAAGAATAGCTGTCCATGATTTTATTTAACTGCTAGCTCTATGCTCTGTGTTTTGAACTTCTGTTTTCCTGATGCACAAAAACCAAGGTATTGCAACTTAAGTGAAATAGAGACAGCCTGTTACAGCAAACTTAGAATCTCATACAGCCAAGTGGAACATAAAATTCATCTTATCTTCACATGAAATTCTAGTAATAACTGTCTTGAACTGTGTTTGTCCCTTCCCACCAAAGGCATGTCGTGCTGGGCTGGGTGTGTGGGTTTTCCAGGGGGGAGGACCACAACTTAAAAACACACTGTTAAAAATGAACGATGGTGGGAAGTTTGGCTGCCTCTCACGCCTTATTCCTACCTTGGAACTGTATCCCGTGTGGTCTCCAACGCGTGTGTTCTCTTGCAGGTACGATGTGGGCGAGCTGCTGTAACTGGTTCTGTCTGGATGGCTCCCCCGAGGAGATGCAGCCCCAGCCACAGCCGGCACCCCAAGCCCAGGCCTATTCCAACCCCGGCTACAGCTCCTTCCCCTCTCCCACGGCCCCCGAGCAGAGCTGCAAGGCCTGCGGCGTGCACCTGGACAGCTCCGCCGGGAAGGTGAGTCCGGCCCGCCCTGGCAGCAGCTGCTTCCTTTGACCACTTGGGAAAGAGTGGGATCTACACCAGAGGCCTCTGACTGAGGACATTCCTCGTGGGAAAAGACAGCTTGCCTTGGCTTCTCCGTCTTCAGTCATTCTTTCACAATTAGGCATCGTTAATGTGACTGGAAGTGCTTAACCTTCCTTTCCCGGGCCTGAAAGAAGACAGGCCAACTGCTGATAATCACTTAAAGGAGCATTAACTTAAGCATGAGTTATTGTTGTTTAAAAACACTCATGTCCTTTAAAAAGAAATACGGAATTTCTGGCAAGAAGTGCTTTTAGTGAAGGAAAATCTGCCTGTCTCTTTTCCAATCTTGTTGCTCAAACTAAAAAGCCAAGGAGGTTTATTGAGGGTTTGTGTAGAATTGCTGAAGCAAAAAAAAAACCTCACAAAATGAAGTACAAATCTATTTTATCTTGTTTTTAAACTTGATTTGTAAATATACGTATGCCAAAATAATTGCTGCGACAAGAATTTAACTCGGGAATGGATCCTGCCTGGGGCATTATTTGGGGGCATGATGGGTCCTATAATGCTCCTTGAAAATGGTGAGGAAAGTTGGTCTGCACCCACAATCTGTGGCTTATGATCTATAGCATGTTACTGAACTTGAGAATATGAGAATGTAGAAATAATGGTAAATTTTGGCTGCAGCTATTTTAGATTAGATGGAAAAGTTCATAAATTGGTCTTTCTTGCCCCTTTTTATTCACACATGAGGACACATGAGGGAAATGGTAAGTCTGGGTGGAGCTATTGCTTTTTACACACAGAACAAAGGGATGCTGATGCATTTTTGCACTGAGAAGTGTTTTTGCTCCAGAAATCACTGAAAATTCAAACTTTGGTAATATATTTTGGGAGTTGGGTATATATGGTGATAAACTTGGGGTATGTAAGTATGCTTAGGCTTTTCCTGATGCTGGGGCAGCTGGAATGGTGCTGTCATTGACTCTGTAGTGTTGTCTTTAACATTGTCCTCATTAATGTGATGTGTCCTCACAATTGCTTGTGAAAAGAGTTATCCTGGATCCAGTGTCTGCTCTTCTGCAGTATAGCAAATAATGGATGTAGATATAATTTTGCTTCTGTAGTGAAGCCATTTCAGCCAGTTCAGTGTGGGCTCAACAGCAGCAGTGCCAGAATCATGGCCCCATTTTCCCTGGTATCTTCTCAAATCCCTGTTTCATATGAGCTGCCTGTAGAGCAGTCTTGCACAGAGCCACCACTGCCTCTGGGTGAACACACTGAGCAGGGTGAGGTCACTCTGGTGCACAAGTTGTAGGGATCTGCTAAAGCAATCAAAGACATTCCTGCCCCCAGCAGCCTCCCTGTTTTCCTGTGGGATCTGGTGTCCCTGTCCCTGGGGCAGCAGAGGACAACAAGTGCTTGCGTCCTGCTCAGACTGTCAACGAAACTGAGTCTGAGGCTTATGTTCTGTATCCCAAAGGAGCTCCTGAACCTCCCTCCCACCTTCCTGCACCACCACAGCTCCCGAGCAGCATCTCTGGGAGTGGCTGGATCTCAGTGGCTGCAGGTGGGAATGCTGGAACAGCTGCAGGAAGGTCTGACAGAGCTCATCCCTCAGGCCTGGGTCTCCAGTGGGAACCAAACACACAACTCATAACACACTGATGTGTTTGTAAGCCATGATAGTTCTTTAGTGCTGTTGCTGTGGTGTCAGGAGGGTATGAAATGCTGCAATGGCAAACTCTGCTCTCTGCTGGGAGAGGTAGCGCCTTTGAACTCCAGTGTTCAGTTAATGTTTATTCTGAAATACAGTGGATAAAACCTCATTCCTTCTGCACTGGTGACCATAAGGTTAACCTAGACTGCTTTAAAAAAACCCAGAGCCAACAAACAAACAACCCCAAAAAGCAGAATGGTGGTATCTGAAGTATTTGATGTTTCATCAAGACTGTACTTTAATTTTCATGTAACATGGCATCTACCAGAAGGATTAGGATAGGGCACATTCTTACAGGATGCTTTCAAGTCACTGTTGGAGCATCTTTAAAGGGTGTAACATTCAATCATGGTAGCAAAATCTGTGAGGTTTTTTGGCATTTACCTTCTCTTAGATGACTTTTTTGATCTTGGTTTTCTGCATCAAACTGACATCACAAAATCTTTTAAATTTAAACCAAGCATTCTTTTGACTCCTCTCTCTACTGATTAAAAGCTATGGCATCCTTGGTGGATATTTTGGATTGTTATTCCTTCCTCCCCATTTCTGATTTCAGTGCCCTGAACTGGCTGACATTTTCAGGAAGATGCTTGTCTTTGCACACGTAAGGAAAAGGCTCCTGACGAGCTGGAGTGTAAGATTAAAAACCCTCTGAACAACAGGAGTGAAAGGTTGAATGTTGGTACTTCATGTTCTCCTGCACACAGAGATGAGCCAGGGGCATCAGAGCCCCAACCTCTGCGGGATGGGCTGTTGGAGCAAACCAGGAGCAGCTTCCATCCTGGACAGGCCAGTGTGTGGAGTGTTTCAGTGCTGTCTGACACCCTGACCGTGCTGTTTGGGAGCATCAGACACGGCCGGACCTTTTAGGAACAGGCTTTAATTTACACCAGCATTTTAAACTACTCGTTCTGAAGAGCCCGGTGCCTTCAATCACTGCCCTTGTAGTTGGAGTTCAGCAAATATATCAAAGCTGTAAAAGCTGCTTGATGCTGAGCTGTGGCCAACTTGTGCCTGTTTAAACACTTGGGGCTCAGATACAGGCTGGGGAATGTTTTTGTCTGAAGATGAATCCTAGTGCTGAACTGATAAGCCAGAGATATGCCTGGGTTTATTTTGAGTTCTCAAATATATAATCTGATGACTAAGGCAGGCTGTTATTACTGTTAATGGCTTGCAAGAAGCAGTCTGGATAATTCAGTCCTTGCGCTGTTCTTGCTATGTGATACCTAAAGATGGGAGTGCTCCAGGAGGGGTTTTCTGGCTGGAAGGTCCTTGGCAACACAGTGGTTCCCTTTGGAGCAGGTTTGGCAATCTGTAGGGCACAGGGAGGTTTCCCCTGCCAGAGAAATGTGGCATTGTTTGGGGTTTTAGGGGTTTTCCTTCATCTTGGTTCTTCTGATTGTTGCTGTGTCAGAAATGGGCAACTGAGAGAGGGCAAGTTGTCAATGAGTTTATTTTCCACTCCTCTGCCTTTGTGGAGTGTTTGTTCCCCTGCCTTAGGCACACACAAGCTTTAGTTCCTGTCTCTGCCCTGAAAACTTCTCGAGAAACAGGATTGCTCCTGCAATCACAGGGTCACTAAAAGTCAGTTACGTGTTAATGGTTTTGATAATGACCA
This sequence comes from Grallaria varia, assembly GCA_013396735.1. NCBI lineage: Eukaryota > Metazoa > Chordata > Aves > Passeriformes > Formicariidae > Grallaria > Grallaria varia. Next base: position 501,157 of record VWZG01006024.1, on the reverse strand, counting down.
AGTTAAGGAAAACTTCTCAAAACTGGCCGTTCTGTGGGAATTGCCTTTCCTGCCTTGCTTTGTGATTGATGAAAGTCACTTTTCCTTGGCAGGCCCCCAAACAGGCAGGGATTTGGAGATGAGGTTTCAAGTTTGCGTGAGCAAAAACTTCTCTGTGGTTGAAATGCCAGGGGAGGAAATTGGGATTTTTTCCACTGTCACTGGAAGTGTGTTCCAAGGTCTAAATGAGAGGCTTCTTAATTGTAATTGTGAGGGTGTGTGGGGAGCCAGGGGGCTGCCTGGCTATAAAGGGGATCGCAAGGAGCTTTTGTAAGCAGGTAGTGGATTTACACCCTGTAAAACATGAGAAACATCTGCCTGCTTTGAACTATGTAGTCAGAGATGTTCTTTAATCACTAGAACCAATTCATAAAACAATTTTTTTTGTATTTGTTGCTTCTCCAACTCCACCTGTGTATTTTTCCTTGTACAAAGGAAAGATCAGGATGTCACTATTTCAGAGGTGCTTGGTTTCTCTGAGACTTCGAATTAGCTTTTTTAACCAGCACTGAAACCACTTCTTTCTTCCCTCAGGGCTTTTTAAAAGGCGCATAATGTGGCTGTTCTGCTGCTACTCCTATAGGGAAATGTAGAATTTGCCTTTCCAAAGGGTTGAATAGTCAAGTTTCTGCAGAAGTCAATGTGGACTTCGAGTGCTTGGAACTTCGGAAAATTGAGCCCTGAGTGACAAGATCAGAACAGTGTCAAATATAAATATTAAACAACTCAGTTTAATCTGTAAAGTTTTTAAATGTCTGGGGCCTAGTATTTCCAAAACTTCCAACACTTTCTGTCTAGCACTAACTGGCACACAGCGTGTGTATTTTCAAAATAAGCTGTTTTTGTTGTATAAATAAATGTCCAATTCTTTGATGTCTGTCAGACACTATAAGCGTTGCTGTTCCATTTCCCTCTTATGGTGAAACAAAAATACATTTAGTGATTGCAGCAAATTGGAGAGAAAAAAAGGAAGGAGGGGAGGTAATTCATAGAAAGTATTAAATTTATGAAGTTGAGAAATGTTTTTAAGTAGTTCCCTCCAATGCTGGAGCTTTGGAACAATAGGCACAACTGGCTGGACTTCTCTTTCAAGTCTGTCACCTCGATGTCCTGATTTTCTCTGGCTTAAACTGTATGAGCAGGTGCAGAATGCTCTTGTCATTTGAGGGAATGTAAGTTTCATTCTGGGTAATGGAGTGTAATCCAAGACCCGTGAGGAACATTGTGATCTGCTCAGGGATCAGTCCTTTTCCTCATTTAGGAACACGGGTTATGTGCTTGGCACTTTTCCATAAATCTCAAGGTTTTGATTGTGCTTTAGCAGAGGTTGCTGCTGCTCCCTTTGGCTCCCAGATGGGGGGGAAATTCTGCCCGTGGCCTCCGTGTCCCACTGGCACAGGATGGGTCTGATCCCTTTCCCTTCTCTTTCCCAGCACATCTGCTTGGACTGTAAGAAGAGTTTTTGCACATCCTGCTCTAACCAGCCTGAGGGTGGGCCCCTGCTCTGCCACCTCTGCCAGCGCTTCCGAGCCACGGCTTTCCAGCGGGAGGAGCTGATCAAGATGAAGGTGAAGGATCTGCGAGACTACTTGGCACTCCATGAGATCTCCACAGAGTTTTGTCGGGAAAAGGAGGACCTGGTATTTCTGATTCTTGGCCGGCAGCCTGTAATTAGCCAGGAAGATCAGATAAGAACAAACACTTTTAATACCAGAGCCTCTGGACAGCAGGACTTTGTGAGTCACCCCCCAACCAGCCTGTCCTCTTCTACCTCACTCGAGGAGTCTTCACTGTCTGCAGATCCCATCTCAAGTTCAGTAGCTCAGGAACACCAACAGGTACAGTCTTTGGCCAGAACCATCTGGCAAATGCAAACTCATTCATCTCTATTTTTGGATTAACTACTAAGACATTGCCTGTGGTTTTCCTGTGCAAAGCTGTGACTTGCTGTCACTAATTTTGATGTGCCATTCCTTAGTGGATTTTAATTTGGTGGGTGGTGCTGAGTATATGGAGCATTCACTCTCAGAACAACAGCACTGGATTGGGATGGGGTTTTTTGGTACTCTGGTCCACACTTGTGTTACCACAAGATTCTCCTGTGGCTGGTCCTTTGGTGCTGACAACTTCTGACAGCTGCAGGTGTAAAGAAATGGTTGATATTGTTCTTTAATTCCTGTGCCAGACAGCAGGCATAGTCTAAAGCACTTGGGGAATTGGAACTGAGGAGAAAGATGATTGGAGGTGGGTGAGGTTTTTTGGTGTCTCCAGCACTCAGATTGATAGAAAACAAACCCTGAGTCTGTGGCATAGTCTTTGGTTTATGATGAGCCTGCAGTTCTACAAACCTCGTCAGGGGCATTTGAGCTTAATTATTTTTTATTGACCTTGCTTTGTTTGTCTTTCTGCTCTCTGCTGTGGGAAGTTTGCTCAGTGTCTGACATCTGCTGCTTGTCCTATTATTACAAAGTTAATAGGTGTTATTTAGTTCCCTGAGAACGTGTGTACCTTCTGCTTCCTTAGCAGATACATCTAGTTCAAAGGAAGAGTTTTTCTGGGAGAATGTTTTTTACAAATCCTTAAAAGGCATTTTCATTCCCTGGTTTTCTGGATATTGCCATTCAAGTTTTGACCAGCTCTGTTGTCTTCCCTTAATGCCCTGTGATACATTTCAGCTTCTTGTCTCTCCTTGCATGACATCCTGCTACAGTTCAGGCTCTTTGATGGTTATTGTTATTCTTGTGCTCTGTAAATATTAACAAGTCCCCACCTGGATAAGTAGGATGGTAAGGTTACAGGCTCTTTGTCAGTAGGAAACCAGAGGGAAGGATGGCTGCTGAGGGTGAGTCAGACACAATTACACTTCTTCTTTTATGAGGAGCCCAAAGGAGCTGCTCAGCTTTTTTATTCCAGCTTTGTTGCTGCTGGTCCTTCACTCGGTGTCTCCTGTTTGCCCACCCCAGAACCCACCTGAGGAGGGGTTTGGTTTGGCTGGTTCCTGTGAGGACCTGTAGACTCAGAGCTGTGTTAGAGGAGGGTTGTGCAGAGCCTTGCACTGATCACCCACGTGCTGTCAGAGCTCTGACATCACATTGGTGAAGGATTGCATATCTATATATCTATATATATATCTAAACTTGGTCTCCTGATCCAGCCTCACAAGAGCATCATGTGAGATTTTATTGCACAAATTCTGTACTGGGGCTTTAAAGGGTCAGAGGCTGCACTTCAGTTTCAAAACGTTTTACATTTGTTTGTGTAAGTGCTGCACTGGAAATACCCTCTGAGTGTGCCTGGCTTTGTCCCTTGTGCTGCACTTGTCCCTCCAGTGGCAGGAATTGCAGGGACACTGCACTGGAGCTGATTTCTCTCCAGACACCCCCAGACACACCACTGGTGAAAGCTTTATTCCCTTCTGTAGGAAGATGGTCACGTGCCTCCAAGCCCAGTCGGTGTGACAGAAGTTGAGGATGCAGCAGAAGAAGCACCAGCAGAGGAGGAGACACAGGTTTGTGTGTCCTGGAATACCAGGAATATCAGGTTTTCTGGGCTGTATTTACTCCCATGGAATCATTATTGCAGAGGTGGGTGGCTGAACAGTAACTGAGCCAATGGTAAGAAACCCAACCAACGCCTTCCTGTGGCAGCATCTTGTCCTACACACAGAGAAGGAACTGGCATCACTTGGACACTAATAATAGAAATTAATTTCTACCTTAAGGCTTGTGTTTCTGATAAATGGAGGAATTCAGAGTAACCAGTTGTATGTACATTCATAGTGAATTCCTGCTTGTGCACACATTGAAAGTTGATTCAAATGGTGGTTTTAGGTGCTGAGGACAAGAATCATTCCACCTTTGTTCCCTTCCAGTCTAGTGACTCTGAGGATAACCTGGTGCAGGGGAGGAAGGCTTCTCTCTCTGACCTGAGGAGCGTCGGGGACATCAATGCACTCTCCGTGCGGCAGCTGAAGGAAATCCTCGCTCGCAACTTCGTCAACTATAAGGGCTGCTGTGAAAAGTGGGAGCTGCTGGAGAGGGTGACCCGTCTCTACAGAGAGAAAGACCTTCAACGTCTAGGTGAGAAACTTAGCAAATGTGTGCCTGTTTTCCAGGTTTTCCCTTTTTATGGACAGTTTTAGGAAAGAAATAGAACTTAACATTTCTGGTTCGTACAAGTGAGGAGGGAGTTTTGTGCACATTAGAGTGAAAGTAGCTGAGCTCTGTTAACCACTCCCTGTACTTATCTGAGGAGAGTGTTCTGGTAGCTCTGGACAGTGACTGCTCTGTAGCAGTAACATGAGAGCTGTGCACCCTTTGCCTCAGATGGTGTGTGGGCCTGACAGATCCCACTGGGTGCTGCCTCACCCACAGAACAGCTCACGTGTGACTGGGTGTGATGGGGTGAGCTCTTATCTCTTGATTCACAGTAACTGGCAAAGTGATCAGGGAAATGCCCTGCCCAAGTGGGAAACTGTCACCAAAAAGCAGCTGGGAATTCCAGGGCACAAGCTCAGGACAGTGGCTGCACAGTTGGGGCTTGACTGAATTATCACAGCAATGCTCCTGCTGCCCACACTGGGCCTGCCCAGGGAGAGGAGAGGAGAGGGGATAGAGGTGCACAGAGAATGTCTGGCTTGACTTTCAGGTGTCAGTTTGCACTTCTGGGGGATTACTTAAAAAACACACAGACTTGCACGTTACTTACAAGGGAAACTTACTTTAACACTTTGATTTCATAGGTTTGTTTCTCAGTGCTGTCCAAAGTAGTGTTGTTTCCTTAAACACATCTAAGCACTGTTCTCTATAAATGATACAAGATTTAAGACACCTGTTCTGGGTTTATATTCTTCCTTCTTTCTGTCTTGTGCTTTTGATGGGATTTATCCTTCTCTCCTAATCACAGTTGCCTCTGTGTGTGTCCTGACAATCCTGGTGATTGTGTAACACCAAAGTAACTGGCACAAGGGGCTGCAGGTGCAGCACTGGGAAGCCAAACTGCACACAAGGCTGTCTCAACAATTGAGACATGCCTTGGGATTGCTGCTCATCTCTGGGAAGCCTTAACTGTTGCGTAAGCTCAGTACAGGAGAAAGTTTCTTGCCAGCTGTTGAACCTGCCCTGCTCTGAGCCCGGCCTGAGCCTCTCGTGGGGATCAGCAAAAAGCAGTTTTGGTTTAGCAACTCCCTCAGGGCTTTCAGCCCCTGCCTGGTAACATTTCTGTCCCAGTCTCTCTGGTTCTCACCAAATCACTTTCTCTTCTTCTGTTGCAGTTCTTGACACGGACGATCAAACTGGTGAGTGATATCCTTAATTATGGATTTGTTTAGGTGGGAAAAACCCTCCAAGATCAAGTCCAACTGTTTCCTCAGCACTGCCAAGGCCACCACTAACCATGTCCCCAAGTGTCGTATCTACATGGCTTTCAGATCTCCCCAGGGTTATTTATTCCACCACTGCCCTGAGCAGCCCGTTCCAGTGCTTGGCTACCCTTTTGGGAAAGAAATTTTCCCCAATATCCAATTTATACCTTCCCTGGCACAACTTTAGGCCTTTTCCTCTTGTCCTGTTGGGTACGTGGGAAGAGACGCCCATGTGGCTTCATTTGCCTTATGAATCTCAGAGGTGTTTGGTTTCATCACACACAATACTGTGTCAAAACTAAAACGTGCCCCTTGCCAGCTGATGGAGCAGATACAGACACAAGGGGAATTCATTTGTAGCCCATCCATGTGCAGAAATCCATTAGGGAAGCCCTTCAGCAGAGCCAGCTAGGATTGCACAAACCCAACATACATCTGTCTCATTGACCTGTGGTCTCCTGTTCCCTCAGGTGGTGCTGGGCAGCCCAGCACCGAGGACAACCTGTGCAGGATCTGCATGGATGCGCCCATTGACTGTGTCCTGCTGGAGTGTGGGCACATGGTGACGTGCACCAAGTGCGGGAAGCGCATGAGCGAGTGTCCCATCTGCAGGCAGTACGTCATCAGGGCCGTGCACGTCTTCAGGACTTAGGTGTGTCTGTGTGAGGGCTGGGCACGCCTCAAAGCCTCATCTGCTGGTAGGGAAATGGTCGGAATCGCTACAGATAGTTATGCTGGAGATGTAACAAATGGACCCCGCTGGAAGGGAGGGAAGGAGGAAGCCTGGGGAAAACTGCCCTGCTGAAGCCGTGCCTGACTCTGCTCCTTCCACCGCTGTGCTTTACACCGCAGTGCCTGGACTCCTTGGAGCTCATTGCCAGCAGTCATGACCCACCCACATCCCAGGATAACTCAATCCACAGATGGACACTTGGCTTTCCACCACAAACATCAGCTCCAGAGGCTTTGTATTTTCCTCTGTATAATAAAAGTGAACTGGGGTCTCAAAAAGTGTCCTTTGATTTGCTGCTCAGGCTCCACCCAGCAACAACTTGATTTTCAAAGATTAAAATGTCACTGTGCTTGTTAATTTTACTTTTAATTTAATGTAAAATTGTTATGCTTGCAGGACAGGCAGACTGCCTTCGCTTTCCCTAATTCCAGCCTAGTGCAATTGTGAAAAAATGTGTAATTTGATGTGAAGGTTGCCTTTGTATCATTGAAAACTGTTGGGAGGGAGGTCTGGGAACATTTTACCATTGCCGTGTGTGGTGGTTTGTGTGCCACTGGGAGGGAGGTGTCTGGTTTGACTGTTGTTGACTCCTTTGACTCCACAGCACAACCTGAACTGCCCTCGCTTGCTGAAGGAGCTACAAATCCAAGGTTTGGGCCTTCCCAAGGGTTTAGTGAGGGAACCACTCGGCTGGAGAGCAGTGAGGACTCCACTGCTACACAATCATATTTAAAACAGGTGACTTTTTCTTTTTAGAAGGGAATCATAGGAGAAAGCCTTTATCTGCCTTGAACCCATGAGCAATCACCACTGCAGGCCAGCTTCCCCCACCCTCCTGGGCTCACTTTCACAGCTCTGTGGTGTTCAGATTGCTTATCAAAAGCAATTTATTTTGTACTTTCTGCTGGTATGAGGGTGGGGAGGAGGGTCTGTGGTCTGGTCCCTGACAGCTGCAAGCCCTTGCAGCTCTCCTGGACAGCATGTTGAGGTGAAGACTGTGCCAGAGACAATTGTCACTGGAGTGTTTTCCCCTCAGTGGCCTGCAAACATCCAGTGTTTGGCTGCTCCACAACCAAGCTTCAGAGTCTTGATGCCTTAAGTTTCCATCACCAGGGGCTTGTACACTCATTCCAAGGCACTGGTGAAGCTGGGAACCTTCTGCTGCAGGGTTTGCCTGTCTGGCTTTGAGGAGAGCTGATCACTCTGTGTTCAAACCCAGCCCCTGCCCAGCTGCCAGCAGAGAACAGCACAAACCCAGTGTCCCCTCACAGCTCCCAGAGCATTGGAAGTGCAGTTACAGCAATGGCACCAAAGCTCCTTGTGCAGGAAGTGGCAATAACGTCAACAGCAAATTAAACTGTGTATTCTTTACCAAAGACTGTGGCAGGAGTAGCAATTCAGCTGCAGGGAAGGGAGGGTCTCTGCTCTGCTGGAGCCAGGGAAGCACCTGAGGTGAGGAATCTGGCCCAGGAGGCAGCAGAACCCCTGCACTGCTGGGATGGGCTCAGAACTCCACCAAAATGCAACAGCTGCTGCAGTTTGCTGAACTAAAGAGTCTGAGTTTTACCTCTTTGCCTGGTCAGTTGGTCTTTAATCTTTAGTTTAAGGTTTTAACATGTTCCAGCATGAGAAGGAACTGGTACACAATTCAGTGCATCATCTTAAAAAGGCAGGTAAGCAGTAACTGTGTTTACTCTTGGAGAGGGCACAGGGGACCTCTAAGAGGGACAGGAATACACAAAGTGCTGAAATTCACTGTGAAAATTCATGTTGTTGTATTTTTCAATAAACTCAGGGCTGGGGGAATTTAGCAGGAAGATTATTCCCCTGTGGACAGATGTACTTTTCCTTGTAGAGGGTAGGCTTATTTTCTACAGCAGATAAATAAATCAAGTTGCAGATCAATGCCTGAAATTTTAGGGATGAGAAAATACACCCACCTTGTGACTCCAGAATGTGCTTTCTGAAGGGAGGACTCTTCTTAATTCCCTTGTAAAAATGTATTTCTCTACTTCTGGATATGAGTTGTTTTTAAAGGAAAATCAAAATCTGGAGGAAACTGATTAATGATGCAAAGGAATATAATGTTCTGAACTAATAAAGTAAATGGAAATATTTATGTGCTTTATGGACACTGTACATCATTTGAAGACTTTAAAAGTTAATACTCTACTTGAAAGGGCATGTTCTTCTCTATTAAATCCTCTTGGTACTATGATGGTTAAACTTACTAGTTTTGGTACAGAAGTTTGGTTTATAATTTTATAATAAAGTTGAAATGTGATTTAGTTAACCTTGTTTCTGACTCTGTTACAACAGGCAGGGAGAAAGCAGAGATTGTACAGGTACTGCTGAACCTCACCCCGACATTGCTTAAATACTGTTAGCGGGGGTAAAAAGTATATAAGAAGCCGAAGGTAAAAAGTGACCTGACAACAACTGCATGTGGCCATTTGCAAAGTAGTTAAAACTAGTAACTATTTCCAACCCCCCCCCCCCTTCCTTATTTCATTAATATTCAAGTCCTTGCAATAATTTTGAACAGTTTCCTAGAAGGAGGTCTCAGTTATCCTAAAAGATGGAGGTGCTGGAGTTCCTTTCTCAGTTTTTACTTGTTGAAACAGGAAGGGCAGAAGACAGGAGCAACACATTCTGGAAAATGAACGCTCCAGGAGGACACTTGGGCAATGCCAGAGCAGTTGCTCTAACAGCAGCTTTTTTGGTGTCCTGTTTTCATATGAAACCTACACCAAGGTGTAAATGCTGCTGTTGCAGACCTGAGTTGAGTGTCAAAAATAGGAGAGAAAAGACAAACCAGGAGAGGGACACATGACCTTTGTGTGAACTGTACACCAAAGTTACCCTGGCACTACAGCCAAGTTTCATGTCCTGGGTGGTCTATTTTCCTGAATAAACTTTGGAAAGTAAGTCCTGAGAGCAAAGGAGAAACTGCTTCAGTTTATTTCATCTATAAAAATACCCAAACTTAAAAAACCCAAGGAGACTAAACCAGCACCTGGATGAGTGCTGTGGTCTACAGCACAGGCAGGAAAATGGGATTCAGCAGTGACATTTCTTCAGAGTTGTTTTAATTTATTCCATATGCTTGCCCTGGATCTTTGTGAGAACTTCTGATGGCATTTTATGTCTATCCACGACTCCACAGAGGCATCTCACCATTCCTTCCACCTACCTAGTCCTCAGTGTTCCTGTGTCAGGACTGGTCACTGCTGCCCCTGCTAGCACGGGGCCACCAGCCTCCTCTTGCGGATGCACTCCCAGATCCACCTGGGAGAGACACGCTGAGCGCTGGGGTTGTCACCATTGTCCCCAATGATGTGGGTGGCTGAGGCCACGTCGAGCTCTGTCACGAGGTCCCCGTCGTAGGCGATGAAGTAGCGCCGGAGCCTCTCAAAGTCCTTCACGGAGCGTGGCAGGTACAGCCTCACCCCCGTGAAAATGTCCAGCAGCGGGTGCTGAGGGAGGACAGGAGGGAAGCACAGGTTGGCAACAGGGCTGTGTCCAGTGCAAGGCAGGAGTGAGCAGAGAACTGACCCGCTTCAGCCTCCTCCCACCCACAGTGGTCACCGCCCACCTCACTGTACCTTTTTTCCATTGTCCTCCATCTCAGATGCTTTTCTCTTCTCCCCTCGTTTCTCCTTGGATTTTTGAGGGGATGCAATGACTGCTTTGCTCTCTAAAAACAAAAAACTTGTTTCTGCACTCTGTCCAGATACTGGTTGTGTAGTAACATGGGGAGAGAAGACAGTAAAAGGGAAAAGTTTCCTCCCCTCTTTCTGGAAAATGCATGGATTAGAGTAGAAAAATGTGGCTTAATAGTTACATTCTAAGTGGTGTGGAACATCCTCCTGCCCTCGTTTCCAGGATGCTGCTGCCACCTGTCCTCTGTGCTGTCACCACACTGTCCTTTTGGAAACTGCTCAGCAATTTCTTCCAGTGTTCCCCAGTGACAAAGGCAAACTCAATTTACCTGGAAATCACCTCCATCCAGGTGTCTCATTACACGGATGAATTCCATCCAAATAAAATTAAATACTGGTTCATGGCCAAAAATGTCTGACGAAAGGGCATATGACCTGCTGGAACAGGAGCAGGGAACACCAGCCTAAAACCAGCATCATCAGGGCTGTTTCCATCCATCTTTTCCCAATCCCAGCACACCTCAGAGCTGTGGCTACTCAATCCCTGCTGGGAATAGCATAGGCCAAACCAAGGGTCTGAACAGTTTTTCCCATTATCCCTGACATTCACGTGAAAGGTGCTGTGGGATCTTCAAGCCTCTGCCAGAAGGCAAAGATCCAGGGCCAGCCTGCCCCAAACACAGAGCACAGCGCCCGAGGCTCCTCACCTGGAAAGCACATTCTTACCTTCTGGCTTCTGGGCTTTTGCAGGTGACTTGTTTGGGGGAGTTTTAATACTGCTGTGAGGTGTGGAAGACCTGGAATTCCCCTCATTCTCTCCACTGCTGCCAGCTGTGGACTCCTCTTCCTCTCCAGCAACAACGCTGAAATCAGCCTTCTCCTTGGAGAGCTGGTACAGCTCCTGCCCCACCAGACACAGAGCATTAATAATGTCTGACACTAGAGAGGAGCTGTAATTGTAATTACAGGGAGTCCTCTTGTTTGTTCCCCCTGGAGTGTTTGCTCAGATGATTTTTCCTCCTGCACCTCTTTGTAGCAATTTTACTGTCAACTCTGCCCAAGTTCCCTGCATTGCCCCCCTCTGCTTGGCACTAAGGGAAACTACACAGGGAGGAATCAAAAGCCATATCAATATCATCTGCTGCAGAGCAAGACAAATTCCTCTGAGCCTGACGGATGAGCAGTGCCCACTGCTCTCGCTGGCAACAGTCCACCTGCAGAGGGTCCTGTGCCTCTCTCTCTCTCCCCCAGCTGCACAGGACAGCAGGGGGGCTGGATCACACCTTGTTTCCATGGCACAACAAGCACTGGGAGCTGCTGCCAGAGCCCCACAGGCTGTGTGAGGACAGCCCAGGCTGCAGGAACCACCCTGGGCTCAGGGCTCACCGACTGTTCTATGAGCCCAGGAGGAGGGGATGGGTGGGTGCAGCCTGGGGGTCCTGGCTGGCTCCCACTTGGCCCCTGTGCCCCAGGACTGAGCCAGGCAACCCCCAGTCACTTCCCAAAAGCTTCTCTCAATCTCAGCCATTCATGGGAAACTGAATGACCCTAAAGAGAACAAAGGTGACCACCTGGAGGAAGGCAATTCCTCACCGTGGGGCTGTTACAGGAGCTGACACAACCAGCTGCCAGCATGGACTTTCCTGAGACAGCATGACAAAACAGCACAAGAGACTTGAGAGGCCCCAAGAAAGAGCAAGAGTCACATCAGAACAATCCAGAAAGTGGCCTGAGACTGGGATAAAGGGAAAATGGAACGTACCATCCTAGGTGCCGGGTAGGAGGTCCCTTCACTACATACTCTGCTACCCAAATCTGTTGTTTAACCACAGATGGTGGTCAGAGCTTACGCTCAGCCCTGTGCAGTGCATAGCTCACCTTGAGCTGCTGCAGGTTGGTGGCTGTCTGCCAGTCCTTGTCGTCTCGGATGCGGGTGCAGCGCGGGAAGCGGATGGAGATCCCGTCTGCAGTGTGGGCCTCAGCCTTGGAGAACTCAGCCCCTGTGATCTCCCACACTGGGGCTTTCTGAGCACAGCAGAGAGGAAGTCACATCACATTCCCGTGTTCTCTCATGAACCAACTCTAAGGTGTGTGTTCAGTAACCCCCTCCCACCACAGCACAGAGTTTCACGTACACACACTGAACTTTCCTGCTCACCTTAATTAGAAAAACCTGCTTTTTTCACTAAGTCAGAGACCCTTCACTAATATACAATGCCAATTTCTAAAGAACACCTTTTCTTTCAAGCATACAGGGCACAGAGCAGACTGACCCATTTCCTACAACAACAGCAACTTTTGGGTTACAGTTGTGCGTCAACCACTTTAAGCCAGATTTTTCATGCCTCAAATTGAAATTAAGTTCACTTCTGGGAGGTTTTTAATGCACAAGAATATTTTCTAAAAGTGCTGCAGGTGTGGTTTCTTTATGAAACTTTTAGCCTCAAATGCACCTGCAAGACCTAGAGATGAAAACTTGTACTTAATTTCCTGTTCCAAGTATGAAGACTAATTTTGTAACAGAGACAACTTGTACACTCAAAGGACGTGCAGTAGATTGTTATATCAGGGCTGGGAAATGGAGTTAAATGACTACAACAGCACTTACCTTTGGATCTGGGACAATGAAGTCTGGGTAGTAGATTTTGTTTATTTTTAGCCACCGTGGAATTTTACTAGGATCCTATTAAATAAAGCACAAAACCAAAATGATTTCACTTATGTATGAACTTATATTGTCTTCAACAATTGATAACCTAGAAGTAAATCAGTATATAGGTATTACATTGCCTTTGCATGGATAAAACTTGCTTTAGACCATCTGCAGTAGTTTCTCTCACCTAGAAAATCACAAGTATTACCTGTAATACAGCTCCTAATTCCTGTCATTCTGTATGTGGAACGATACCACTGTTGCCCCAACTGTGATTCATGCAAAACTACACTTTTTAAGATTCTGTAACCCTGACGCAAAAGGCCTTTCGGATGTCAAGTAAATATTAAAATTCTCTGTTTATTTGTCAAGCCTTGAAAATCAAGATTCCTCATATATATAAAGTCTTAACTCCAACACGTTAAGTTGTGGAGCCGTCAGTCTCACTCAAGCTCTTCGCTCCAGCAGCCCCACCTAGTGACTGTCTTTGCCAATTGCAATAGGCCCAAAAACCTACAAAATATTGGTATATCCTTCCCAATAAAATTTTGTCCAGGTAGGAAACAGATGGTGCCTGGCTTCCCACTCAGTATCTGAGTACAAAACCCAGGCAGTGCCTCATCAGGAGCTGGCTGTACTGACATCTCACTTGTGTCAGAGCAGTTTATCTGCTTTAACTCTTACTCATTCCTGGCAGGGCACTTCAACCAGCACTTAACCAGCACCCCAGCGGTAGCTCAGCCTCCCTTTGCCCACCTCCACACCAGAGCCCCTCTCACCTTGCTGATCTTCACCATGTCCAGCTCTGTCTGCAGACGTGCCAAGGTGGCATCGTCGTGGCCACCGGAGCACTTGGTGACAGTGCACCACTTCTCACTCTTGGGATCGTAGCAGCCCATGAGGAAGATGGACATCATCCCACCTGCAGAGGGAAGAGCAGGGTGGGTCATGTCTACAGGACAAGCCGCAGCTTTTCAAAAAGTGAAGCCATGAACCAAACACCTTTTCCATCTCTGGGAGTCAAAGGGACCGGGGCCTGTGATGGCTCCACAGCATCAGGTCCCACACACAAAGATGAAGGGAGCCCCTGCCCTGTCCAAGAGCCCAGCCCAACACCTCCAGCTCTGCTGTGCTGGCTAACCCTCAGGAATCTCACAGCCTGGCCTGTGATGGGCTGCAGCAGATAATCCCTGTTACAGCCAGTCTCATTCTCATAGAGGACCAACTGCTACAGGAGGCCTGAACAGGGAAAAGTTTGGGCTTTGTGAACTGACAAGATTTCAGCCAACTCCAGACCTACCTTTGCTGCCTTGCCCGTAGAAAGCCCCCAGCACCACTAGGTCTGCTGTGTCAGCCATGGCCCCCTCGTTCAGGTAGTCCTTCTTCACTTTCAGCCAGTGTCGTTTGCCTGGTTCATAATTTCCCTGTGCAAAGCAAGGCAAGAATCCCACTCAGAGAGGTCACCTGGTGGGCAGCAGCTCCTCCAACAGCTCATTATCCAGCTCAGCAGTTCCTGAGCACAGCAGTGCTCAATATATAAGGAACAACCTGGGCTGGATGTCAGCATCCACACCCAGAGGTGTTTCAAGAAGGCTCAGCCTTGTGTGCTTCATCCACAGATCCTGTTGTTATTCCCAATTCCCAACACACACCCGTGAGGAGCAAATGTGAACTTGCCTTTATATCTTTCAACACCAGTCCTTCCAGTCCCTCCTGGATGACTCGGGTGATCATATCTGCCAGATCTGAAGCTTTCTGGAAAGGAGAGGAATCACAGTTAGCTCAGGACTGTCCAAGGGCCATGGTCTTCAGGCTTTCTGTTTAGAGCAGTGGTGCACTAAACTCAAAGCAACCACAGAGAGAGGAGCAGGTAATTTCATAATAGTTTTCCAAGGAGAATCCCATACATGATCCCTTTGCTGCACACCTCAGTGACTGAATCAGGCATAGTCCCAAGAAGAAAAGGGTTGGCTTCTTCAAAGTACCCCTGAGAGATGAGGCTGCCCCACTGTATCTCCAGTATGTCCCAGATGTTTCAGATGGCATTTTCTCAGCCAGCAGCACCTGCTTCCTTCTCTATCCAACTGCCTTTGGATCTGTGCACTTTCCTTCTGCGCAAAAAGCTTTATTTGCCCCAAATGTGCAAACATTCTCCACCAAAGCCAGCATGCTACATAAATCAGCAGCTCAAGAAATCTTGCACACAGAGCAGAAGTAGAACCACTCTGACAAGGTGAATTTGCAGACTTAATCCTAAAAAAAGACTGTGTGGTAAAGGAGCAGTGCAGTGTCCAGAGTGCAGCCCTGGAGAGCTGACCCTGAGCTCACCGTGACGTGCTTCATCTCCGAGAAGAGGATCCGGTTGGGGATTTCCACCATGTTGTCGTGGAGGAACTTGCGACGTTCACAGAGAGGCCTAAATGAGGAGTGGAGAATTAAGGACAAGCAGCAATTTTAACATGAAGTACCACTCACAGGAATATTGCAAAAAAGCTATTTAAGTAATCAAATGATTTATCCTAGAGAGTTCCAGAGAGGACAGCTAATTCTTACTGTCCTCCAGGAAGTTGTAAAATAGAAATTCTGTGTTAATAGTGTCTTTAATTTCAGAGAACGTAAGATGAGCTGGTACTGAGCCACACCCAATTCATCTGAAATGCAGCTGACCCCGATATTTTGGACCTGCAGAGCAAGATGGAGCTCCACAGTGAAATTTCTTGGCACAGCAAGGACCCTCCCATGCAGCTTTGATTTTACAGAGGTGAGTGGCCAGTCTGACATCCAAAGTGAACTGGTCCCTCTGCACTGGTGGTGTGTTCCAGCCACTTCATGCTGGGAAACCAGTCAGACCACTCTCACACCTGCCAGAGACTCACCTGTCCATCAGGCTGATGTCATTGAAATAGATGCAGTCAAACACAAACAGGCAAACGTTGGCATCTTGGAAAGCAGCTTTCTGGAAGACAAGATCCATTAAAAGAAATTGGCAGTCCCACCAAGCAGCAACACAGAGTTTCAGAGAAGGAACAGAAACTAAAGGATGGATTTTTATCTCCATAATATTTTAGTTAGGATGAGTTCAGGTCTCTTCTAATAGGCAGAAGTATTCTGAGAATTAAGATTTAGACTGAAAGTGTCAAAGCACAAGCTAAGAAGATAAAACACGTTAATTTCCTGGTGACAGGGAAACAATGCTACAAATATTAGTGACTTGGGGCAATGTAAACATCTGTCACTGCTGCTGCAACAACCCAACAGAGACAGCAGATTAATGGCTACTGCTAACCTAAGCCCTTAGAGTTTAATTCTCATTTTACTGTCCTCTTCCTCACCCCCATTTAGTCCAGACACAAGCACTACATAACACTCATATGGACTAAACACTCTGCATCGTGTTCACCCACTCTGCCATACATTGCTCAAACCATGATGAGCGATGACAGAATTGCAAGATTTTCCAAAGATTTTTTAAATATTTATCTTGAAGTTTTCTTACTGTCCTGCCAGTGATCAGGTTAACATAAAATCTATTCTATTGGGGTAGTAGCTTTTCATTAATATGAGCCTTCTCAGGGATCTTATTTATTCCCAGATGCTCCAGCAAGCACCAGAGCTCTGAAATTACCCAGTGATAACAGATCATGTGCTGATGCATTTAAGTCAGCAGAATAACAGGCTCCAAACACAACAAAATAGGGTTTATTTAAATTTCTTTTTTTACCTTGTGCACACCCAGAGTCCCAAAAGGAAGTGGCTTGCCAGTTTTGTTGTCAATCAGAAGAACTTCTGAATCCAGGATCATACTTTGCCCACCAGGGAAAGCCTGGGGGATGAAGTCCTTAAAATGGGCCACCTTGGGAAAAAAGAAAAGAAAAAAAAAAAAGTCTACTGGCTGAACAGAGGAACTTGTTCCAAGGCAGGTATTTTCTCCAGAAGTGTCTGTGGTACATGTGGGCATATCTGCACCAGCTTTACTATGGTGCAGACAGCACAGCCTACAACTAGAAAAACGTAGCTTGAGTAAATAGAACCAAGTCACCCAATTGGCATCAAAGCTCCTAAAATGCAGTATGTAAAGAGGATTCTGCGGCAGAGAGCTTGAGTTTTAAGCTCTTACTGTGCACCAAAACTAAGTGACTAGAGTTCTACCAAGTGCTGCTTTTCCAGATTCCAAATACCTACACAAATTAGAAGTAAGTCTACAAAAGCAGGAATCCTCCCTGCCTACTGAAAGTAACTATTGTGGAATCCAGTCGAAGAGCTGGCCCGACCAGTGTACAGGTGCTTACTTTGTGTGGGAGGACAGGTTTGAGGCTCCTGCTGAAGTAGTTGAAGTGATCCCCATTTTTGTGGACCTGCACCCGCTCGCCATCGTATTTGATCTCAGCGTACATGCCATTGGGGCACTTCTTCATGGCATACTCGATGGACTTGCAGGCTTCAGCCTTCAGGTGGAGAGAGAAGATCCAAACTCAGGTTTGAAAAATAAAGATACTCTTACCTAAGTTCATGAATGAACTGCCAATTCCTTTGTAAATCTTATCACCCAGAGTCTCTCATAGCCAGTCCAAGTCCTCCTCTTCTTAATAACTCATTTACTTAGAAATATCAGCATATGCCCAGAAAATTACACCTTTTCAGTGCTTATCTCCTCCAAATGCTTAAAGGTGTAAGTGCTGTGCTTTTTGTAGGAGTGCATTTAGCCCAGAAGTAAATATTTAACTCCGATTTTCGTACAAACAAAAAGCCAAACTTATTTGAATCTCTAACCCAAAGGAAAACTTACACTATTTCCAGAAAAAGAATCAGCTTCTGAAAGGATGGCAAACAAACATAAAACTTCTGGTCTGAAAGCAAGTCAAAGTTTTAGCTTGGTAGGGGCACTGAAGGTGCAAGGACTGAGTATAATGAAAACCAGCCTCTTGGCAAAAAATGCTCTATGAAATGGCATTAAGCAAAAATCAGCACTGTGAGCTCACACTGCCCACAGCCACTTCTCTGGCTACTGATCCCTCGAGCTGAGGGTCTCTGCCAGCACCCCACAGCTCCATCTCTCACTGGGCTGGAGGGGAGCCGACGTACCAGCATGGGCTGCACAGGGGTCATGAGTGAGGCCTGCACGCTGAGGGTCTTCTTCAGCCCCGGCACCTTCTCAGCCTCCTGCTGGTTCTGCAGCACCCGCTCCACCACGTCCTGCAGGTTCCGGGAGGCCTTGAACGCCTCGTAGGCATTGGGATCCAATGCATCCAACCTGGAACAAACCAGGGAGAGGAGGGAAATGTGGATCAGCATCAGGTCTGCTGCTCCTGGCTTAAGAAACAACTGTTTCTGGTTTTATCTCACAATGAAAGTGAGACTTACACGTGCTTTGCTCCAGCATTCATTTTCAAGTCATGCTTAATTAGCCTGATGATGCATTTCAGGTCATTGCCTGTACACCTGAAGAACAGAAGAGAAGATCCAGATTGGACATTTAACTGAACTACTTTCCAGCTGCAAAGAAGAAACCGAACGAAAATCTCTTTAAAAAAAGGTCCATCCCTTATGGAGGGTTTAAACTCAAATGGCACACATTACTGATGACACCTCAGAGGAACAAGAGAACATCTAAAAGGTTTTTTAGCATCTTTATGTTTGAATGCCAATATTAATTCTGTCTCAGTGTTGATGTACCAGCCAAAATTTATTTAATTAATGCATCAAGTGATAGTAACATACTCAAGTGTCAAATCTACACAAACTGAGCCAGACTAAGAATCTTTAACATGTCTTAATTGCATTACTCAACATATCTAAATAAAGCTACTTAATTAACAGCTAAACACCATTAAGAGAGTTCTGCAAGTCACTTGTTTGGTACTGGTTGAACAGTGTCCTGACAGCCAAGGATGAAGTTCTCTGCCATGAAGAGGAGCCATACATATTCTCTATTGCTGGTCAGCAGTCAAGATGTCTTAATCACACCACTAAAAGCAGCTTACAGATGTTAATTAAGTTCAGTCCCTGTGGCTCATGATTAATTTTTCACCTATTCCAGCCTGTGATCCATAGATAACCACTCCTAGTGTTAGGACAAACCTCTAGAGGCCAACTGCTTCCCTCACCTGCGACTGATCTGTTGCAGCACACTTTGCTGGTCATCCTCCTTAGTAAGCTTTGACAGCTGGATTAGGAACTCGTCGACCTCCTGGATGGTCAGGAGGCTTTTGGCTGCTGGAGGACAAGTCTTGCTCTGTTCGAAGAAGATGCGGATGGTCTCAGAAACATCTCCCTGTCTCCAAAAAGAAAAGAAGGGGATGGATCAGAGCTATGGCCAGAGAATGACGATACCACTGGGGATTCAGTATGCTTCCAGTAAGTTGGATAAAGGACAGGAATGATGCTGGGATTGCATGAAGAATTGGAATCAAACATTCAAAGAAGCTGCCACAACACAGAACAAAGCTGCCTAGCTGTTTCATTTGCTAAAAAAGGTAAGTTAAAGTACAACATCATCTCATGGCTCTTTATTTCACTGCAGCATCACAGACTGCTTATTTCCTAAGGGTGAATCCACCTGTAAACCCAAGGATCTGAAACAGGCTAGTGATGTCACTAGAAGGCAGTATGTACCAAGGCAATAAACAGAGATGAAAGAATTACCTTAATTATCTAATTCACCCATTTTCTCCATCTTGCAGTGAATCAGTGTGTGCACAGTCAATCACCAGCTCCTGTGCACAAAAATTCAATGCACACCTGAGCACTTGCAACTGCACCAGTGTTGCTTAATTGTATCCACAGTGACAATCTGTCAATTGAATCCCACTTTTTGATACGTGATGTTACAAAAAGAGTAATATAAATCCATTTCAGGAATGTGCCAGACAAAGCAATTTAGACAAACAGATGCAGGCCGACTTGCCTAGGTATTTTAGTCTTGCTTTCTGAAGTTGAATTTAATATAGGTGAATTTGTATCTTTCATTCTATTCAAACAGGATTTCCTACAGATTCCAGATGGCAGATAATGCTATGAAAACTGCTAAAGCCAAGAAAAAACCAAAATCCACCAGCTCCCATTCTAACAATCAGATAAGGCTCTCAATTAGGAGTAAAAAACCCAAACCATTACAGAATTTCCATAACCAAAGGACTAAACGGCAGAAATTCAGAGGACTGCTGTCTGTACTCACCTGTTCCAGGTCCCGGACCATTTCCTCTTGGTTGCAGTTAAAAATCCTACTAAATAGCTTCACAATCTGCTTATCATTCAAGTTGTAAACTATTTTAATGACACCTGGTAACAGCAGCTTAATGGTCAGATACACATCACCATGAAAACCATCTGGAAAAATAAAAGCAGAGACCGTTATAACTGTGATAATTTATTTTCAGATACAGGCTCTGTTTGCACAACCCTGGGGATAAAACCCACAGCTGGAGCTTCCTCTTTGCACCACTCTGCCTTGCTTCACATGAAAAGATTTTTTTAGGGGAAATACCCACAGTTTTCCTCCAAATCTGATCTCAGCACTAGATTTGTCACCTAAAAATGTTCCCTAAAACAGAGCGAGACATTCTTGTCTTGTTCTTTAAACAGTTCACTTTGCAAACATTTTCTCCACAGTTCAGAAATCACTGCAGCACACAGCTGGGACTGCACAGCAATCTGATTTTATTTCACCTTTCCTTTTGAAATAAAAACTTTGAGGTTGATTTTGAGAGGGCTTTCGTACACTGGGAATTCCAAGCAGGAACCATACCTCCTCCAGATCCCTTCTTCAGGAAGTCCTGGATGATCTGTGTTTTCACATTGTAGCTTGGCTTTTCAGCCACCATGGCACAGAGCTTCCGGAACTCCCGCAGCAAACAGTCCTTGTGCTTCGGATCACACCTGGCTGCAGACAGGCTGGACTTGTGGGAAGAGTTTGCAGAGACATCTTCTGAATTCTTTGGCTTGGCTGCATCAAACACACAACAAGTTGCTTTTTTAACAAGCACAATACAGTGCAAATTCTGAAGCTACCTCTGCTTCACAAGCTGAGAACAATCCCAGCACGCTGGCAAAGCTTCAGAACTGACTAATGATGTGAGCTATCCCAAAATTTGTGGCTTATATTTTATCACTACAAAAAAATTAAACCATTTTTTCATTACTTTTTACATTAAACCAGAATTTTCTGGGCCTTAACTCTACCAGACAAGTATGACTAAAGCACAGTGAAAAGGAATTCCTGCTGGCAGATGCCTCAGTTTTATCTCTACTTCATAAGCCTCTGCTCTTCACAGCAAGATGTTTCCATAAAATAATTTCTAAAATGGCGGGAAAATGACCCCGTCCCATTTTCTCTCCTAACATCAACATACCGACACGTGGTGATCTTTTTGGCTGTGTTGTGGCTGCATGTGCTCTGGATGCTTTGGAGCTACAGGGTGGTGTCAGGTCTGTCAGTGCTCACACGTCAACTGTGCCCCTGGCAGCTGCTTCTGGGACAAGCTGCTGAAGTGTCACAGTTCTCCCTTCCACGAACACCACAACTGGGAATCCCCCAAAAGCAGTTTTTTAGAGATTTTGATCTCCATATGGGATAACTTCGTCTATACCTTCAGTTTGATTGGAATTGACCAATGGATGAAGGCAGTTGGAGTCAGGGGGACATCAGCCTGACACTGGGGGTTATAGCAGAACCTTTGTCCCTGCGGGAATACCAGAAACTCCAACACCTTTCAAGATATTCTTTCAAGACTGACAGCCTAAAAAAGCACTGACAATTTCTAGCAAACCAGAATTAAAAAAACCTAATTCAGACTAAACCATCTGGAGACAAAAAACTGACCTTAGTCAAGTTAAAACTGTTATTAGAAGAAACTGATTATCCAGAATCAGTTTCTTAGGCTTACCTGTGAAGCCAGAGAACTTCTTTGGTGAAGGATTGACAAGACCCAAGGGATCTTTTGTGGTCAGTTGTCCTGTGGCAGTGAGCTTAGCCTGGACTATCACCTTTTTCTTCGGGGTACTTGCAGCCTTGGAATTGGCTTCTGCAAACCAGAAAGGTTGAACGAGGGAGTCAGAAATAATCTCATACGTCCCTCAACATATCACCTGTGACACACTGCAACAAAGTCTTAAAATAACTGGGAATTGGAGGACAAAAAAAATGGATGCTTTTTGGATAACAAAAGTTAGAAGAATACATAATTTACTAAAGATTGTAGAAAAAGCTGAAAGTGGAAAATAAGTGATGCGTCCTCCTGGGGTTTACCTGCCTGTGAATTAAATCACTTAGATCTTCTGCACAATCAGTTGTGACAAATGAATCAAAGGGTGCCACTGTAGAAGTGACTTCTCCCCTTTCCTACAGGGCTGAGACAGAGATTGGAGCAGCACTGCCCACTCTGCCCCTAAGCCATGCAAATACATCCATGAGGACTTTGCAGTAAAGGCACAGCTGGGTGGCAATCTGTGGCATACCTTGAAAGTGAGCAGAAAAGCGACACAGATGCTGTCTCATGTCTCACCTGAGATGAGCCTGTTGATTAATTCTTTCTCTTCATCTTGCAGCTCTTCCCACCCCTCCAAGTCTGTGATGTCTTCGATTTTCTTAGTGGTAGCCCGTGCCTTGTCCAGCTTCTCAAACATGCACTTGACATGGTACCACTCCTTCATGTCCCCACCAGACTCCGTGAAAGGGTTGGGAACAATCTTCCCGATGCGGCACATTCCCTTCACGATCTTCTCCTTGCACTTCTTGCAGCCCGCGGTGCCTCGCTTGGCATAGTCCACGCAGTACCTTTGCTCTGCCATGTCCCCCGCAGCCCTGCAGGCCGGGCGCAGCCAGGAGCTCAGAAACACGGGGAAGGGGAAAGCCCCCTGGGGGGACACGGGCTGTGACAGCAGCTGGCAGCGGTGGCCGGCGCTGAGTGTCGAACAGCAGGAGAAGGCTCCGGGCAGGGACACCCGAGTGCGGGGGAAGAACAGTCCCGCGCCCCTGCCGAGAGCCCGGGCGGCGTGTGACAGAGCCCGGCAGCCCGTGGGCATCCAGGCCGCGCTGGGGCCGCTGCGGGGGAGAGGAGACACTGACTGAGCACCCTTGTGCCCGCCGGGAGCCCCGCAACCCCCGTCCGGGACCCTCCGATCCCCCCTGGCCCACACTGCGATCCCACACGGCCCCCTCCTTACCCTCAGTCCCTCAGTCCCTTCTCCCCTCACAGCCGCCCCTCCTCACCCTCAGCCCCCCCAAAGCCCCTTCTCCCCGCACAGCCGCTTCTCCCTTCACAGCC
>VWZG01006024.1:380806-477660 GCA_013396735.1 Grallaria varia | reverse complement strand
GGGGCCGTGATGTGAGGGGAGAGAGGGGCCGTGATGTGAGGGGATAGCGGGGCCGTGATGTGAGGGGAGAGAGGGGCCGTGATGTGAGGGGATAGCGGGGCCGTGATGTGTGAGGATCGAGGCGCCATGATCCAAGGGGATAGAGGGGCTGTGGTCTGAGGGGTCAGAGGGACAGTGCCCGGAGGGGACACTGGGACAGTGATCTGAGGGGATACTGGGCTGTGCCCTGAGGGGATACTGGGACAGTGCCCTGAGGGGGTATGGGGACAGTGATCTGAGGGCATACAGGGGCCGTGCCTTGAAGGAACTCCGGGTCTGTGCTCTGAAGGTTCCTCTTCTGAGGGTCCGTCCCCTGTGGCGATGGCCCTGACGGCATGGATGGANACCACACGGATGGATCCACGGGAGCACTGTGCCCTGGGTGTCCCATCTCCCACCACACGGATGGATCCACGGGAGCACTGTGCCCTGGGTGTCCCATCTCCCACCACACGGATGGATCCACGGGAGCACTGTGCCCTGGGTGTCCCATCTCCCACCACACGGATGGATCCACGGGAGCACTGTGCCCTGGGTGTCCCATCTCCCACCACACGGATGGATCCACGGGAGCACTGTGCCCTGGGTGTCCCATCTCCCACCACACAGATGGATCCACGGGAGCACTGTGCCCTGCGTGTCCCACCCTGATGCAATGGCACTTCCCTGCCACATGGATGGATCCACAGGAACATGTCACCCTGCATGTCCCTGTCTGTGGCAATGCTGGTTCCACACTACAAGGATGGTTCCACCAGAGCACTGTGCCCTGCATGTGCCACCCCTGAGACGATGCTTGTTCCCCATGGCCATATATATGGTCCCTCCAAGAGCACTACAATGTGTTCATACAGGACTGAGCCACTTCCTGACCTTCAGGAGTACTGGGCCATGTTGGTGAAGATTTGAGGTGCTGCCATGTAACCTGGCTCTCAACCCGGGCCCTCTATCAGTGTGCGCTCTACCTGCACAGCCCTGAAGTGCTGCTCTACCACCTGACCTCCCAAAACTGTCCCTCTCAGAGCCTCACACTGTGTTGGTGCAGGCCCTGAGGTGCTGCTGTATCACCCCAGCCCCCTGAGAACAGCCCTTCACCCCAGTACATCAGGCACACATCTGCACTCTAGCTGTTGGCTCTGGTGGTGGCAGCCGTCCCTGTTTCTCTGATAAAATTGCTGTTGTGCTGTGCCAGGAGGCTGCTGAGGAAGCTGGAATGGATGGAATACACCACCACAGGATTCCTGCCTTCATCCAGGGAAAGGATGCTGTGCACATTGACACGGCCAAGCCGTCTCTGACCTGCTTTGCTGTACCTCAGAGGCAGAATATGAGAAATGAGGTATAGAATTTGCTTCACCAGCCACCTATATGCCTTTTTGCTGGTCTCCAGCTGGTTTCAGAACAAGCTATAGACAGTTTTGTTCTCCTCAGAACACCAAACTCCAGCTACGCAAGCCACACTATTTGGAGCTGTGGGTGAGTGTAACAACTACGTGATCACAAAACTGGGATGAAGTCTGACATAAGGGTTTCTGATCACTGGGATTTGGCTATGAAGCAGACAGTCTGCATTAATTTTAAATACTTTACAGTGCAATACTTTGTTCTCAGACAATGCCTTCAATCCATCATCTCAGGATGGAAACACACCTTCCTGTCCCTCATGGCCCAGAAATGCTGGAAACCCCAAAACCAGGAAACAAGCACCCCCACCCAAATTCAGCTGGGGCTCTGAGTCACAGAGGAGGAACCACAGAAGGATTCAGAGGGGTCATGAAGGACTTTCTCACTGCTGTTGACTTTATGTAGAAGACACCCAGACCAGCACCATGCTCCAGATTTTTGGCTGAGCCAAAAGGCTGTGTGTGTCCAGCTCCAACACCACGCATTCAGCAGACTTGGATTCAAGCATGTGAGTTTAATGTGGTTCAATTTTTAATTGTTCACTTTGCTTTGAAAAAGATGCACCATTGAGAAATTACTTGCAGAACCAGCAGTGACTAGGTGCAACAGTTTGTGTGAACACTTAGAAGGGGAGAAAACAATAAAACCCAGATAAAGGTGTGGTGGGTACAGTGTTCAGAGTAAGCTTGCTGGGAGCACAGAGCACAGTGTTCACAGCATCATGGTGAGATCTCTGTGTGTTTGAGCCTGGTAAAATAGATAGAAAGGCAGACTCAAGGGCTGACACTCACTGCAGCACAGTGTTATTGGGCTTAAATAAGGCAGCTGAGCACCCTGGCAGGGGTAGGATCCACTTCCCTAACTTTTACTGCCTAAAGTCAGCCAGATGATCTAAACTAGGCTGTGTCTGCAGTAAGTAGAGGAACATGCAGAGGGCATTGCAGAGGCTTCGGTGAGGGTGAGATGAATTGGTTCTGGCTCTTTTCAGTCTGGAGGGTGTTTGGATGGCAGCCTGGACAGGTAAGTGGGAGGCTGCCCCTCTCTGGAGAGCCGTGTTGAGGCTGGAGATTGATGACCTGGCCGTGAGGAAATGCAGAGTGCACAGGCAGGTGGCAGAACGCTGCCGCGAGAAAGGGTGAGCTTCAGATTAATTTATTCTGTGAGAAGCAGACACAACTGCTCTTTGGTTGCTTTGGAAAGGCCTGGGAATAACAGCAGCAAAGCCGGGGCACTCTTAATTCCAGCTCTCTTTCTCTTTGGCAATGTAGCTGAAGATCCTGCAGCATTAATTTTGCTGGTTTTCCACTGTGGCCCCAAAGGAATGGGTAGAAAGTTGAAACTTGCTTCTTTATAGAATAACAGCATGGTTTGGGCTGGAAGCTCGTCTCGTTCTACCCCCTGCCATGGCCAGGGACACCTTCCCCCAGACCAGGTTGCTCCAAGCCCCATCCTTGAACACTTCCAGGGAAGGGGCAGCCACAGCTTCTCTGGGTAACCTGTGCCAGGGCCTCACCCCCTCACAGAAAAGAATTTATTGCCAATATCTGATGTAAATCAACCCACTTTCAGTTTGATCTACTGAACTTTTTTTGTGGCTAACAGCTCTGAGATGAAATTAGGAAGTGATAGGTGGCATGGGACTGACAGGCCATGAGTTTGGTCACTACTCTTAAGTTTTCCCTGTAAGGACTTTCTTCCTCTGAAGTTGCAATGTGCATCTACTGCTCTTATTCTGAGTGGGAAGGTTTGTGTGCAAGGGGAGGAAATGAAATTACTTTGGATTTTATGGTCTTTATTTGAATAAAGCCCTCCAGCTCCCACATTGGCCAAGATGTACCTTTAAACAGCTGTGAGTAGAGCAGTATATCCAGTGAATATATCCACAAAAGTACAGGAGACTGAATTCACAGAAAGCTGAGAGAAAACTAGGAGACAAATCACTGCTGTTTCTCAAAGGGTCAGGGAGAAATCACTGCTTGGTAGCTAATACTGGAATTGCTGAGCTGAGCCTCTTAACATAATGTGCTCTCTGTGTAATAGTCAGCAATGACAGACTAGTAGAGAGCCCCCCCCCGGGAAGCAGAACTCTGTTTTAAGTAGTTTATTCCACTAATATCAGGAAGATAATGCCCTGAAAGTCAGATATAAAGGTTTGAGTCTGTCCTTGCTTAAGGCAAGTGGCCATCTAGAGTTCTCTCAGGAGTTAAAGTATATGTGAAAGTGAAATAATGGTCTTGGGTTTTGTCCATGTGTTACGAAGCAAAAAAAATAATTTTTGTTTCATCTTAAACTAAGGTTGAAAATAGTTCATAAAAAAAGCTTCAGCTTGCCCAGATCTTCTGGGGATATCTAAAGTTAATAGGGTTTGAACTAAAATTAAAGTTGCGCTGCAAGACTTCTGTCAGAGTTATATTCCAATGAATCCAATCTTCTTGGTATTGAGAAAATGTCTGAAATCTCACCAAAATCAAATAAAAGGAGGGAGATATTTAGAATTTTAATAACTCCAATGAACAAATATATCTCCCTCTCTGGCTGCTGAAGAAGATACTGAATCTGGACATGTGGCTTATTAAAATACAAGTGATAAGAGAAATGGAAAAGATTATAGAAAACAGACATATATACATGAAATACATTTAAAAAAAAGGGAAGGGATGTCAGTTAAATAACAGATCAAGAAGCCACATAATGGATTTATAAAGCTCAATATTACTTCCTTATTTGCATTTATGTTTGTTGGTAAGACTGACTTTGTTAGGGAGGGCCTTGTAAGAAAGAGCTGCTCCCAGCAAAGTGGTTCAGCCTGAAGGCATTTGTGGTGCTTCGGTTGGAGAAGTGGCCTGCAAGGCTTCCTTCTGCCTTCTGAGGGTGTGAAAAGTGGAAGCTGGATATAACAGGGTTGAAATCTCTTCCAGGCCTCTTTCTGGCTCTCAGTTTGGTAGGGAAAAGGAAGCATATAATCTACTGTGAATTTACAAATTTGCTGTTCTTCAGTTCGCATTGTCCTCTGAGGGGCAGGAAGGGTGTTTCCTGGCCCGGTGAGCAGGCCTGGGTATAGGTGTAACGTTGAATATTTGGGTCTCAGAACAGCTGTTCCCTTCTGCAGGGCACACAGCCAGGTGTTCCCAGGGGGGTTCACCTTCCCTCCCCTCCGTGCTGGCATTTTTCAAGGCAGTGACTCAGTGCCTGTGACACTGCAGCCTCCCCGTTCCCATCGCAGTGACATGCCTGCCTAGTGGGGTGACAAAAAGATGACAATGAATGTGGTGTCATCCTAAAATTGGTAAATGCAGCCCTCTGCGCTGGACATGGTTTTGGAATGTGAACTTTGTCCTTTAATCTAAACACAGCTAAAGTCTGTCTCTGCCCTCCCTCTTACCACATCTCAGCTGTCTTTCTGAGGGAAGATCTTGGCATTTGGTGCATGGTCATTATGAATATCTGAGGACAGGGTAACAAATGTGAAATTTGTCATTTCTAGTGCAGGTTGCCTAAAGAGTCATTTAACAGCCATACACAAAAAAATTGTGACAGAGATTTTTAAAGGCATTTAGGACATGCTCCTGCCCATTTGCTGTTAATACTAATGAGAAGTGAGTGTCCAAATCACTTGGACAGGTTTGGGAAAGTCTCAGCTAGATACATGTCTTCCTGGAGGAAATTACATTTGACAGGAGGCTTCTGATGCAGGGAGAATAAGGGCATTGGAGGCCACCATCTGAATTGATTCTATTTCAGTTGAGAAATCTGCCAAATGTGCAAAATATACAGATACAGATACCCACACCTCTATTCTGCTGTCACCTAATAGAATATCCTTTATTTTTCTGCCTGCTGCATATGCTGTTAAATTAGATAGAGGTATTTTCAAGGTGAATGACAAGTGTAATTGGCTATAAATGCTCCATTTAGAGAGATTGCAAACTATGTTTAAGTTACACCCAAGTGCACCTGTACTTGAGATGCAAAGTCATTCAGCTCCCGCAGCACCTTCATTATAACCATACTTCATCCTCCCACACAAATAGATTCTGAGGAAAATAATTTCTCCCCAAATGTACATCTGCTGCGAATTATACCAGCATCATTACACATGCAAGTATAGTGAACACAAATCTCACACTCTGTGGTAGTGCTGATTGAAAGATGACACCTAATTTTGGAAAACAAAGGAAATCTGAAATAAAAGCTTGACATATATGTTTTGGGGGGGTTGTCTCAAAGCATTTCTCAAATTCATTTGTCATTTCTGCATGCTGGGAGCAGATTTTTTCAAAATTTTAATTGAAAATTTTAGCTTTGAATTCTTGAGAATGAATTTTTTTTTTTAATTGACCTTGCTAGGCAATCGCTGTTGCCAAACCCTGGAAACTGTTGTGATACTGTTCTTTGAGAAATCTAAAATTAATTTCAGAAAACCACAAATGTTTTCAAGAAAGGTTATAAAAGTTTCAACATCTTTGTCTTTTTTTTTTTTTTTGAGAAGTCTTTACATCCTCTGATAAAAAGGCTCTTTTTGAATGCAAACAGATTTTATTAAGACACTTCCGACTCGTTCTGCAAAGTAATGGTTGTCACCAGGAAGAAAATGCTGCAATTAATTGGTGCCTACCTTTCATCGTCCCTGTTGGATCTGCACTTGGTTGGGTTAAAAGCACTGCTTATTATCTTAACAGCCAGGAATCTTGCAGGCTTCAAATTCCCAGTTTCTCTTCTCTTTTTCTTCATTACACTAACTGGCAGTTGTGTACAAGTGGAGCACAGACAGGACCAAGGCAGTTTTAACTTCTTTGTGTGTCTCAGGTTCTCTGCTTTAATACAAGGTAGTCCCAGGCTGCTGTGCACCTTCCCATGTTCTTTCAAGCCACATCTGTCCAATCTGCGCTCGACAGCTGGTCTGTGAAATAAACTCCTAAACAAATCCAATATAGATTGGATGCTGCCTGCAACGTGGGGCTGAGATCTGCCTGATTGCGGATCTAATCTCACCCTGATACCTCAGCAGCAATAATAACACTCGCTCCATTTTGTCCTGCTCAAGGAGGCTGTGGGATCTCTTTGGCTAAATGAAGTGTTAATTCTGAGGCTTCCCACAGCCAAGACCATGGTTTGGAAGGCAAATGGAAATTCAGTTACAAGGTGACTTTTGGAGACACTGGCTCTTGGCCTCTGCAGGCACGTGCAGGAGTCTCTGGGCTTTAACAGAGCCTCAGATGTCACTTGCTCAGGAGGTACAGACAAACCACTGCTTGGAGGGAAATTCTGCTTTTTAATGTTACAGGAACTTTCTTACTTTAGTGCTAAACTGTGTGATTTCTCTTTGAATCTTCCCTAAAGTAGTGAGCAGCGTTACACATTGCTGTGCCAAGGGCTGTATGTGTAATTAGTGACTTATTTGACTCCCAAAAGCTGCAGTCTAAACATTAATCCAACCTTCATGTTGATCACCATGCCACATCACTTGAATGCACTTATGATCAGAGAACTGCAATTCTCAGAGCCAATTCCACATTGGAGATGACTTTTATTAGGGAGACAGGATGTTAAAAAAAAAATTAAACCAGTCCTCATTGGAAACTGGGGACATAAAAGTCTTTAGAGCCAGACTGTGACTGCCACTGCAAAGCTGTTTATGCAGCTATTTATGCAGGGAATAACTCTCCAGGGATGGGCTATTTGCTGCTGCTTCTGCTCCAAAGACCCTGCCACTTGATACCAGTGCTGGAACCAGGGGTTTGGGTTCCTGCAGGAACAGTGTGAGTACTAATGATTGCAAAGTGCTGCCTTCCCCTCTCTGGAGGATGGATTGGTTGTCACAATGCCTCTGTCTCACTTGCAGAGCCCTGGGGCTTGGGAAATGGGGTTAAACCAAAGCCAAAGCAAATGCAAAACCTCTGACCTATATGCAAATGCTGCTTTTGGGGCTATTTGGCTCTGTGATTCCTCAGAGCACTGTTGGGGGATGCCGGGTTATTGCTGCTTGGATTATTTTATCCCTTCCCCTTCAGTGAAATGTGACTCCTTTTTCTCTCTGAAGGGTTTTGCAAATGGCTGTAGATGCACTGAGGAGCTACCACTTGGCTCTAGCCAAATAACTATACTTGAATACAAATAAATTCATTTTGTTGCCGTGAGAACCACCAGGTCCTTCCCAGGCCCGGCCTGCCCTTGTGCACAAAGTGCAGTTGTCCCAGGTGGAGGGGCTTTGCTGAACACAGGAGGTTCCTGCTGACCCCTCACCTCAGGCACTTGAGGCCCCTCAGTAAAGTCCAGGCTTGGCCTGCCCCTCTGTCTTCTCTTCCCGTCCCTTCCTGCCTCCCAGTCTTCCCCCCTTCATTATTCCAAATCCGGAATCTCATTGAAATGCACATGAGTGAGTGAAAAGACCAGCACGTTGAAGCAAATATGTTTAAAACAACCTTTAAAAAAGCCTTTACTGTCTTGGTTAGCACCTGCTGTTGGCATTTTGGGGGAAGCCACTCCATGTGCAGTCTCACGGTTACCTCCATACACAAGGTCACATTAACTCTCTGAGCAGATGCCCACAGTGCTGGAAACACCCACCTGCTGGAGGTGAAACTCAATTATTAAGCAGCCTCTTGCTGTTATAAACACCCCAAGCAGTGGCTTTACTGGTTCTTTGCCTGGGGGAGAGAGGTGTGTGGCTCCGAGCTGGGTGCTTTACTCTCTGTTTTCTGGAGACTCCAACCTCTTGTGGTAGGAGATGCTGAACAGCACTGTTTGAGAGCAACGCCTGTCTGCTCGGTGAATGTTCTTTAAACTAGGCCTAATTGCCTTATCTAGATCAGGATCTTTTTCTCCTTACTTCAGGGATATTTTTAGACTAATTGGTAAGTCTGTGATATGACAGGGCCCCTTAAAAGCTATGGGTTGCTTGGCCTGTAGAGTCTAAAGGGAAGGGGTATAGGATGTGCCTTGTAAAGAAGCTGACAGCTATTCTAAGGTGTTTAGATCTAATCCATACTAATGAGAGAGCTTTGTGTCTGACTGAACTGCAACTTCTCTTAACTGCTGTCTTCTTCTGAAAACCTATGTATTAAATTACTGTGAGACAATAGTTCCTAAAAGGCATTCTCCTAACCTTAGTTTCCTCACTAAATTGAATGAATCTAGTGAAGTGTCCCTTAGAAACAAATCTTTTTTAAGCCTGCACTCTATTCTTCTTAACCTCTCTGCCCTAAACAATTTCTGAGACAAGATGAATGCCAGCCTGCGAAGATCATAGCTACATATATTCTACTTAAGCATTCTGTTGGCTGATAGCCTGGAATAAGTCATTGTTGAGGGTTAAACAACTTCTGGGGCTATGGATGGGACCTCATTATGCAAAATGTGAGGAGGGTTATTGCTGTGAGCCAGCTCAGGTGCAGTTGCAGTGTTCACTCCATAGAAAGTACAGGAACCTCTCAGCTGAGATCTGAAACAAGCAGGGTAACCTCTCCCCTGTGGGAACCTTCCACACTTTGTCTTGTTTTTTGCTAATTTAGGATACCATTTTGCTACTAGGAAATGTAGGAAAGGAAGGTTTCCACTCCCTGGAAGGATTACGTCCTTGCCTTGAGATGCTTTGAATTGCTAATGCTGCCTTAAATCTGGTCGGGGCTAATAGCACTGCTGAGAAACACACGAGTCACTGGCAAACCCTTGAAAGCAGAGCCTTCCAATTTGAATTTCAGATGTCCCCCAGGCTCTTGAGCACCTAAGGCAGTGTGTCCAAACACATGAGGTGAATGAGCCTGCCTTTGGACTTCACTGGGATAACCAGGATGACTCTTCCTCTAGGAGTGTTTTGCTTAGAGTGATCTCCATTTCTCAGTGTCCTCTCCATTACCTGGTACAGATGAACCAGATTGGGGTATTTCCTCCTCCTTTAAAAGTGCTCTGAGCTGAAACTTTGTTTGGAGTCATAACAGGATCCAGGGGGTCTTAATAGACCCTGCTATGGTCTGCCAAGAGAGACTTGCTTGAATTAGGGTCAGGATATAGTAGGATCAAGGAAATGAACCAAGGGCAGTTGTTTTCTTCATTCGTTAAATAATCTTGCTACCTTTTTTCTTTTGCTGATAGAAAGTTGCCTTCCAAGGACAGGTAAAAGGTTGTGTCTAGCTAAGTTTATCCTCAGGTGAGACTGGAAGAGAAATCTGGTTTATTGGTTTGGACTTGCATAGCGAGGGGGAATTGCTTTGTCATGTTCAAAGAACCACAAAAATATCAGAGGTTCTAAACTTTTGTGCTGCAACCATAAAAGTCTGTGTCCTAGAAAAATCACTAAACCAGCTAACTGCTCTTTGGATCAGGAATGCCTTGGTCTACAGGCTCAGTTTTGAAATCCAAGTGAAATGCATAAAGTCATCTTACATTAAGAATTTAACTCACCTGTGCTGCAAGCTTAGAGTCTGATGGAAAGAATAATGACATGACTTGGGTCAGTCTTCCCACACAACAAATGAAACTCTCATGTATTTGGTTGAAATTTGAAGTGGAATAGGACACACAACTTTGTGGGTTGTTTTGACCTTTTTGAGCAGAGTTTTGGCTCGCTCCACTTCCATGTGAGTCTGAACCTCCTCCTGAATTAATTTGAATTCTGAGTAGGTCTTCAAACTGGCGGGGTTGCTGCATCCTGGGCTTGCTTTCAAATATCCACATCCTTATGGAGAACCTTGTTGTAGTTGATGTGCTGGGATGCTCCTTCCTGCTCTGCATGCAGAGTGAGCACCAAAAAGCCATTGACCAAATGCTTCCAAACAATGCCAGATCCTCTTAGGACTTGTATTATCACGCAGGATGTTACTACACACTCAGGGCTTTGTCCATAAACGTGCTTAACTGTGTGATGGAAATGGAAGATTAATTTAGTGATGGTTTGCTCCCTTCCTGCATGTAAACAGAGACGTGGAGGATGCTGACAGGACCCTGTAATGTCAGGGATCTTTTCCCTACATATGCTCCCCCGGTGACTCTCCTGCAGATGAAGTGGCTGCCAGTGATGTTCTGTCAAGGATTTTTGTTTCCCAGCCCAGAACTGATTAGTACTGCAAGTTTTCCTTAGCCTATCCTTGCTTCAGGGCAAAAACCTTTTTGATCAGGATGTCCTTAACCCCTTCAGGAAATCATACAGAGGTTCTACCTGCTTCCTCACCTGCCCCTGAAGTTGCTGCATAACTTAAATCATCAAGTTGTTCTTGCAAACAGTTCGCCCATTTCACTTCAACAATTCGAAGAATTACTGGACCTCATAATATTGATCTATTCGCTTCCTATCCTTTTACAGCTGCCTATATAATTTCTGATCCTTAAATCTGACAACTGTGTCCCCAAGATGACTGTTCTTAATGTGTAAATGATTGCTACCTTCCATCAAAAAATCTAGCATTCAAACAGGAAATACAGTGCAAAAGCAGTAAAATAGTATTTCTATGGATTAATTTCAGACTACCCTTTCAGGATAAAACAATGTGTGGAATATAACTTGATTTTTAGCTGAAAGTAGATCAAAGCTCTCTAAGCGCTAACTAGAAATCACATGAAAATAGTGCAACTATAAGTAAAAGTGTCCAAATGTTGTGCATTTGTATATGAAGCTGCATAGAAAGAATTACTTCCTGAAAAATGAGGGGTTTATGCTTTTCTGTAGATATCACAAAGGCATAGAGGATTCCAAGAGTCCTAGAAAGAGCAATTAATGTACCAGGTCTTTCAGTAATGCCATTTCCTCTCTCTTGAGCAATATGGTGCTTGAACATCATTTTTTATTTTTTAGTGGATCTGTATTTCCCTGCTAAAGCTCTGTGTATAATTTTGGGGTATAACTTTTTATAAAGGCAAAAAAAATTCCCTGCTGCTCTCCTTTCTGCTCTGCAGACCCCCAAGGAAACTACTAATGCAATTTTAATTTATAGCTATACCTTTTTCTCAAGCACTGGGACAAAGATTCCCTAAAGTGCTTTAGAACAGAGGTCAGACTGCATTTTTAACAGCGCTGTGAGAGGTCTCTGCTCTGTAATACAAACCCCATGCTCTCCAGCTCTGTCTAATCAAGCTTGGGAGCTGCTGGTTTGGGAGGGTAACTGTGCTGTGTAGATCATGTCACACCTTCAGAAGGGAGGGAGGTGCTGTGGAAGGCCAAGTTTCCAGTTTTCCCTGTTCCCTTTTCCTCCAGAGCCATCCCTCCGGCATAGGAGGCGTCTTAATGAGCCTCACTGGTGCTGCTGCTCCCACTGAAACTGTGACAGCCTCTCTCCCTGGATCCATCACGAGCTGCAGCCTGGCTGAACATGCTTCCAGAGCTTCTGCCTTGACATGTTTGTCCATTTCTTTGTTAGCACACACAGCAGAGATGCCCTCATCCAGCTTTCTCTGTTTGCTCAGGTCTCCCAGTGCAAATGTCAAGTGACTTGGAGCCGTCTGTCTCCTAAATGATGGTAAAACAGGCATGAAAATCAAATGCAGCAGGTTTTGAATCTGGATAACTTCCAGCTTCTAAATTCCTGTGCTCTGAGGCAGGTGCTTTTTAGCAGTCTTCTTGCTTATCTGGTGATTAAATATCCAGATAGTTAAGTGATAAATACCTGCCAGTCCTACATCTATCATCCCAAATATGCCTAGATTGTTTGCTTGGGCAGATGGAGTGTGTTAGGTGCTTGCATTTGGTTGGGACCACATATGTTACCTGTCTGACACATATATTCTATGCAAAGGAATGAGATTGGAACTGTTTGTATTCCCATGTTTCCTTTTCCCACCTTTTTTCTTTTCCTTCCTCTTTTCTTTCCAAGATGACCTCCATACACTTCCATTTCCCCTCAGTTTTCACCCCATGCCAGCAAAGGTGCACCACCTGTGCAGACAACTGTTTCAAGGACAGAAAAGCAAGGTACTGCAATCACAGTTTACAATACATTTCAGTTCAATGTCTGCAGAATCACCTCCTGAGCTGTCTTTCTTCAGAGAAAGATTAACCTACTTTTTAGCAAACAATCTGGGGCACACTGCACTCACCTAGCGAGGCCAGGTGTTACAGTAACACGTATTTTTGAAACTCACTGGCAGTGAGTCACAAAAAGTGTAACTGCATTACCAGATCTGTTTCTTAAAACTTTACAAAAAAAAGTCTTTTCTAAGTGCTTAATAACTTTGGTGGCTTAAATACACACCATCTTTCCCTTGCTGAATGTACAGAGAATCTTATGATTTATGTGTCTGTTTCAGGCAAAATGTAAAGCTGACAAACATGCAACAGGTATATTTATGTCTAGGACTGCTAGTCTAAAATCTGTCAGGGCAGGAATCTGCCCTGTTTCAGCATAAACACAGTGTTAAGCTTTCCTAGAGTAGAACTCAATTGAAATTTCTCTTATTCAAAGAAGACTGGATTTTCGAGGGTCTCCCTTACAAAGAAAGGGAGTTCACTGAGTCTTATCAAACGTCAGGCGGGAAATTCATCTTGGAAGAGCTGGTTCAGAAGGCTGCAGCTTTGAAGCAGTGAGTCTGCCAAACACTGCTCTGCTGAGAGATTTCGGTGACCCTGCCTGAAACTTGAAGTAATGGTGACCACTGAAGTTCTGTAGGAAGTAAACTCTGCCTGCACGAGAGCTTTGCAGTGTGGCGAGGACAGCCAACTTCATAAAAGCTCCAACACCTGCCACCTACTTGCCTTTTCCGCTGGCACAGCTTTCCTGGAAGGGTTTTCACTGGAGCAGTGTGGCAGGACTGTGCACTCAGTATCACCAACAGGTGTCTTTCCCCAGCTCCAGGCCTCTTTTCTGCACTTTGTTGTGGAATTGTGACTCACTCTGCGAGGGCAGACACTGAACCTCAGCCATGGGCCTGTCTGAACTACTGAGAGCTCCTGAGAAGTAGTTCTCATGAGAGCAGGCTGGCAAAATAAAGTCCTCTTTAATCTTGCAGCTGATTTATTAAAGACAATGTGCTGTTGGGTCTGCTCTGGTACTGTCAGCCTTGTTTGAAGCAAAACATGAAAAATGTGCTTTGCTGGATAGAAGAGGGTGATTTAGCAGCTGGGCTCCCACCTTCATGTGTAATCTGCCTCTTGAAAGGCTGCTGGTAGTGCCAGGGTGGTGCTAAGACATAATAGGTGATTTTTCTTCCTTGTGCTGTTGGTAGGAGAAGCTTTTGCACAGAAACTGCTGCTTTAGCCTTTGGTTTGCAAGAAGAGAAAGATCAGCCTTTTTATGCAGGCAGGGAAGGGAACCTGCACTTATCTTTTGGTAGGAGAAATTTGCACCTCCAGCAGGCTTGTCTGGGCTCATGTATGAAGGTAATTATTTAAATGCTGTACTGCGGTCATGGCCACTTGCTTCTTCAGATGTTCTTATCTTCTCCTCCCACTCGTATTTTTTCTCTCTCACTCTTTAACATGTTAGAGAAGACTTTAATTTCTTTCTGAGTAAGAGAATGGGGAACAGCAGATGAGAAGTTGGTAGTGGAGAAGAGAGCAAGGCTGTGGTCACGTCTTCCATCAGATCAGTTTCAGGTGCTGAACAGAAATGTGGTATCAAAATGCTGAGGAGAAATGCGGTGTCAAAATACTGAGCAGTGAAGCATTAGGGTGATGCGTCTTAATTTGTTTCAGTCCTCTGGAAGCTGAAAGGAAATCCCCTACCACTTCAGATCCCATCGTGAAATAATGGCATTCTCCTTTTCTGCCTCTCTCCCTGCTCCCTGGGGGAGAGAACAGGCAGGTTTAGATAACATGAACTTCATTCGCTGGTACTAGAAAGGAGAATATTTTTAAAACAAGCAACAAACAGGCCTGGAATCAGTCTCAGCTCAATCTCCTTGTGGTTGGTGGGAGAGGGAAGATTGTTGTCTCTTTGGAGAACTGCTCTCCGTGCTGTTTCTGCTGCCTTCCCTACTGACTTTGGTTCCTTCATGTGCCATGACGTCCAGTTTCTCACATACCCCCTGGTCCCTGGCACTAAAAGCCAGTTCTGTAAGCAAGGGCTCCTGAGTGACTGAAACATGGGGGGACAGAGTGGGAAAGGCAACACAACCAGGTGACCCAATGGGCTCCCAGCCCATGGAGCTGTGCAAGAGCCCTGAGCTCTGTTCCTCAGTGGAACCATCCCTTCTGGACACTTCCACTTGCTCTCCCACCTCACTGTTCAGCAGGAGGAGATGCCCTTCTGTCCCAGGCAGTAGGTCAGCCTGTTCTGTCTCCTGCTTCCCTGTCATCCTGTGGTGTGGCCAGGCAAGGAGAAGCAGGCTCTGCCAGGTTTTTGGTGCTGGCAGATGAGTCTGTAGCCTGTAGTGCTCTGGGCAAGAACAAGCTCCTTTTGATGAAAGCTGGGGTGTGTTGGTAAACCAGCAGTGTATGAGGGACAGCTTGAAACATTCAGATCCTCCAGGACTAGATAAGCATAATTGCGTATTTGGAATTAGCAAAACTGCAAGGATCAAAGCAATCTCCTGGATGGATAACTAGATCAAAGGAGAGACTTTAAAAGGAGAAAACATGGATGTTAAGTTCTCCATCTACACTCCATAAATACAAGATGCCAGCGGTAAAGAGGATATAGGAATAAAGGGAGCTTTTGCACATTTCTCAGCAGGAAATAATTTAGTGTCTGACTAGTTTGATTTTAAATTATGATAAAATAACAAGCACAAAACTGCAGCACAAACAAGGTTCTCCTTTTAAAACCTGATTCCAAATCCTTATTAGGATATAGGATAAAATCATAACTTCTTCCATAAATTTACATGAAAGATCACTATCGTGTGTCTCTGCTTGAAGAACAGATGTTACCTGAGTAAACAGCAAACTGCAACATAATCAAAAATCTATCAAGAAGGACTGTTACTTAGTCTCCCTTTAAATCACTCCCTGACATTCAGATAGAATCAGAGAATACAGATTTCTCTTCAAGCACAAGGAGCCCAGTAAAGTGCATGGCAGATTGGAAATGTGACTGCTCCTTGTTGGGCATGTGGCTATTAAAAGCCTGTGGTATTCTGGATGAAAAATAGAGATGATGATCTGCCCAGGCTTGCCTTGTCTTTGGAGAGGGAGATACTGGCTTTTCATATTGGCCAGTCTTATCTCAAACAGCCCGTGGATGTGGTTGTGCTGCTTGCAAATTGATCATGATACTCTGACCAGGTGGCAGCCCATGGAATTTGGGGAGAGCTGAGCTGTGAACCTGTGACAGCAGCATGTCCAGAGTCCCTGTGCTATGGAGTGAATCCTCTTGTCATATCCTGGGGGATTGAACTCCCACGCTGACGTGTGCTTCCTGCTGCGAGGAGCGCTAATGAACAAATACTCCTTCAGTTAAATGAGATGTTTCAGAGGGTTATAAAAGCAGCTTTCTGGGAGTCAGAAAAAAGCTGAGCAGCAGCTTACGCAGGAAGGGACTGCAAATGGCACATGTCTGCACACTCATCCTGTCGCACTCACTTCACTCCGTGTCTGTGGATCTGGAGGTATTTAAAGGATTAAGCAGACAGCTCTGAGGATCCCAGTGTTGGACTGGATTGCAGTTTGTTCTCCAAAATCCTTCTGTCAATCTGACCTCCCACGCCTATCCCATATGGATGTGAAAATCCCATGGCAATGAAAATATGGAAGCCTGGGTCTTAGGAATAAGATGGACTTTTGTGAAGAGGCATTTAGAACATGGCAGCATTAGTGTTACCTCTTGCTACAACTGAGTTTTCTGCCTGAGGCTTTCCTTAATTACACTTTGGATGGGAGACAGTAAAGAAAAGCATCCAAAAGAACATCCAGCGCTGTTGTGCCTGGATCCTCTTTTTTTCTGAGCAGATAAAGCTGTGAGGAAAGAAAACACGTTCATTGTACTCTGCTGTTTTTTCCAAATTTCAATGATCGGTTATCTGCCAAGCACTCTCTAATCCGATCAAATCAATTTGCAAACTTTCATTAATATATCAGGCGATCTGTAAGCTGTTTGCCCCCTGCCTTATTGGAAGGGCCATTAATACACAGGATAATGGATACCTCAGGGAAGCCAGACATTAAGTTAATAATTAATGTTTACAGAGGCCTTGAGGCAAGTGAGTGCATTTGCCTCTGTGAGGATATTGAAGTTGTGTTACTCTAATTTCAGCTATCTCCCTGTAGTTGGCACTCAGAGCTGGGTTGGGGTTTGCCTCCTGACTAGATGTTCTTACCCTGGATTGCAACAAATAGTGTTCTTGGGAACTGCTGGGCTTTCCACGCTATCCTGTTTGTGCTGGTGCTGGGGGAGATGCGTGGGACTAATCCCTCCTGACAGGCTCCTGTGGTGCTTGTGCTGCGTGAGGGCTGTGGGTGCTGAGTGCAGGGTGGGTGGAACTGGTGTGATGTGATGATCCTCCACTGTCGCCTGAGGATGCCCCAGAATGTTTGTACAACCTCTGAAGAGGCTCTGTGAGTGGTAAGGGGGGATCCTATGAGGGCCGTGCAACCCAAACACTAGCCATGGTCTTCAGTAAGCCAGGGAGGTGGTATTCACTGAAGAAGCCTGTCACAGACACAGTAACAGAATCCAGCACAGCCTTAATCCAAAGATCAGGGTTCAGTCTAGGAAATGGATGGATCAAGCTCCATCCATAAGCCTGAGAAGCTGGGATTTTGGTTGGCAGGTCCTGGGGAGCAGTGTGCATACTTTACCTCTGCAGGTCACTGCACACAGTCTACATATGTTAATGAGATGTCTGCATTTAAGAACCTCAGTTTTTCATAAATTTGCCTCTACCTTTTTTCCTCTCTTTCTGTACCATCCACAATTTGACACATTACCTCCAAAAGTTCTGGCTCCAGTTTGTCTGGTACCCACTGTGCATTCCCTATTCTCTCAGTCCACGTATCTGCTGCCTCTGAGGTTTCCTTTCTGTATCTTACACTGTGCTGATTTTGTCCTATTTCCCTCAGAGTCTGTCGTCCTGTAGCAGCAGTGCCTGTTCCAGGGCCAAACTACATCTGTTTGGGGTCAGAGTGCTGACCCTGCTGCTGCCTTCAGAACAACACTCAGCACATGCCTGTGCTGGGACAGTCCTGGGGTATTTGGGCACCAAGACCTTAGCACAGGCATCTACAGATGTGAGGAAAAGCTGAGAAGGTAAGCCAGCAGGTCTGGATCAGGAAGATCCATGGCCAGACACAGGCATCTACAGATGTGAGGGAAAACTGAGCTGGGTGTAAGTCACCTGCATTTGTGGCCCTTTTGGTGACTTTCACAATGCATCCCCACTCCCACATTTGCCAACTACTTGAATGTTTAAAACAGCACTAGACAATCCTGACCTTCAATTTATAAGCCTTCAGTTCTAAGGAATCTGATTAGGAAGTGTGTTTAATTCCTAGACCTGTTGTTTTCCACTCATAACGTCTTCACTTCCGATGTGAGAACAATGCTGAACTCCTTGTCTTTCATGCACTCTCCTGAAGACGGGACTTATCTGACTCTGAGGTGTAATTTGTTTGAAACTGTCCTCCCGTACTCATCAATCCCAGTGATGTTAGCACGGTGCTTAAGCTAGTCCTTTTATTAAGTTTCAGGGGGTTTGTATTCCACAATCCAATTGTGCATTATTGATAAAGTCTTGAGCAGGGGATTACGTGAGACATGAGCTTTCTGGCACATTAGTCAGACCTGAGCTGTGTTTTTCAGAGGATGCTGCTCTCTTTAGGCCAGTTCCTTGCCTGTCTGGCTGTTTCTGTTCCTCGGTAGCCCTGGGGTTGCTGACTCCAGGGAAGGATGAGCAGGGAGCCGAGGGTGGCAGCAGGGAAGCACAGCCACTGCTTTGCTGACAAGTGGTGCAGTCCCAGAGTAACCCCCAGCAAGAAGAGCAGAGCAGCTCCAGTGACAGCAACCAGGGCCGGCCACAACCCTGAAATCACTACCCTAATCCACAGTGCCAAGGCAGCTCCAAGCTGGGAAATTAAGCCAGCAGGTCAGGATCAGGAAGGTCCATGGCCAGGCACAGGCACTTCTCTTCTGCTGACTGGCTGTGGATCCATCGTGGCACAGGGGGAGGATGTGCTCACATCAGTCCCTCTGCATGTCCAGCAGCTTGTCCCAGTACAGGCAGACTTCCCAGTCCTGCAGGATGGGGAGGTGGTGCCAGCTCAATGCTGTGCCAGGAGTGGGGTGTTTGCCATTGCCTGGAGAGCTTTGCAGAGAGTTCATCCCTTTTCCATGGTTAAAATGAAGTGACTTGGAGAAAGGAGAGCAGGGCTGTGCTGCAGAAGGCTGCAGGGCCACAGGTTGCCTCTGTAGGCTGGCCATAGTCTGTGCCAAGGTCTGGAGGTCAGTCTGGAGCTGTGGGGGAGTCCTAAAAACATGTGTGATGAAGATTGCAAGGTCTTTGATGCACTCAAGACCTTGACATGTGACTCCTAAATTGCACATATTTCCCTATGGTTGGGCGTGCTTGTGATCTTGGAACGACTATGATTTTCATGTTCCAGTTATTTATAAGCCTAAGAAAATATTAAAACAATTCCCCACCCCCCCTCCCCCCAGACTTCAGCAAGATGATCTTAAAGACATTCAAACTAGTGACAGCCTTACTTAATCTGTTAGCTGACAAGTAGACATGTGTATGTTGGTTAAAAACCAGGCTATGTGCAGCCTTGTACCTTCACAGCAGGGCAGGGTACATCCTTCTTGAGTCACCTCCACAAAGCACAGAGCTGCCACTATAGACTTGCTCACAAAACACCATCAACCAGAAAATGGAAACCAAATTAAAGCGCTTCTTGTCTTTGTTGCAGAAAGAAGAGGACATTTCTTTCTGCAACAAATTTATGTCTTGGGTTTTCCATGACTACTTTATATATTTTTTAACCACTGTAGAACTGCCAGGAACAAGATATTTACAACCCCAGTGTTCAACTCAAAATAGATTTGAAACTAGTTGTGCAGTGGTTCTTTCCTCTGAGGGTTTCTCAGCAAGGTTTGCAGAGCTGTGCAGTGAAGTGTGACCTGTATGCAGCTGGTTTTGCTTCCTTTGACTTGTGTATCATCACTTGGGAAGGATGGTGAAGATGGAGCGACAGGACTCAAAGGATGTGCTCCTGCAGGTGTTGTTACAGGCACATTTTAGAGTCATGTTCATGTCTCTTGTCACAGGCTCATTGCTGCAATATCTCATTGCCTTGCAGACACGCCATAAAGGCTGGAACAAAAATGGCCCCACTGTTTTCCCCTCAGTCTCTCTCCCTTTATGTGGGCAGAGGGGGAAAGACAAAATAAAATAATCTTAAAATTGAATTCTTCTGTCTTGATGGCCAGGATCGAGGCACACAGTTTACTTTTAGAAACAATGGGGAAGTGCAGTGTTGGTGAGACAGGAGACCTTCCCTCTTTACGTAGGGGTGTCCTAGAGCTGATCCACCAAAGCTGATCCACCCTGTGGACTGAGTGTGTGTCCTGCAGGTGTGGCTCGGACCCAGACAGTGCAATGTCACAAAGCAAAGAGTGGTGCCTGGTGCCACATCAGAGTCTGCAGTGCCTGCCCAGTCGGAGTGGCTGGATCCCTCCCTGTTCCCAGTGAACCTCTGCACTTGAAACCACTGCAGATCCCCTCTGAACTTCCTCCAGCCTCTATTAGCTGAAGGTTTGACACTTACATTTCTATTACAATTCACATGCTAAAGGGCATACTCCTCCCCGCTCCTGCCCTTGCCTCTATTATGGAGGGCTCATTTTATAAGCCTTATTAGAGTCTGATCTTGCAAAGCTCCTGGGGGCTATTTGGCTTGATAAAACACGATGTAAATTGAAGTGGCTGTTGATTTTGGAGCCTTTCTTACAAGACAATTGTGTTTCCAATTAGGGATTTCCTTCTCTTACATGCACAACATGTTTTTTTTCTTAGCTAGATGGCTTAAAATGCCTGCCATGTGCTGATAAGCCCTGTGCTAGGCCTTTTGTCTTCTCCTGGTGCGCGTGTACAGGACAACGTGCACAATGGGGTAGTGGATACAACTCCCCAAATCCACTGCCAGTCATAAAAAAGCTGATACAGGACCATGTTCATTCTCCCCAGGAGCTGTGGGGATGTACAGAAAATTCAGTAATGAAGGCAGATGCTTGTTGAACACTGCCAAATGTGGAGTTATTTGGTTTATAAGACAGCCTCACAAGGCTGAGGAGGTGGATTAGCAAGGCAGGAGTGCTGGCATGTGACGATGGCATCTGGCTGTTTGTGGGCACGGGATCTCCTTGGTGAACAGGCTGGTCATGGGAGGGGTCCCACAGAGTCAGGGGTCCATCCTTTGAGGAACAGGACGAGTGAACATGGGCCATGTCAGGGCTCACAGGCCAGTACCACGCTCATCATAAATAAGTGAAGGATCACAATAATATTTTTGGCAAATGTTTCTTTACTTCTGTTTGCCTGTTCAGAAGGACTTTGATCATGAATTAGACTTGATCATAATGGGGTTGCAGAGCTCCCTTCATCCCACAAAAGGGTACAAGAGAAGTAAGAAAGCCAGGCCTATTAGAAGATGTTATCTCTTGGCATAACATGGTTCCACTTGGGGGCCCAAAGTGATCTCTTACATTTTAAAAGATGACTATCTACAGCTGCCTGTGAAACAGGCCTTGCTGATGCATGCATACTTTTAAGAGTGGAGGAAAGGTGGTAATGTTTGCATCCTTTTTAAAAAAGAGTAGGAAATAAAATTTACTCTGGAGTCCGTAACATGCTCCAGCACACTTGTCCTCTGGTAGTGGCCTGTGCTAAAAGCACATCAATAAAGTTGCTGATGCTGCTGTTTAGTAACAAGGTAATTACAAAGGGTGGGGAGGGGAACATAACTAAAATTCTGAAATGGTAGTTAATGCCATTCCTATTAAGTTACCAGCCTTAAATACAAGGCTTACTGCATCTCTAACTTTTACTGCTATAAAATGGTGCAAGTTGCAGACTTAAGAGATCATTAGAAAAATACACAATGGATTTATCTTCATGAATAAAAATGATGCAACACAGAGCTTTTTCTTTTGTGAATAGGCAGATGCAAGTCAAGACAAGACTCTGCTCCCAGGTAGTGCTTCTTAAGAACAGCAAATCTGTGTTCCAAAGGTTGTGCTGCATGTGTGGTAAAAGCGCTGTCTTAACCTCCTTGATGTAAATAGTTCTTAAGATAAAAGATGAAGCTCTTCCGAGAATATTTTGCCGTTCCCTGGTGACAAATCAAGAGAATGTTTTGTGCTGATTAAGTCACTGTCAGCAGGTCAGCCATCTCAGTGAACTGATTTAGAAGCCTCTTAAATAAATCAGCTCTTCTTCTCGGCCCTGCCCATTACTCATTCAGCTCTGTATCTGCCCTGGAGATGCAGATGGGGCACCATGTGGTGAAACCTCTGCTGTGACTCTCCCCTCACCTCTGCAGAAGCTTGAACAGCAGAATCTTCAGGAGCTGGTGTCTCCCAGCTCCTTTGCAGACCAGCTCCTGCAGACTGAAAAAGAAAGACAATGTGTTCCCATAGGGAAGATTTGGTTTTATCTGCCCTGGAGCAGGTTATGTTACTTGTGGCTATTCAAGTTTTAGACTGATTCAGCTTTAAGATGCAGTGAAGCTGTGCAGCTTCTCATCCCAGCATGGTTGGAAAACTATCCTGATAATCCTAGAGTGTTGTGTTATGCC
The DNA here is from genome assembly GCA_013396735.1 of Grallaria varia. Taxonomy (NCBI): domain Eukaryota; kingdom Metazoa; phylum Chordata; class Aves; order Passeriformes; family Formicariidae; genus Grallaria; species Grallaria varia. Next base: position 455,564 of record VWZG01006024.1, on the reverse strand, counting down.
AGGCAAGTCTAGAAATTATGTGCCTCACTTCTCTGCTTTATTTCATATCAGGTAATGAGAGAATGTGTGTGTGCCCCACTTGTGCTCAGCTGAGTTCTCTGGAGGATGGGCCTTTCAGGTTGTGATTGCACAGTTACCTGGACCTGGATACAGCCAAAGCAGTTGCACAAGCCAGTCAGTGAGGTGGCACAGCAGTGACTGTGCTGACAGGAGCCTTTGGCACTGCCTGGCCTCTCCCTCTGCCTTGTGTCATTCTGGATACCTTTGCACAGCAGGACTTACTGGGGCAGTGTCTGCCAGCCCTGCCTTTTGGTTTCCCTGCCAGTGTGACTGTGCTCCTGGAGATGGAGCACGTTGCTCTGGCATTGCTGGGAGTCCCTGGCCCTCAGCTGAGTCCCCTTTGGATTTACAGCATGCACAAGGTCTTAGTGGCATCAGCATGGGATGATGGTCTGCTCTGGAACAGGTACATCGTGTCACTCAGTGCTGGACATCTGCACTGCCTGCTCTCTCTCTCCCTGGAGCTCCAGCAGGCCAAACCCTTGCACCCAAACCTGCCTGTGTTTGTGCTGTGAACTGCAGGTGGTTGTGGCTCTCAGACCGTGCTTATCTTCCTGCCATGTCATGTCAGGCACAGCAAACACCTTCTCAGGAGTGCTGCCAGTAAAACCCAGCTGGCTTCTGCCACAGGAGGCTTAGGACTTCAGTCTTAAGGCCAAGGAGGTCGTGCAGTCACCTACAGTGACCTCAAACAGCATCAGGAGAGGGAAGAGTGGAAAAAAGACTGTTGCAGAGACCTGTGGGATTTTATTACAAGACACTAACCAAGCATAAATTCTGTTATCATCATTAACATTTTCAGTACAAAGCTGAGCAGATCCAGGAGCTTTAGACCAGATCGGGGCTCTGTATCATCTGTACATTACAGCTTTTGATACCGAGCCAAATTCATCCTTTCTCTTTGGCTAGCAAGAATCTGAAAATCTTTTGCTCTGTTTTCAAAGCAGATAAGATGTATCACTAGTGCTCCAGCTTTCCTTTTCTCCCATTTCCTAAAACAATAAATATTTCTCATAGATGGACCTAATGGTCTAAGCATAACCTGGCAGTTCATGAAATATTTCCTTGCTTTAATCAGAATCCTGAAGCAAACAAGGAGGGAAATAAAAAGCCAATAATATGCTTGGTTGTGTGCACAAAAGTAGAATGAAATATATGAAGCTGGTAATGGCTCTGCTGTCACATCTTAAAAACATTTGCTTTGACTTGCGTAAGTGTCAATTCAGCTTGCACTTGATACATTGCACTGTGGACAAAGTTGCTGGCTTTTAAAATCAGGTCTTTTAATGAATGGAGAGATACTCTGTATTGTTGGGTAATGATGTATATAGCAGAGAAAGCTTTTTCTTTAAAAGCTCAACTTCTAGGCTGAAATTTTTTCTGCTGTGCCACTGCATTAGGGAAGGAACCCAGAAGCTCATCCACAATAATGATTAGAGGCAGATCTCTTTTGCCAAGGTCACAACAAGTTCGACCTCTTGGCCATTTGCTGGGGAGGTGTGTTCAGCCAGGCTTTGTGCTGTTCCAGTGCAGCTTTCCAGCTTCTGGGCAGCCTGGCTGGGAGGAGAGCGGAGGAAGCGGGGGCTCTGTGTGCAGCTACCTGGAACAATTGCAAATCTCAAGCTCCATTTGTTAAACCTTCTGTTCGCTGAACAGCCTCGTGGAAGCCCTGAACATCCTCGTGGTTAGAGCTCCTGAAAAGCAAATTTTATTCCCTGCCTCTAGCCCAAGGTCATAGAAATCTGGCACTCTTACCCAGGAATACCTTCTAGTTTGTCCACTGGGATTCAAAATTGACCAGCAGCCTCCTACCACCCAGAGAACTTCCTTAGCTCCTTCCCAAGATGACATTGAGTCAAACTAAAGTCTGTCTTCACCCTCTGTCCTGTCTTCCCTCTTTACCTGCCATCTTTGTCATACTCCACCTCTGCCTCTTATTTTGGTGCTGAACATACTACATTTAGTGTCTGTGATCAAACCTGATGGATCGATGGAACTTTTCTCATGTTGAGGTCACATCTGTCACAGGCTTGTTCAGGTTTTATGTCTCACCCCTTTCTCTGTGAAACCTGAGAGCATTTGGGAGGCCTGAGGTCCCTGTCTAAATGCATCAGTGGGCATTCTTTGTGTAGTTCATTTCCTTTCTACTTCCACTATATTTGCCCTCCTGCTGTAAGTTGTTCCTTTGTCCCTTCCTAGAGCCTCCTTGATTCTCTGGTCCTCTTCCCATTTCACTCCTTGTCTCTGTGCCAACGCTCCTCCTCCGTTTCTGCTCTTGCGTTGCTCCTCCACTCACCCGGGTCCCTCCTGTACAAACAGCCCTCCTTCCAGGGGCACATCCCACCAGTTAAATAGCTCTCCAGACCTTCATTCCAGCACTCATCCTTGAGCCACCTCTGCTTTCTTTCTCTCTGGGTTGGAGAAATCCCATTAATGGGCACTTGAGTGCCCACCCCACATTCATGGTGGAGCTGGGTGACTTCCTGGACTATCCTGGACCTCTCCAGAGCAAAAACACCAGGCAGGGAGAAAGGGCTTGCAAATGGGCTGCAAGTGAATGTGCCTTGAACTGGGCAAGCCAGTTCACCTTACAACTCTCTCTCAAGACTTCACACCTCTAATTTTCTTGTCATACTGCCTTGAACTTTGTTTACTCTGGAGACAGTCGAGGAGATGGCTTTGAGTGGTTCTCAAACACTGAGCAGCAAGAGCTGGATTGGGATGTGTGAATTGCTGAGGGCCTTAAGTGACAGCTGCTGTACTTGTGACCCTTGGGTGAGGAAATTAGAGCCTATGAAACCTCTAGGAAGGCTTTCCAGCACTTTATTTACTTTGCCCAAGTTCCCTAAGGCTCACTCAGAAATGTGCTTCTGAGGACTGTTTAGTGCTCACATGTTTACAGTGCAATGGAGTTAAAAGCACTTGGGATTTGCCTTGCTGCTGGAAGAGCTGGGTGGGAAGCCAGGCTGCCTTGAAGGCTTTTTAAACAGGATTAAACCTTTCTGTACTCTGAGAATAGGTATGGGAGGACTTTTGCCTTTGGGAAGGGGGGGTCCATAGCTTGGCTTAGCTGTTATCCTGCTGCAGGAGCAGCCTCATGGCGTGGGGGAGCATAAATACATCTGGACTTTTCCAATGACATTTTTCTCTGTAGACAGCTTTAGGATTCCAAACTGAGCCCTGCCAGAGAGGGCAGCAGTCCCTAGATAAAAAAAGGGGTCAGTGTGCTTGAAACAGGAATTTAGTCTTCATAGCACCAGTTCTCCCCCCTCTGCAGACTTCTGCATCTTGGAGGAGGGCTCCAGCCTGCCAGGGAACCTTTCTCACTTGCCCTGTGGATGGAGAAGACAATTCTCTTCCCTATCAGAAATCCTGAGGAGGTTCTTAATTTCCTCTGTGATGAGAAATGTCTTTGTTCCACTCAGCATTCCAGTCCCTAGGCTGGACTCCTTGGGGAGATGACTTCCTTGGGGAATGTGCTGGTAACTAAATTCCAGGGTCAAAGCCCTTCCTGAACGTCAGGGTGGTATTTCAGTCTTTTTCCAAGTCAGCTCTGAGGTAGTGAGTTTAGGATACTCCTGACAAAAAGAATTTGGCTGTTGCCAGTTCAATAAGAATAAAATCTGGGAGATGGAGTCTGATTCCCTGCCCTACCAGTGACTCTGTGACCTTGGATAAGTCCTGCTTGTGATGGGGGTGGCTGAGATGAGAGCTTACCATGTTTTTGTCAAAAAAAATGATTAGATAGGCATAGGAAAAATAAACAAATAAATGATCCAGGAAATTTTGTCATTTTTTTTAATCTACAAGTACCTGGAAGGAGAAAAAAGAATCAAGGAAACTTGGCTGTAGTCCCTGTTCACTTAATCCTTTTCTCCTTGACAAATGCTGTGAATTCTCTGTGCTGAAGCATATTCTTCAAGAGAAGCCAGGCTGTTAGTACATTAAGAGGCAATCTAATATTGCATGCACACTGAAGAAGCAGAGTTCTTGACTAGAAAGCAAACAGGATCAGAAAGGGGACACAAATAAATAAAGCAAGCACCAACCTTTTCCCAAGTCTCACCTTAAATTCCCTTTTAAAAAAAGGTAAAGCTGAATCACCATTTCCTGCTCCAGGAACTGCTACTTTATCGCTGTATAAATGCAAACGCAGCTGAGCTATGGAACAATCCTCGGGTGATCTGTTGTGCTGCTGACAGCCCTGGGGCTACAGGTCCTTCTCCTCTCAATGCAAGCACAGTCGGGTGCTTTCTTTTGCTGTCCCACAAATGCCTCCGGCAGGTTTTACAGCTTCCTAATTCATACAAATAGTACATTGAGAGTTGGGATTTGCTGTTTTACTTTAGAGCACCTGTTTTCTGTGAGATGGTTTTCAAGCAGATTGGGGTGAGGGAAGAGTTTGCACCACAGTGTGGAAAACAAAAATTAAAGCTCCATCCTCACTGTGTCAGCTTTAAGGATATTGGAACATCTTCACATGGTGACATCGCTGAGCTCTGCTGTTCCACTCTGTATCCCGTGGTGACTTGTCCTGTCTGCAGGTAACAGCTGGGTAAATACAGCTCCAGGATTGCCATCTGATTGTGTTCTGCTCTCAGCAACAAGAGTAGAAATCAGAGCTGTTCCCTTTTCAGGGCTGATGATGCTCTCAGTTCCAAAGCTGCAGATTCGGGGTATAAAACCTTGCAAGTTGTCTGGGAAAAATTCTGAATTCCATTGCTTGTTGCAGTTCTTGCCTCAGTCCTGGGAGTTGTATTAAAGCTATCCCACGAAGTTTCCTCATGTCTGTGGACAGACACAGGACTGTGGTGCCCAGTACTGCTGAAGATGCTCCTGATTTTAGAGGAGTCTGGATCAGGAGGTGGCCCCTGGCTGAGTTGTCTGGGTTATCCACAGAGGCACAGATTCAGTGCTAAATGTACTTTGCTCTCCCAGCCCTGCATCTCACACCCACCACTTACCTTTCTGTCCTTTTGCAAACATCTTTGTGCAGAATTTCTCCATATCCAGCTGCACCCAGTGCTGTCCTGACATCCTTTCTCTCTGTCTGAAGCAACTTCCCTTAAGCAGCTCCTTCACAGGGCAGGCAATTCCCCACCAAAGGCTGGAGCCATGGCTTTGCCAGAGTGTCAGCACTTCCCAGAGACCCAGCAAGAGCTTTGCTCTGGTCTGTGTCTGGCATTTCTGAGCTCCTTCCCTGTCCAAAGGGTGTGGTTCACCCCTCCAGAGCCCGAGGGAACGGTGAGATTTCAGTGAGTGCAGCAGTTCATGTCGAGGTGTTGGGGCTGTGTGCAGGTTTTGGCTTCTCGGCCTGACACACAGCACGGTTCTGTGTCACTGCAGCTCCCTCAAGCTTTTCCATCTGTTCCCTGTCCCCCTTATTGTTATCCTGTAACTGAGAAAGGATTGGCAAGCTCGTGGAGGCTGAATTAACCTCTGCCTGTGATGGGAATAGGTAGATAAACGGGGTTCCCTTCCATTGGCTTTGCCAGGGCAGAACTCCTTTAATGCCAGGTAATTCCTCAGAGGACAAGGCTTTTCCCTGTCTCCTCCTGTCTGTGAGCAGATACAAATTGTCCCATTGCGCTCTGCAGGTTTAACTTCATTACAAAAAGTGTCCCTGCTGAAAGCCAATGCCCTTCACAGGTGCTAAGGGAGAAAAATGCCTCTAAAATAGTCCATCTGGTACATGTACTTTGATTACTTCCCCCTTCCCTCTCCATGCCCTCATTAGTAAGAAATGCCCAAATGCTGTTACCAGTCCATTCCCCTGATGATGGGGCTGCCTCATCAGGTGCAGCCTCCACCAGAGGAGAAAGCAAAGAAGCTTTTCTTCTCCTTGTGATGGGGAAGGAGGAAATCACATTGGGAAATTGTGTTTGGACACAGGGAAGGGTCAGGAAGGGAAGAACGGCCCTAGGGCAAGAGATAGTGGTGTGTTCTGTCAGTGTGATGGGCCAGCAGGTCCAGAGCAAGCCATAGCAAAATGCTGAGATAACACAACTGCCTTTGGTCATGCACATGCCCCAGGCGTGTTGTACTGTGCAGCAGCAAGGCAGATCAGCCCTCAATTTCCTCTGCTTGTAGAGGGCTGTAAACCACCCCCTGTTGTTCTGGGGACATGGCCTTATCTCTACCTCAGAGAAATGCAGCACTGGTTTTACAAAAATGGATCTGAAATAGGAGCTGTCTGAAAGCCAGTTTGATGGGCCAATAGTGATTTTGAAACTAGCAGAAATCAAGATATGACTAAGAGATAGCTAAATGAGGAAATTAGTAGTCCAAAACCCTGCAAAACATTCATGCTACAAAATCAGATGTCAGTTTAGTTGCCGCTTTTGCTGGTTGTGTTCCAAAATTGCAGTTCCTTCCTGCTCACTCCTCATGCTCTCAGCATGACCATATCATACCCCTTTGCTTGGCTGTGTGACCTGTTATCCCTGGCCTCTGTCTTAAAACAATAAATTGTGCTGTCTGAACTTCTGTGCTGCACAATAAATTTGTCTCTTAGTTAAGCAAAACTTCAGGGCAGGGGGAAGGAAAGAGTGAACTGTGGGGAGACATTTCTATTGGTTTTCTCCTGATTTGCTGCTCTTAACATCTCCCTGCCTGGCTTTTGGGTAGTCACTGAGACAACTTAACCTCTTCTTTCCTGAGTGAATTACCAATAAACCAAAAGTGACTTTTTCCTGTGTCCTGATTGCCTGGGGGAGGCTGTGGCCAGCACCTGGTGCTTGGAAGCTGGAAAGATGTGATGATATTTCAGTCTCTGTTCATACTGCATTTGGTATGTACCTTCCAAAAGCTCATGTGTGCTTCCCATTGGCACAGAACAGCAGACTGCTCTCTAACTGTGGGATTCCCACATGGAGTTGGGGACCTGCAGCTTCTGCAGAAGTTAGAAGAGTGTTTTCTTAACTGGGCACTGAGGAAATCTTTCTGCAGGCCATGTCAGACCTTACTGTTAGCTGAGACTAAAGCTGGAGATAAAAGATCATAGAGCTGTGGCTGAACGGAAGTTGAGACTGTACAACTCAGTTTGTGTCCTCCAAGGACACATCCTTTGTTTGTATGTTGCAACCCTTGGTTGTTTTTGCAAAATGTGGTATTTCCACAGCCTCTTCTGTTCTTATTCCACAGCAGAAGTGAGTCTTTCAGGAGCCTTGTTCCCTTTACAGGTAAGTTATCAGGGCTCTCAGTACCACTTGCATCTAAGGCAGTCAGCAGCTTGGACAGTGGCATCATATCGTTAGTTTAAAATGCAGCTTCTACAGTTGATTTAATGTCTTTATGGAGGAGGCAACAGAGACAGAACTGGCGTGACACCATTGGAGTCAAATTGTACTTGTCAGGAAAACAAGCTAAATTTCTCTCCCACTGTGCCGTAATTTTTTTGTTCATGAGCAGTTGGCTCTCTCTTGCCTGGCTTGCAGGAATCCTCGTTTCACCTCCTCCCTGACTCTCCCCCTTTGGTGCTCACAACTTGCTGATGTTCCACAGCCTGCTCTAGGGCTGCATCTCCCCTCACACTTTGACTGGGTTTTTAAGCTCTAACTGCCAGGTGTGCCACACAGATCTGGGCTTTAGCTGCTGTGCTGTCTTGGAAATAGCCCGAGGTAACAGTTACCTCTGAGATACTGCTCATTCTTTGTGCCCTTACAGCAGCTCCATTCAGCAAGGACACCCCAGGGTTGGGTGCCCCCTCCCCACCTCAGGCCTCTCACTCAATTGCAATGGAACAAGCCTGAGCTTTGTGAGTTGTTTCATGCAGAAACCCAACAGGAGCCATCTTCCAAGTCTAGGTGCTGCTTTGGATGCCCAGAAGTCTGTGCAATCCACCCCCACCTCCATCACTGCTGTTGCTGTTTCATTCCTTGGGCCTGATGACTCTTCTTGCAGAAAGACTTCACGAGCTCTCAGATTCCCCATGGATTGCAAGGCCCAGAAGGCAACACAGACACTTTCTCCATGCAGGATTAGTGCCTGTTAACCAGAGCTGGAAGAGGAGCAGCCATCCATCCCAGGGAATGTCTCACTGAGGACACAGAGCCCAGCCCTGGCACAGGCACTTCCCTTCTGCAGGAGATGGCTTGGTTCCTGCTGCCCGTGTGCTGCTGCCAGATAAAGGTTTGTCTCTGCCCTCAGCCTGTGCTGTGAATCAGGTCCTCTCAGGACTCCCCTAGAAGGGCAAAGAGTGGTCCAAGGAGAGGTGTTTGTGGTGTGGATGAGGAAGGAGAAGGCTGGAGGGGAAGATGCTGTGGTACCCTTGATAGAAGCCCTGGCATGCTCAGCTTTTTATATCACAGGAAGGTGCAGGGCCAGGAGCACCACTGGCATGCCTCTTGATGCGTTCAGGGGCACTATCAAGGGGATTTCCTGCATTTCTTGCAAGTGGGACACATTTCAGGCATTCTCTTCACAGACATTGGTGAACAGAGCCAGATGCAAGGCATAGTGAGAGGAAATCTCATATTTCGAAGTGGTGTGATGTCATTACACAGTGAGCAGGAGAATAATGTGTGTGGACAGCAGCTGAATCCACATAGTGTGTCTTGATGCCTTGGTCATCCCAAAGCAGTGCTTCCAGCCGCTCTGGGAGTGGTGGGGACAGAGGGAAGGAAGACAGCAGGAGGAATGGAAGCAAAGGAGCTTCTCTGCTTCTAAACTCTTGTAGAACTGCCAGGAACCACCGGGAAGTCCCAACTCCTCTAAGTTAGCTCCACCTTGGAGCCTGAACTCTCCTTATCCCCTCCTGCCCTCCCCTAGCACAGCTCAGGGATTTCCCAGGAGGATGCAACTCAAAGGGGACTTGGCAAATGCTGCCGTGGTGCCACTGCAGTGAAACAAATACCCTTGTTTCAGTTCCCTGACCTTCACCAGCCACATCATTTCCTCCTCTCCCCTCTTCCCTGCCCTGGCAATAACTGTGTGTGCACATAAAAGCTTAGTGAATGCTAATCAGGATAAATGTAATGGTGTTTCTAGCCCTGTAAACACATGCTTTATGACTATTGTGGGGTTTTGGTTTTTGTTTTTTTTTTTTTTGGTGGTTTTTGTTTTCTTAAAAAAAGTCCCACGGGGTTTTTGTTAACATAATTGTTTTGAGCAAATTTGAAATATTTGAAAGCTTTTAAGTGCCTGTTATATATACACCCAAGGTTTGTCTTGGAACATGCTAGGTTGCAATAGACATTTTCCAATTAAGTGAAACAGCAGTGAGGATAATGGGTTTATGGAAATGGAAGAGCCATGCTGGAGGGAGATGGAAAGCCAGAAAGCATTAATCTTAATAGGATCCCTTTTTTTTTCAGATTTGCATTTTTTAAAAAAACTTTTTAAACATTTCCCTAGGCATATCCCTAGTTCTGCAGCGGCACATTCCGTATCTAGAGAATCTCTTCCCCTTTTTTCCCTCATTTACTTCAAATTTCTCTTCCCCTCTTTTTTTTTTTTTTTTTCACTTATCCTTTCTCTCCAAGAAATCCTCTGCCCTATCCTTTCTGCAATGATAGAGGCTCATGCACACAAACAGTCATCTGTCATTTTAACTGAGCGTGCAGTGTGGGAAATGGGGAATTCACAGCCTTCTGCTCTGGAAGGCAGAGGAACCCTCCAAAGAGCCAAATCCTCCCTTCCTCCCTCTCTCCCTCCCTCTGCCTCTCAGAAAACCTCTGGGAGAGGTCTGGGCTCTGGTCCAGTTCTGCAGCCCAGTCACCTTGGGCCAGGCTCCTCCCTTCTGTATGGTGAGTAAATATCTTCTCCAGGAGGCTTCCCAGAGAAATATGCAGGATCCAGGGTGGAATCAGTGTCAGGGACTGGCGTCTTTTTATGCCACTCTAATTTTCCTGCTGTGCCTTGCTGGGTCAGTGCTTGGCTGGGAAGTCCCTCTGGACTGAAGCAGCCTTGTGGGTTCTGAGTCTGGCTCAGGAAGGTAGAGATGAGCTCTGCTCATCTGAGATCCCTTTGGGAGGAGGCTCTTGGAGCTGAAGGTGGGATCAAAGGGGAGTTTGATACTTACAACCAGAAACCAGGACTCTGAGTCCTTAGCCAAATTTCCTGGGAGTAACTGGAGCTTGAAGAAAGTAGGAAACCTGTGGGCTGAGATGACACATTATTCAGAGGGATTGCTGTGCCATCTCCCAGGAGAGATTCTGGGCTTAACCCACTGCGTTCCTCTGCCTGTCAACTCTCCCACCATTCGTAAGCTGATCTGTGAGCATTCCCACACCCAGCTCTCTCCTGCTTCACCCTGATTGTGTGACTGCCAGCATGGATTTAATCAGGCTCCATCTCTGTGGGAACGATCACCTTGAGTCTGGTGTGGATGTTTTCAGTTTCCTTCCTATCCCTGGCTATAAAAGTGGACCGTGTTCCTTTAAATCTTCTCACTCCTTTACGGCTGCTGCTTTGCAGGAAACAATGCTTAGATCTTTAATCTGAAAACAAAAGAGCTCAGACTCCCCTACAGTTTATCCTTGCCCAAATCGGAAGTGTTGGAGCCTTAGACACCTCAAAGGTCTCCCTAGGGGTAGGTGCATTTCAATACTGGATGAAGGGATATGTATATATATAACGTCCAGGTTAGATAGGCTTTTGCATTGGAAGGGCCCCGAAGGTACTACATAATTCCACTGTATTGAGGTTCTAATGCTGCACCTGTCAGGGCTGTGTCAGTGGGATATTAGAGCAGGTCACTGGGGAGAGCATATTGATCCCATCTGTATCCAGTGTACAGCATCCTCTGCATCTTTTATGTCCAACACACCACTCCTTGCCCAGTCCCCCCCCTCGTCTCACAGCAAAATCTTTCATCCATGAGCCAGAGCAAAACGACTTCACCAGCTCTGATGTCCTCGGGAAATGTGTTGGGCTTCTGCCATGAGTACAGAGACTACTTCCACACCCAGAAGCTTTCAAACAGTAAGCAGGATTAAGACACACAGCCGTGGGCTTTGCTGTGACCTTTGGGTATTTAAACAGTCCTGGCCTGGCTTCGTGAATATAAGTAGACTCCTGTCTGGTTTCCAGTCCAGCATGGAAATTCTTGAAATAGCGGGTTTGACTGCCTTTAGATGGCTTTTTTTGAAAAGTAAAAAACAGTGCTGTAAGTGGTAATCAGACTTTATGACTTTATTTCCTCACGATGTTCTGTTTCCCTCTGTTTACAAGCCCATTCTTATTTCTTATGCTCACGCTCAGTGCTTTTTTCTTTTTTCTTTTTTCTTTTTTTTTTCAGATCTAAAACCCTGCATTTCGTGTGTGCATGTAATGATTTTAAAGGCTTTCTCCAAGCTATTCTCCCGCTAGAGGGTACTCCTGCTACACCAACAATAGCCAGTCGGGGCTGGCCATGTTCGCAATGCGTCCTTCTGCTTTCGGAGCAGGTTGTCCATTGGCAGCACAGCCTGGATGTGCTCAGCCGTGCTGCCTCCCTGCTCCAGCAGCCGTGGAGCTGCCTCGTTGCTGGCTGTGCAGGGGCCCAGAAATGCTGGAGTGCTGTTTGGGCCTCTCCTGTTTTCACCTTGTTGGCTACACAGCCCTCTGCTCCTGTGTGAGTGGAGGTAACTTGTGTGATGCACCGGCCCTCGGGCTCAGGTTGGTGCCAGAACCCTCTGCACCACACACTTTGACTTCAAAATCCTTGAATGGCTATGAGGTGCTGCAGAAAAAGGACTGCTGCCAAGCTGAGGGGTAGGCTTTGGGCGCTCTTGTTTTCAGGGAAACAGCAACATTTCACTGGCCACCCTTTTTTTAGGCAGGAAATCAGACCATGTGGTCTGTTCCAGCCTTGAACTCTATTCCTGTCTCACTGTTGATGGATGCAAGGCTCCCTTAAGAGCAGATTTATTTGTTGCAAGGCTGCAAGAGTAGCTTTGGGGCTGGCTGGGCCCCCTGCTCTCTCCTCCATGCCTGGGTGCCCCTATGTATTTACGGCTGCCCGTGGCAAGCAGGCGGGATGCGGCACATGCTGTGCTTTATGTGGCTCTGGGGGCTGCTCTTTCACTGCAGTGTGGCCTCAGCCTCCGGAATGGCACAGCTAGCACAGGGGATTTTGTTTCAGCTCTCATCCAAGGAAAAGCCCCAGGTTCCTTCCTGGTGGTGCCTCCTATCAGAGGTCCACCCCAGAGTCTCACTGCCCTGCCAGCGTCTCCCCTTCACACCTCCCTGCTCTGCAGAGCCACTGGGATTTCCTCCTGCCGCCTTCTGTTTGAGCATGCTGATGCTCCTGCCTGCTCACACTGATTAAATGAGCGGGCAGGAATTACAGTCAACCATCCATCACTGGAGCCAGTGTTCCCTTGACCCAGTCAAGATGAAAGAGGTCGAAATCTTTCTTTCCCAGGCTGTTCCCAGCAGTGAGATAGCCAGCTACAGTTTTCTGGCAGTGCAAATCTGGAGCTGTTTTGGGGGTGATTCTCCTTCCTGAAAGAACCAACGACACAAAGTGGTTTCTTCAGAGCAATGGGAGTTACAACTAAGAACTGGTAGTTGGCTGAAAGGTCTGCTATTCTCAGGAGAGTAAAACATCATCTTTTGCAAAAGAGAAGGCCTGGCATTTGGAGCAGTAAATCCCAAATGTGAACCATGAAAGGGAACACCACTGTCCCATCATGTCTATCTCGGGCCTCTCCAGAGCAGCTTTTATCTGTATGTGCTGCCCATAGGTGAGTCTCCTAATTGTGTGCTGGCCAACACAGGTCAGGAGGTAATGAATGCTCCCTTCACTTGAGCATTTAATCCTCTTTGCCTGAATCCATAGGCTGTGGAATCTCACAAGAAGATCACCTAGAAATCACCTCATGGTGGTTGGCATGTAGTTTTTCTGGAAGCATCAGTAGGGCTGGCTCCTCCTCACATATCTATGTGGCTGCTGGAAAGGGTTTAAGGAATGATATTCGTGAAGCTGGAGAAGTGATGGTGTAAAACCCAGCAAAGCCTTCTCTCTTCCCCCAGACTGACAGTAGTGACACAGCAGAGGCTGTGAAGGGAGGCTGGAATAGCACTCTCTGCTCTCCAGGTATGGAAAGGAAGTTGGGGTGAAAATTAGGAAGGAGAAAAATGGAACATTGAACCTGCAAAGGGGAGTAACTTGCCACTGAGACTAACTGTTCCTCTTGGAAAGCCTGAAGAAAGTAATCTAGAGGCTCAGAATTACAGTAAATTACAGACCTGGCTTAGTCTGGCTGCTCAGTGCTCTCAGCCTGTATTGATTTCAGAAGCAGGCTATGAATTGCTGCCAGGCAATGAGCTGGCTGGTGGCTGTGCCCTTACGTATTCCCCTGGACCCAGTTCCTCTCTTGTTGCAGCTCCCATTAGTGGCTGTGGGTGCCATCAGTGGCTGTGGGTGCCATTAATGGCATTAATCAGTCACTCCAGCTGAGTGGGGAACCAGCTCTAAATCCACAGGAATTTCACAGATGTTGTAACAGCCCTTTCAAACAAGGAGCTCCCTTTTCTCTCTGACTCCTGGTCATTATTCAATATGTTCCTGAAAGCAGCAGGACATCTTGAAGCTCAGCTGGAAGGAGGAATCTCTATTTCCTCCTGCCACTGCCAGACACGTGCACCGAAGGCAGCCTGCTGAGCTTCTCCACACCATGTGCCTCTTGTTCCTTCCCACGGAGAGTGGATCGATCTGGGAGGTGGAGAGGAACACCTCAGCCCACCTTGGGCACGCTGAACCGGGAGGCCTCTCTGGAGAGCTGTTGTGCAAACAAAGCTCTGTCTGTTTGGTTGTGTGGCCCATGGCAATTAGGACGAGCTGAACTCTGTGTTTCTCCAGGCAGGGCTGTGCTGCTCCTGAGGACAGAGAGCTGCTGGAAACCTTCCCAGCCAGGAACGGGGTCAGCTGGGTCTGGCAGGCCTGGCTGGTGGTGCTGACAAGCTGCTGCTTCTCAAACAAAAGGGCCCAGAGCTCCCTAATGAAGAGGTTTGGAGAGAGAGGATTAGACTTGCTAATCAGGAGGTGTCTGGTGCCCTGTGTTGGGGTGGCTTTATTCCTAGCAGTGAGTCATGGTGTTCAGGTTAGCAGAGTGTAAATAGAGAGGACTATCTCTTAATAAGAGCTTCAGTCCTCTAACGGAGGCAGCTGCAGCCCATGAGATGTTCTCAGCCTCCAGCTGCGCTTAGTTCAGCTAAAAATCTGTGGGATTTCCTCTGTTCTCCAGCTTTTCTTCTCTGATTCTTCCTTGATCTTTCTTCATCATGCTCTGGCATGCAGCCCTCCTGCTTCCCTGTCCTAAATGCCTTTGCTTAACCTGTGGTGCCTATTTTGAGACTTTCAGTCTCTGAGCTGGGAGGTTTGTTGCTCCAAGTATCAAAGTTAATGACAAAATACACAGAGTAAAACCAGGAGGGAACCTTTGTGAAAGAGCAGCTCTCTTGGGTGATGGATTCAGGATGTGTTCTCCAGGGCTCACAGGACCTTGGAGACCAACAGTGGATGGCTGGGCTTTGCTGGAGGTCTGTACAAACTGTCTTGGAGGTCTGGAGCAGGAACAAGGCTGATGTTACAGCTGGGGAGTGAGCCTGGCAAGGAGAGATGGGAATGGGGACACAGACAGAAGGAAGCCAAGCTGCCACTTGACTGAGGTTGGCCAGTGGGGCTTTGGAGTGGGACATCAAAGAATAAGTTTATGGCTTGGGGATAAGCATGGAAGAACAGTGTTTTGAGGTGTGAATCTAAATCCCAGAGGATGGACAAATCACGAAAGGAAACCCTCAGTACCAGCCTAGAGCCTGTGACGGAACAGGAGGTGAAAATAACGAAGGTTGGTGTACCTGGAGGGATGTTTGCTCTTGCTTCCATTAGGTACTGAGACACATGGGAAGAGTGAAGAGCCTCAAAGACCCAGAGTAACTGTGGGAGCTCCATCAAGACCTGTGCCTGTGGCTCCCTCCATAGGGGCTGCCACAAATGAAGGGACTAGTGATGGTTATCCCCAATTACCACGAAACAGCTTAAAACTTGACCACCTTTAAAAAAAATGGAGCCCTATCAAATCCAGTGTGTGCTGTCGCTGTGTCTGCTGAGCTGTTTGTTTGCCTGAGGAAGGGGGAAAATAATGTGAAGCTGGAAATGAAACTAAGCTGAGAAAAGGTTCATTTTATTTGTTAACAGCCTCAGCCTTTCCAGGAGCATTCCAGTAGGTGCCAGTCTCACCTTGTGGAGCAGGGAAGGATGGAAACTGCCAGTAATTCTTCACAGCAATATGAAAAAATACTGCACAAGAGGGGGTGGGCGGAAAAATGAAAGCCTATAGGAAAGACCTCTGTTCTCTGGGATGCTCACTTAATTTCTTTCTCTCTATGCAGTAAAGTTTATCTTGGGCTTGGCAGCACAGACCTGTCTCCCCCTCCTGCTCTTTAATTAGTGTGTAGTAAAGGAAGAAGGTGTTGGGGAAAGGAAAGAGAAATGGGATATTGTGTTTTGATGCCCCAATGGGTGGAAAACTGCATGACTTCCAAATATGATAGTTAATGCTTAATCTGACAGACTGTCTCTTATCAACAGGCTGTATGTGACACCCCATTACGTGATAATGGAATTCTATATGAAGACCACAGGAGACCCAGTTCCATTCAATTAACTTACAAAACAGCAAACCTCTGAAAGCATCTTTGTCTTCTTTTCTCCCCACCTCTTTCTTTCCTTTTTTTTTTACCCTGAGAAAATGAGAAAGTGAATATTTCCATTTTGTTTTGCAGAGGATTAGTACCAACTAATAGGATTAATATCCCAAGTTGTGTGGCAAATGGAACACTGTTAATAGGGTGATTATTAGAGAATTATATGGAGGGGCAAAAAAATTAAAGCAGTTGAAAGAAAAGCATCTCTGTGTTGGAGAGACTGCCAGTGCTGTACAACATCCAGCTGCTGGCCTGCCCGTTCTGGGTCATACTTCTTTATTTCTCAGTTTTGCTCTGCCTCTGGGATTGCCTTCCACAGCAACACAGGGCAGGAAGCAATTTCAGAGGCTGGACATGCTGGATGCAAAGAGCTGGTTTCAGTTCAAGGGCTGGTTACCAAGGCCCTGAAAGGAAAAAGAATTAAAGGATTTACAAGTACCAGAGAGCCAACATTTCACCTGGCATCCCAGGATGCCTTCCAGCTACAAACAGACTTCTGCTCATGATGAGTAACTCCATGTCTCCCTCTTGTCTTCTTCCTCTCTGGTTGGTTTGGCTTTTCCCGTGGACTCTGTGTCTGGGTGGCCGTGTCCTCTGGGAGTGTTTGGCTCTTGAGCACTGGTGGCTGTGTAAGACATGCTGGAGAAATGCAGTCTCTGTGAGTCTGTAGAGCCAAAGAGAGCTGGCAAAACCCTTGCAATGGCTGCGTGCCAGTGGTGTAATGGTTGTGTGCCATTGCCAGCGGGGGTAAGACAGGCACCTTCTGCAAACCAAGGGTGGAAATGCCCTGAGGCTCTGCTAGGAAAACATAGTTCTTAGAAGATTAAAGTACACTCATTAGCTTCCCAAACCCTGATGGCCTATGTGGGGCATGTCCACCTAAAAGAACGTGTGAGAGCGTGAGGCCCTGGAGGAGGGACCCCTGGGAGACAGGTTTCAGCAGCAGCACAGCTGATGCATGGAGATTCCTTCTGACATCTGTCTGAGAGAGTATCCTTGTGCTCTGCATGAATCGTTCTCTCCAGGGCCACAAACCAAAGCTGTCCGCAGCAGAGGATGGTTCCTGGGCAGGGGACTGGCATGAAGGGCTTTCTGCCTGATAGGTATTATCCCAACCTCAGCATTTCCAAATCCCTAGAGGTATTTAGGCCTGCACCTTCAGAGGCGTTTGCTGTAGGAAGCTTTGTCTGAGCAACTGATAGGGATTTGTTCCTCTGAACTGGATCCCCATCGCACCATGAGTCACTCCTATTTATATCAGCTGTCGATCTCTCCCTGTGGCAGCTATTTCTGGCTACCTGCCTTGTATTCAGCAGAGATTTAGCATCTTCTGCTTAAAAAAAAAACAAACCTCTTTTATTGAACCTGCTTTTAATTCTATTCCAACATTTTTTTATCCAAGTTTGCTTTTCAGCAGCTGATGAGCTGTCTGCAGTTGAGTTGCCCTCATCTGCTGCTTGTTGTTCTGCTGAAAAAAGGATATACAATGCTACTTTCAGCAGATTCAGCTTTATCTAAAAGAGTACTTTGCCTCAGAGTGAGAGTGTCAAGCCATCTCAAAATGAAAGGCTACAACAAGAAACAAAGCCCTTTGCATCGAACAGGCATTTTAAACACTGTTGAACTGCAATCCAGGGGAACAGGTTCACTTTGTTTATGGCCCTTGATACCCCAGGAACTCTTCAAGCAAACAGTGAGTAACCCATTCTTACAAGTAGATCAAAAAGGACTGACCTCTTATATGGCAAAGAAAAGGGAAATGGGCCATGTGAAGGGCTCTACTGAGGAAAGTGGTGGCAGAGCTGAGAGTCCATCCAGAATCTCCTGAGGCCCATTTGGATGCTCTGCCCACAAGGCTTTGTTTGTGGTCTGCTTTCTCTTCCTGGTCTTCCTGTGCACACTCAGAATTTCCAATCCCTCATAATTGGTTAAGAAACCCATAGTCATCCTCCTGCCTTTTTCCTTTTATCAGGACCAGAATTTTCCTTTTCTTCCCCCACATCCAAGTCAACCAAGAGCTCTCCTACCTGCCTTGGGCTCTCCCTGTAGCAGAGCTGGGCTGGAAGCAGTTGTGGAGGAGCTGCATGCACTTCCAAGAAGGAGAATGTCCCCGGGGCCCATCTGGGAGGCCCAGCTGGTTTTCCGTGTTGCATGAGGCAGGACACACCTGGCCACACCTGCAGCCTCAGTGTTCCCTGGCTTACAGCTGGGGCAGTCGAGGGCAGGCACTGGGAAGACAGGAATGTCCTGAGGGGCTCAGCCTGCTGGACTGTGTGCCCTGGTCCTGTCACAGTGGGGTCTGAGAAGCCACCTCTGCTCATGCACAGACCCAGCAGCTTTAAGGCAGGACACGTAGGAGCAGCAGGATGGTGTTTTACCTTCACCTCTGTGGAAGGTAAAAGTCTACGTAATTTAAAGATGAGTTGCCTTATGCCAGGGTATGAAAAAAGTCTTCAGAACACCCCCAAGGTTTCCATTTAATTACCAATTGCAGCTGATTTCACAGAGCAATTTCTAAGCCTCCAGCAAGGCCTTGTGGCAGTTCTTTCATCTCTCAGGCTTATTGGGAAAAGCTGTATTAAACGTCTTTTAATCCTGCCTTGGATGCACTACCTTTGATCACCTACAATTTTATACATCTGTGCTCAGGCTCACGTTCCTACGTACGTGCTCCTCCATCCAAAATGCTTTAAACTGTGTCAGTTGATTAGAAAGTCTCCCCTGACTGATATAAAGCATCTTGCAAACTTGACTGAAACACCCTGATAGCTGATGATCATCCAGAGGGTCTGGGTGATCCAGGTGTATGTTGTAGCATCTCTGGATAAGCTGAGAAATGTCAATTCCTCATTTATGTTTTACTCCATATTTTCTTCCTAGAGAACGACTTTCTGCAGGAGGAAAGGAAACAGTAAATGTCCTTGTATGAAATGTGAAAGTTTTAGCCAGTTTTGGGATGAGATACTTTTATGTGTTAATACAACTTCAGTCCGAGTCAAGCGTGGGATGCAAGAATGTGGGATGCTCCCAGAGAGGATGCAGAAATCTACAGCCTAAAAAGCCAAGACTCCTCCAATTCACTGAGGGCAGGGTCAGTGTGGAAGGTGGAGCTCTGAGCTCTCCGTCTGATGTCCCAAGTACAGGACAGTGTGCCCCTTGTGTTGCCTCCTGTATGAGAAGAACCCGATCTCTTCTTCGGGAGGATCACAGTGAAAACAGCAAGAGATTGCACTTGGGATCCAGCTGGACTCCCAGCACTCCCCAGCACTTCCAGTGTGCCGTGGGAGTTGTGCCACTTCCCAGTAGGAGATGCCTACAAAGCACTGGTGGGACTGCCTGTCTGAAAAAGGCAAACCAGCCGTGCCCTAGAACTGCCAGTGTCTGACTGGGGACATCTGCCTGCACCAACAGCTCTGTGCGGCCACCTGGACATGGGCGCGCGTGGGGGCTGCTGGAACATATGTTTGCTTCAACTGCAACAAGGAAACGGAGCATGGGGTTGTGTTGTGGAGGCCTTGGGTTTGCTTACTGGAGCAGGAACAATCTTTTTCCCAGAAAGTCATTATCTTGATGCTCAAAGAGAGAGCAACCGGAGAGGTTTGTGAGCTGAACAGCCAAAATAGCTCAGCTCCATAGGAAAAGCGAGATCACCTGCCAGATGGGTCAACTCCAACCCTTTGCTCTGCCAAGACCTGCATGTTTTGCACTTTGCAGCTTTTACACAGCATCTTCAGGCTCTGACATTCCCAGGCAGAGGCCCCTTAGTTGTGTGCCCACCAGACCCCCAGGGTCTCTTCAGAAGCCTTATGATTATAGTGACAACATAGCGTATTTTCCACTGCTCCTTTTTTGAGCTATTGGGTGCTGCTGCCCTCCCTTCCCCTTGAACAATTCAATATCTGTGTGTGACTGTGCTTTTTGGACAGTGGGAATATCAGGAGATTGTCCATGAGCTCCTCTTTCTGCACAGCAGATGAACCCAGGGTTTTGGCTGGGGGGGAGTTCTTTCTCAGGGGATGAACTAGGCTAATTTCCTTTCTCTTGCTCCATCAGAGAAGAGAATGAATCCTAAGGGAGTCTGATCCAAGAGTTAGATGCGAAGATCCAGCACTGGCATGCTTGCCAGGTCTGATAGAACTGTGATCTGATGTGTCAAATGCATTTTAGGGTCTCAGTTCTGTGACAGCTTGCTAATGACTCTGAGCTTCAGGAAGCTTTGACTGATCCCTCTGGGAGCTGGCAGAAAAAACTGTAAGAAAACTTTTTTTTTTAAAAACATTTTTGTCAAAATCAAAACATTGAATGGAAACATGTCTCTTCCAGCATCATTTTAAACAGGAATGTGTCAAAACAAATGCTTTCATTTTGATTTGAGTGAGACACTTATAATTTTTACTTTATGTTGCAATAAGGAAACAACACATTTACATATTTTTATTTATGTCTTTGCTCTTTTGGATAATTATCAGAAATGAGGGACCACATGCTTCCAAAGTGAATTCTTGGCATTCCTATTCAGAGATTTTCTATTTCTTGTTCATAATGAAAGTGGATGTTCAGCCAAAACTACCAACAGGTGGGAGCTCCAGGGACAGCGCTGACATGTCTGTCTTCCAGGTAGAAAAGTCAGGAATTGGAGCCATCCAATGAGGCTGGCAGAGGAAGGATGCCCTGCTGCTTGTCTGCTTGTTTCTTGAAACCTGTTCTCTGCATTCAGTCAGTTTAGGCCCCAGAATTTCAAAACTGTGTAAATAAATCATGGTTCTGTCACACATTGAACTCAGCTGCCCTCAAAGAGCAGGGCATGACTAAGCTTGATCAGAAAAATCCCCCCTTGTTCGTGTTCCTGTGCATTGAACAGCTCTGCTTTGGAGGTCACCAACTCAGCCTGGGCTTCCAAGGGGGTGCTCTGGTAGCCCTGCTGACCCCTGGGTTGGAAGGGGCATTTCCCCCCTGTTCCTCTTGCCTTGGGCTGAAAATGCCTGGTGGGTTTTCTTTTCCAATTTACCCCAAGGCTAATGGTGATTCTTGGCTTGTTTTACTTGCTTTTTAAAGCATGCAGAGCTCCAGGTCTACTCCAGGTCATTCTGAGCTCCATGGTGCAGTTTCCATCTTCCCAAACACCTTTATAATTAATTTGGAGCAGAACACTCCATTTCCTAGAGAGATCTGTCTTGGCAAGTTTTTCCTTTCTGCTGGGCATTATTCTGTTAATCACTGGCAAAATCTGGTGGCTTTCCCACAGGCTTTGGGATTTATAAGGGAATTTTCCTCTGGTAGGCTCCCACCAAGGTTGCTCAGGTTGGCTGCCGTGGGCTAAGGATGTGCTGCATCAGTTCAGGGAGGGTTTTTGCAGGGCTTAGCAAGAACAGTGAGGTGTCTATGATATAATGAGGTTTGACATTACATTAGGCCCTCTCTTCCCCTGAATTCTGCAAATCCATGTGGGACACAAAAAGGACATTTTTTTTTTCTGGGCTTGGAATTTGGTTAAAAGGGCAATCCCAGGCCAGTGAATCTGGGACACAGGCAACAAACATCTACGATACCAGTGACCTCTTCTGCTCAACATGGAAAATCTGTTCTCTGCAGCACCTTTTTTTGGGCTTGACTGGGTGTTGTGATGTGCCTTTTCACATCCCCTGGGGACGTGTCCTGCCCCACACACTGCTGTGCTTAAAGCCCCACAGCTCCTGCTGTTGGAGATGAAGGTCAGCAGGGTGACTGTAGGACAACCCTTCCTTCCCTGAAAGCAAACAACAACCAGCTGAGTCACATTTGCTTTGCTGGAGGAATAAAAATAGAGGTATTTTTCAGTGTTTACACCACTGTTAACCCTGCAGGATCAGCTCTGCAGAGCCCAGCCATCCTCTCTGCCTCGAGAATCCATGGAATTAGGAACTTTTCCTCCACGTGTCCTGCTTGGCTTTGTGTCTGTGCCTTGAGCTCCAGCTGTGCAGTCCTTTCACAACAAAGGGGTTGTGGAGGTGTCCAACATGCTCAGCACGTGGCCCTGGAATCTCATTATGGCTGGTGATGATGACTGAGCCAAAGAGAAAGTGATTTGATCTCCCCAAGTGCCTTCATGGGCATTTTCTCTTGGCAGAGGGGTAGGAGGAGTCACTTCCAGCTGAAGCATCCGGTGGGAATTGAGAGTTAGTGCCTGGTGGGGGTGAACCTGCAGACAGGAAAACAGAGATTTAAGTGAATTTTGCACCAAAACCCATGGAAGGAGCTTTGCCAGAACCCAGAGGTCAGTGCTCACCTCCCGAGGTGGACACTGACAAAGTGTCCATATTCTTGTCCCCACATTTTAAGGCTGTGGATCTTCCTCTGTTAAACCCAGGATTTTTCCTCAGGGAAACAGTGAAGGTGATATAAAAATTGCACTCTAGGAAGTCTCTGCTTGGCTGGGATCATATTTGAAGTCATCTCTGGCCCCCAAGGTTCAGGTTGTTTCATTTCTCTTTTGTGGTTACCTAAGAAGAACTTACATGTTCAACCTGGATGTGTCAGACCGATGTCCTGGGACTCACCCAAAGAAAGGCTTCGCATCTTGGAAACATCACTATTTGTCAAAGACAATTGAATCAGAGATATTCAGGTTTGTTGAGTTTGGGTTTTGATTTTTTTTTCTTTTGTCACAACAGTTTTGTCTTGAAAAATGTCATTTTGATGACACAGAAATTGCTGGAAAAAATCTTACCAGTTTTGACAATTCTACTTGGAAGGGAGCTGGGGAAGAATATCTTGAAAGTGCTGGAGCTTCCAGTTATGACATTTTCTGAATGGAAAGGAGTTTTGATTTATTTCTTTTTCTCTGTTCAAAATGATGTTTCAAAACATACTGTTTTGTGGGAAAAGAAAGTTGAGTCTGAATTAAATGCTTGGAAAAAAAGGAAATCAAATATTTTGACTGATGCAAGGCAGTCTTTAAGCATTTCATTATGCAACTCTGTTGGCTTTTCGGACAACACAGGATGATTGAAAAGTTGTTGGTAGCTCCATTCTGATATCCATACTCACAGATGTGTTTCTCAGTTGAGCCAGTGATATATGAACCATACTTTGTTTTGTGGTGATAAATTACCTGGTTTTATAGCTGAAAAAAAGTGTTTTAATCCATTAACTATAGAGAACAAAATACCCTGAGTCTCTCAATTCACGGAACCATGCAAGGATCTTCCACCGAATGAATTATTCAGGAGCAGTGGTGAAAATGAAGTACCCATTACATTTACAAATATTCCACAAAGAGTTCAAGGCTGAGCAGGAATAGATCAGACAGCATTTATTGTAAAGCCTTGCTGAGTATTACTAGAGCTGTAATTTCCTGTAGTAATTAACGCAGGATCTGCAATCCAGCCTTGAAAAGGTGATTGAACCTTTCCCTGTGAATTTGGGAATCATCTGTATTATTACAGGGTGTAGGTGACTTGAGCCTTTGTCTAAAATTAGTCCTCAGTGTGGTGGATGATTAAAGAGGGATCGTTCCTTCGGGCTACTTGGGATTGATGTTTTCTATTAAAAAATGCGTTGCTAAGGATTTGTGAAATATAGAGAACTTCTCTGGGTGCGTGCAACTTATTATGCAGATCTGCTTAAGCTATCAGATAAATGATAAATGATTTCTCTGGGTTGGATGGGTAGCATGACCCAAGGGTACGTAGGGGGGGGTTATTATTTTTCTTCCCTTCTGAGAATCGGAGAGAGCCATTTGTCAAGTGACCCAAGTGAGGTGCCCAGAGATCAGATGTCAAAGGCTGTTCTGTCTACAATGGCAACAACAGGAGTTAATAATGGTGCACCTCCTCAGACCTCTACATTTCCCTGCCCTTTTCCTTGTTTTCAAACTATGCTTTCTTCTGGCTTCTGATGGTGTGACTGGCTCCGAGTGCTGCCCGCTGGGAAACCTGCCAGCACCACTGGAAAGGAGGAATTTTTTATTTCTTTGAGGAATAACATGCAGAGTTTGTTCCTGATGGAGCTCAAACATCTCTAGCACCATCCAATCTTAAATCAGAGTTTTAAAACACAAGACCTTTTCCAGTTACTTCCAGAACATTAATTCGCTGTTGGAAATTGGGATTCTGTCGTGTTGAAGTCTGTACACAGACTGTAAGAGTCACTAGTCTGAAGAATTATCTACTTAAAAAAACAGAGTAGGGGGAAAGTTGTTAGAGCTGTTTCCACCTTTGAAATGTGTGAAATCATTCAAAATCAAAAATCTCAGTAAAAGAAAGGGGAACTCTTTTGGAAACCCAGTTCTTACCTTTCAGTTAACTTCGAGTCTTCTTATCTCAGTGGTGAAGAGTTGACTGGTGGTCCTGACTTCACAAGGAGTGCTGAATTTCACAATGGAGAAAAATGATAGTTCAGCAGAAATGACCCTTTTCTGTAGGAATCTACTTCACTGGAGGTTTTACTGGGCTCTTTCTCTTTTGTGTTGGAAAAATAATAATTAAATCACTTCCCAACAGTTTTAGCCCTTGAAAATTGTTTTCTTTTGTAAACTTGAAATATCTTAAACCAGTTCAACAAAACAATTTGTTGAAACAATTCAGCAATAAAATACTTTAGAGGAGCTTCTTCGGCCTTGCCTGTGCTCTTGCTGGCTCATCCCTCTGTGTGACTTTAAAGCTCAGGCTTGCTGTCGAGCGGCATCGTGTCTCATCAAAGAGGGATTAGAAGACCCAAGAGACATCTGTGCCATTGAGGTAAGGGATGTCTCACTCCACATTTTTATAGCACCTACCACAACAGGGCTGTGATCGAGGCCAGGGCACACTGATGCTACTATAAAACTCCTTATTGTGTCTTTAACCTAGTCTTGGAATTACAGGAGGGTTTGGATTTTATTTGGCTTTTCCCAAGAACGTTTTCTTTTCCTAGACATCATGTAAATAGCACAGGATATGCTAAGGAAGAGAAGGTCTGGGGATTTGAAGAAATTGCGCTGGATTTGGGTAGTAGGAGATAATCCCCAGCCTGTACAAAGCACCTTTCATCCTGTTGTATTAGTTTTGTAGACAGCAATCACTTCTCTCCAGACTGAATTGTGTGTGACAGCATCCCCGGGCCCTGCTACCTGCTCCAGCGAGGAGTGTGGCAGGATTTTAATTACTGTAATCTGCTGTGCGTGCTGCTGGGGTCTTATGGGAATGAATTGCATCCAAAGTGGGGGGACATCCCGGGAGAGCAGCGAGCAACAGGCACGGATCAGCTCTGCGAGTCCAGGCATTGCCACCCTGAACAGCACCAGCTTCAGGAGCAATCCTGACCTCCCTTCCCACAGGGCCACTTTGCTTCCTCTTCTCCAGGGACATCATCTGCTTTTCTGGCCATCAGCTGCTTCAGAGCTTCACTTGCTAATGCCGAAGGACAAGGGAGACTCTGCTGCCAGGGCGGATACAAATATATAATTAGTTTGTTTTAATCAGTATTAACAGTGCTGAGATTACAAAGTCAGATCCACTCACATCACAGTATTGGGGTAACAAGGACTGATCAGTGGCATGTTGGTAGTTCTTCTTTTCTAACAAAGCTTCGAGATAATCGGAGTAGAGCTCAAGCACAAAAAAATCAACTGCAGCATGTGCAGCTTGTTTGGGAAACTCCTTCTCCAACATCTTTGTCAACAGTGCAAGTCTAATTGTACACACAAGCCTCAGAAGGCTCAGAGAGCTCAGCATTTCATTTGTTTGCAAAGGAAACTTGGGCTTGTGTGTGCTGAAAATTTGCTTCCATTAAAAGACCAAAAGCAGCCAATAAAATGAAGCAATGTATTGTTTTCTTAGCTCTGTCAGGTACCTGTCTGATTGCACAGGTAGAGCTGGGGCTGCGGTCCCTTAATGGCTTTGACAAGTTTCCAGATCAAGTCAGGATGGGCAGGAATCCACAAAGATGCTTTTTGCAATTGTCCTTCCTTCATTCCTTCCTTTCCTTCCTTTCCTTCCTTCTCTACATTTTTAGAATTTCTTTTTTTTTTAAACTGCTCCATTTTTCTCAGCTTTAGCTAAGTTATTTTATTTTATTTCTGTAGAGAACAGCAGTTTTCTCCCTAAGACTTGTCTTTCTTTCCTTGAGAAACATTCCTCATCTTTAGAAATAACCAGACAGGATTTTTGGGAAGAGCCGTGCCCACACTGTCTCCCAGGAGGTGCCATGGGAAGGGTTGGCTCCAGCTCTGTGGGGCTGCTCTTCCTTTGGACCACTGGTCCCAGCAATCCCAAGTCCTGTCCTGGGCCCAGACTGGGCTCCTCACAGGTAGGGCTGGGCCCAGCCACTCTGCTCTCTTCACATAATAAGTAGCAAGATGTCTCAGCAAGGCATCAAAGTCTGTGCTGCGTGTTCAGACTTCAAATCCCTGCCAATAATGCAGAGATAGAAGGGGATTATAATGGTGCATAACAAATAACAAGGGTTTAAACTGTCTTAAGAACACTGTACTCAGAAGAAGAGGGATTGTTTGGATGGTGAAGCCTGCAGGTATGAAAAGAGGTTTTATTTCATGTATTTGTGCACTTGGCAATAAGAAACTCTGCAGTGTGATATGGGTTATTATAAAGAACTTATCCTGGACTTAGATGTTACTCTTGCCTTAGTGCCTGCGGGCTGTGGTCACCTTCTTCCTTCAAAGCCGTTCAGTCTAACTCAGGAGCAAATCCAAGAACAGTGAGCAGATAATAGGGGCAAAAGGCAGGGGGAAATCTGCCCTTCCTGACTTTCTGCCCCTCCTTTTCTCCTTGTTCCTGCCCCAGGCGGGGTCACTCCCAGCACAGCCCCCCTCTCCTGGTGGGCACTAGTGGGGGTGATGTCCGAGCCCACCCTGCCCCACCTGAGATCCCAAACGACCTGGTTGTGTTGGGCTGTCTCTCCGCAGGACCTCAGGTCTCCTTGAAAAGCCCGGCAGCCACAGATGTTCGTGTCCCTTTGTGTGGGGGAAGGCCTGAGTGTTTTAAATCTCAGTGTAAAACAAGGCTGTCATATGGGAAACAGAAGCGGGAGTGTCAGAACGGGTTAGTGCTGCTTTGAGCTCCTGCCTACCTCGCAAATTCCCCCTTCCATCTGAAATCCCACACAGACCTTGGTTTGTACAAAGAGAGCTGCCAAATGCAAATGCTTGTTTGTTTTGTGTTAAACAAAGCTGCTTCCCACCCCCCCCCATCATGTTTTTGAGTAGTTGCCACTGGAGGCAAAAGAAGACAGGGAGGGGGAACCTTGTTTTTGAAATAAGCAAAGCATCCTAAAAAAAAGAACAAACCAAAAATGAGTAGAAACATCTAAGAGAAGTATTTATGGAAGGTGGTGTGTGGTTTGCTTTATGTGTTCCCTTTCTACAAGCTGAAACATCTGGATGTGTCTCATTTACCAAATGAGAATGGCAGGCAGCAGACGCGAAGGTGATTTATCTGCAGGTTTAAAGCAAACAAGCAAAACAAACCAGTTGCTGCTTAAGTGCTGTTTCCAAGCCAAAGGTAGCCCTTCTGTAAGCACAGATTACTGTGCCACGGGCTCTGACACCAGCTGTGTCCTGGTGTAAATCTGCCTTTGCTCCCCTGCACTCTTGTGCATCAGCTTTGACAAGAGTCTGACTTTTGCTCTGTGGATTCAAAGAAAAATGATTTTTATTTCTTTTTTCCTCTCCTAAATTCAACTGCAGGTTGGTCTCTTCCTATTTTTAGGTATAAACACACTGAGGTCCAGGTCTGCTCCTCTGTCTGGTCTCCACGTGCCCACCAGTGCTGCTGGATCCTGGCAGTGCAGGGGTACCCAGCACTGCTGTGATGGTGACACTGTCCCAGAGGCACCCAATTATAGATGGAAGTGGCCCAGCTGCCTGCATGGATTAGACGGAAGAAAACGTGATTTGCCATCCTTGTAGGTCTTCTGACACACGATGTTCACAAAGGGCAGGGTGTCAAAATGCTTTGACTTGAAAGAAGAGAAGAAAAAACAGCAAGAAAATGGGTCATAATGAAAAGGACTGGGGTGGAGGGGGTAGATGCACTAGAGGTTCTGCAAAGTTCTGTGCTGCTCTGTGGGTTATTGGCTTGACTTGTGGAAATTGGGAGGTTTCCATACGCTCTTAAATACTCAAAAGGGCAACTTTCTTGGGTAATTCTACTTCTTGAAATGTATGTATTTCCACTCAGTGTGGAAAGAATTTTGTCTGTCCTGCATAGGATGACTCAGAAGGGAAGTTCCCAAGCAGACAGGTAAACAAGAGCCATTATTGGGAGCAGGACTCACGCTTGCCTTCCTAAATCCATAACAACTTATCCTGAGTCCACAGCAACATTCCATCCCATAGAAGTGCAAAACACATCACATACTACACACAGCATGTACACTCACTGGACAACTGAAAAGCTGCTACATCTGTGCAGAAAATGGTGCACTCCATGGTACTGTGAAGGTCCTCCGTGGAGAAAGAGGCTGAACAAGGCACAGCTTTCCCAAGCTGACTCCAGGTTGGCCCTCCTGGGACTCCCTGTGGCATGGAAGAAAGCTCAGGGAGTTGGGAAATGCTGGGGAAATGCCTTATGTAAGGCTTTACCAGCTCAGACATGCTCAGCATAAGGCATTTCCAAGAGTCCTCCAGATTAAGTGACCACTTGTCCCCAAAGATGGAGCTGCACCAGAATTACAATCTGTGGTTTTGAGGCACATCAAGTACCCATCTCCCTTCTTCCTGCTTTCCTCACTGGAGTGCTGACAGGCTTCTTGGGAGCTTCCAAGGGTTAATCTGCCAACTCACCTTGCCCAGACAAGCAGTTGCAGTACCAGGTTTGTGTGTTGCTGTTGCATGGCCTGTGTGCTTGTCTCTAGCAGGTCACAAAGAGGAGGGGAGGAAAGAGTCCCTCAGATATTTCTCCAGCTTTTACATCCATCCTTCCCGTTTAGGCTCCTCTTTTCCCCCTAAAGCTGTCCTTTGTCTTGCAGAAAAGCCTTTCAGCTGGCACTAGATCTCTCCAAGCATTTTGAGGATTGTCATCACTCTGTGTTCCACCCGGGCAGCTTTTGGCCATTGTTAGCTGGATTCACAGTTCAGCTCATTTTCATCTCCATCCAAAACAGGGAACTAAACACAGAAGTGCAGCTCCTCTATTAATATCCTCTGCGTTGTGGTAGGACCAAGCTGCCAGGTGCTCTGCTTTGTGCATAGAAAGGGAGGCTATTATTCCATTGAGCTTGAAGCAAAAGCACAGAGAGAAGCCAGATTACTTGGGAGAGCAGAAAAATCAGCTTTGGTTTCCTAAACCTCAGTCCAAACTTTGATCCATCAGGCTATGCTGTCTGTTAGTTTGAAATTGCTCGCTTCCATGAGGGCTGAATCTGCCCCCCTGCTATAAAATGGGAAGCTCTTGATGCCTGACTTCAAACTTTCGGTGCCTCAGGCCTCTCCTGAGGGTGCTTCTATTCTAGCAGCCCAGAGCCACTAGTTTTTAATTTTTTTGCACATATTTTATACCAGTCAGAGTAATCTACTTGACTCTCTGCTGTCAGATTCGTGCTTCAAGAGCAAATATCCTAATTACTGTTGGGCTCTATGGAAGGGTCTGAATCACAAATTTATTTGCCAATTACATGACCAATCCTTTTCCTTACCTCTGGTGTTTGTATCTTGTTGGATTTGGGTTGGTTTAAATTTGTTGGCATTGCTCTGTTCCATGAAAAGGCAGCTGATAAGGTAGCAAGTTCTCCCTTGGCATGAGTCATGCTGGATGTGGGCCCAGCTCACTCCAGTGGTGAGTGGCCACAAATTTCCTGACTAATTCCTGAAACAAAGAACCTCCTAGAGATGCACAGCAAACCCACAGTGCCCTGAGCAACGTGCCTTCCCATGCTCTTCTCAAGGACTCACAGTCTGTGGTGTTGGAGGCTGTACAGTCTCACCAGTTACACTTTCCTGGGTGGAAGAGCTCGTGTTCCCGAGCAGCACTTGGATTCTGGGTTTGGAAATGCTCCATGGATGCTTCAGACTGAAGGGGCTTCCTCCACCAGCAGGACTTTGATCTGTTGGCTGCAGCTCTTGAAAGTGTTTGAGAGGGAATGCAGAAGGTTTCACTCAGGAAAATGAAGTGTAGTCTTCTAAGGCAGAGCAAGGGGGATGGAGCTCCTAATGGCCTCCTATCAGCCGTGCAGTTCTGCTGCCTGAAAATTACCTTTTCCCTTGATAAGATTAGAGACAAGCAAACAGAGGAACACCCCAAGCATTAAGAATCATAATCCTGCCTCTGACTTGAACATGCTGGAATAATACTAGAACTTTTTTAGGTAAATAATTAATTGCATGTTTTTAATTAGAAATTACTGTTGCATCCACATGGAGTTCTAGCACATTGCATCTTATTAAAGCTGTAATTGGAATACGTTATTTATTTGTTTCTTTTGTTAGCGTTCATATTTCTGGCTCCTCAGGTCACTAGAGCTGCAAGAGGAACTTGTTTAAAATGAAATGCAGCAAACTCCCAACAGTAAATGTTCCTGTATGATAGTAATTGTTCTTGTTCCTCTGTGTTTCAGCCTGGTACTTTGAGGTGCAGGGGATATTTATGTGCTGGCTTTGCTTGTGGCTGAGGCTCAGCTGCTCACCAGGTACTCCACGAGTCCATGGCTACCCCTCCTTCTGCCCCACGGAGCCCTGGGTGGGCTGTGCTGTGCTGGCTCTCAGAGTGCAGTGTGGACACTGCACGATGATGGATGATGTTTCCAGGGTGGAAGTATTCAAAGCACTCCCAGAAGCCGTTCTGACAGCAAACCCAGTCCTCTGCTGCAGCTGGGAGTGCTGCTGAGTGGGGCCGAGTTCAGCCACGTCCCCTCTTCCTGAGGAGGGATATTTAGAGCTCACTCATTCCTGTAAACCTGGTGGTTTACAGGTTCCAGTGCTCATCACCATCTCCAGCCTTCCTTCTGGCCTTTCTGCATCCCCTCCTCTTATTTCAGCTTCTGGAGACAAGCCCAGATGAAGAGCACAGAGTCACTGCAAGGAAAGCTCTGCTTCACGTCCAGTCCAGGCAGCCTGGACAGCTCTTGTGCTGGCTGTGGGAGATTGAAGGGCTTGGGAAGAACAGCTTGTGTGGCTCAAACAGCTGCTGAGGTCAGCCCTAAATATCAGGTAGATACAGCAGGACAACTGTGCCAAGGAACAAAGCTGGAGACCTCCACAGGCTTTGGAAAACTTTACAGAAGAAAATCAGGCTAAGCTTGGCTGGAGCGCTCACAGCTGAGCAGAAGGGGAAGCGAAAACAAAGAGAAAGCAAAGGCTGGGTACTTCCTAAAAATGGCATGAGTGGTCACTGCTCTCGAGGCCACTCAGCCTTTTGGGACACTCCGGTGCAGGAGGCAGGTGAGGAGGGAGAAGATCTCAAGTTTTTAGCAAGACAACTGCAAGCCAGTTGTACCCTTGTGATCACAGTGCAGTGTATCCCAGGTACAAGTGAGTTCTTGCTGCCTGGTGCTGAGCAAAGCCAATATCCCGGGTGTTCCCTGCTGGAGGGGAATTCCAGTGGGCAGGGGTTTACATTTGTTTCTCACAGTGCTGCCAGGAACAGCACAGAGTCTGAGATGGAAAAGTACACGGTGCGTTGCCTGTCTGCCTTGATTTCTTCCCTGTGGGGGTTTAGTGCCCAAACCAGACTGTGGTCTTGTCACAGGTGAGGGTGGATGTGATGGTGAGAATCCAGAGGAAGGCTCTGGGAAGGTCTCAGTGAGGAGGAATATGGTCCTTCAGGGAGCAATGGTTTGGAAACTCCTTTGGGTTAATCCAGTAAAGGTCTGGGGGAAAAGTAAAAGACATCATCAGAAAGAACACGTTCTCTTTTGGTTACAAACTAAATTGCATTTTGTTCAACTTTTTCCGTTTGTTTCATTATCCACTGAAAGAATTGACTCAGAAATCCTATGTTGTGTAAGAGAGAATTCCAAGGACCCTTTGTAGCCTTCTAATCAAAAGTCTGCATGGAAGCTGACACCTAAAATCTGCCCTCATTAAGGCAGTTGAGAGATTACCAGCTGCAGGCCACCCAATTTGCCTGTAACTATTCGAGAAGCTGAAGTAAACTCCACAGATGTGAAAAGCCAGCATGTCAAAGCAACAGCAAAACCTTTGGCACACGCTCAGATAATCTTTCGAACACCAGGATTTGGGCTGATTAGAAGAGAAAACCAAAGCAATTTGAGGAAGAGTTGGGGGGAGGAGAAAGGAGTAAATTTAGACAAGAAAAAGCAATTACAGGCTTAAAAGGAATAATAAGCATCAATTAGCAGCAAGTATCTCTGCCCACAATGAAAGCGTTTCTAGTACATACACGGTGGAATAGAGAAAGAGAAAAGACAGCTCCGTCAATGAATTGCAGCAGGGATCCCGAGATAAAGGGGAGCAAATGCTGCGGAGATATCAAACAATTACTTAGCATCAGCCTTTTAGAAAATAAAAAGGTGGAGGCTGCCCTGAGCTGAGGAGCTTTCCAAAGAGAGCCGATAAGGCTGTGGGTGCCGGCTGATAATGCCACGTGGCTGATTCTCCTCAGAGAGCCTCCTGTGCCTGGCCAAGCACCAGCTCCCCCAGAGCACCCCAGAGAAACTGGTGGCCTTGGGTTGTGCAGGGGATGGGTACCAAAGTGCCTGCTCCATGCTGGCACTGCCTGGCAGGATCTGTGCCACTGCCTCCCGTGGAAAGAGGATGGAGGGGAAGGTCTGGTTGTCCATCTGTTTCTTCCTCGTTGTGGTCCTTGGTGAATGGCGGTGCTTCCCATTGCTTCAGCCAGGATTTTACACTTGGTTGTGCCCGGTGGGGAGTTAAGTGATGGGCAGCTGTGCTGAGGAGTCCAGACTTGGCATCTATTGTGAAGGGAGAGCAACAACAGGATTCAGTTGGGTTCACCTCTTCTTAGCTGTGTCTGTGTTCCTGGAACAGGCCACTAATTGGATCACACCAGTTAGTCAGTGAGGCATGGCTAATCCTTTTCTGTCTCTCTGCTTCTCTCCTGCCCCAAAATAATGGAGGCTGGGGATGGGCCCAGGATTGTGGGGTGCTGCTTTGGGTCTGGAACACTGATTTTTTTTTTGGTCTTTGCTTAGGAAGATCTTGTCCAGCTCCTTTTCCTAAATAGCAGCAAATGGAAGAGATCAGATTTGTCTTCCACTTTGACCCCTTCTTGTCCTAGCAAAGATGTGTCAGGAGCTGTAGCACTGCCCTGGAAATGATCACAGTGTAGAGCAGGGATGTGGGAACTCCTGCGCAGTCAGTTCGTTTTGGCAGCCTACCTACACTGTGCAGTTCTGGCCTTCTTGTTTCAAAAAGGATCTAGGAAAACTAGGAGAAGTTCAGAGGGGGGTTCAGAACTCTGTAATATCCTCTGTGCAAGGGGTGAGTCGGTACCTCTGACTCCTCCATCTGAGAGAGCACTGATGGTGTGTATGAGGAAGGTCTATGGAGTCATGAGAAAGTGTGCAGGCATTGGATGTGCAATTCCAGCACAAGAACTAGAAAGCACCAGGGTAAGTTTCTCCTTGTAGGTGGCAGGATCAACAGAAGCAAAAGGAGGTTGGTGCTGTCAATGGTAATTCAGCTGAGGAACTCCTCACTGCAGAGTGGTTTATACAATATCAGGGAATGCCAGACTGATTAATGGAAAAGAAATCTGCTTAGAGATACTAAATACGTGGAAGCACTGTCTAACTCTGAATGAGACAGGAAATTGGAATCTAAGAGAATGTTTGGGGAAAATGGTACGTTTCTGTTAATTCTTGTGCTTTTCCCAGATGTCTCTTTTTGGCCCCTGCCTGCGATAGGTACCCAGATGTTTGGGCTGACCCAGCTGCTCCTTATCCTTGCACGTTTCCCTGTTGCTGTGTTCTAGGGGTAATAGTCTCCCTGCGGCAGCAGTGGGATTACAGAGCTCTTTTGGAAAAGCAAGATCAATTTTAGTCTGCGTAGCTTTCTGTGCTGCAGCAGCTGGGGTGATACAGGTACGCCTGGCAGACAGTGAGAGCCAACATGGATCTCCCTCTCCAACACACTGCAGTCATTTCTGTGACCTCAATGCAGGCATGATCCTGCTGGCATTAAATGGAGCTGAAAAATATTGGTATTACTGCTCAACAGTAGCTATTTCAAGAGCAGGAACAAGTGAAGGAACACCACTGATGCTTCAGCTGGCAAATGAGCAATGTAACCCTTTGTTCCCTCCATCCCCAAGACCCAGTGGGTCTCTACAGTAATCTACAATTAGCAAGGAAAACAATCAGCAATATGGATGCTTTCCACATTTTCCTGTAACTACCTGGAAAATTCAAAAAGTCGTATTGTGAGCTGACTCATCCTAATGTGAACAGGGAGCAACTCACTTGAAATCAGTAACATTACCCAGATTTGTGCCAGTTTGATTTGGAGCTACTGGCATCTTGGCTTGCACATGTTTCCATGAGGCATTTACGCTGTCCCTTCTGCAAACAGTCTCTGCAGCAACGCTTGGGGCCGTGTCAGGAGGTGTGAAACTGGGTCTCATTAAGATCTTAGCAAATGCCAAGTAAGCCATCCTGACAATTTCTTTCCTGTTGTCTAAAAGGCTGTGCCTGGGTGGAATGGGGAGTGAAAACAGAAATTAACAGAATTCCTCTGTTAAAGTTGTTCCCTCTGTAAAGAGAGTCTGATCCTGTCTCATCCTGCGGGGCTGAAAATGCCTCCAAAGCACGAAGTGCTCATTTTGCTGCATGTTGAAGGGTTTGACTGTACTGCACAACTACCACTCCCCTGGGACAGGCCTGGGGCAGGTTTAGAGCCAAAGCTGGGCTTATATGGGAGAGACCAGTGTAGGACACACCAGTGTCCTGCTGGGATATGCTTGGGAGTCAGTCAGCAGTTGACTTTTAGGGGTGAATCTACATCAGCTTTTCCATTCTTGCTCTGGTGATGGCAATGTGCTGAGATTGCAGAAGTGTCCGGCAGGATTGGAGTTGGGAGGAGCTCTCTGGGGGGAGAGGAAGACGGGGAAGGGAATGCTTGGGTGAACTAATTCAAAGCTGGGTTTTAATTAAAAAAAAAAAGTGACGAGAAAATGAGATAAAAGTCAAAGACAAGAAAAATCTCCTTAAGGCTGGACAGACCTATCATGCAAGTAAGGATTTTAAGTGGAAAATTAAAAAAATTAGCAATAAGGAGAAGAGAAGCAGGAAAGTAGCCAGCATAAAAATTAAGTTGCTGAGTCAGTCCTGGAAAGAGTTCAGAAGAGAGTGCTTCTTTTTTTTTTTCCTGAATAGATCTTTTTTAGTAAATAATAGATGAAATAGGAACCAAAACCACAAAAATGCTGGTGTTTGTGAATGCTGAGTGTGATTTCCCTCATTAAAACAATTTCTAAAAAGACATTTATGGAGGAACTCCCCACCCCAGCAGCAGGCGATTTCCAGAGCACTTTGCAGCCACCTGTGGCTGAAGAGTTTGTTGAGTTTCTTTGCTTGTGCAGAAAAGTGATTGTGGGGCAGAACTGGTCAGATGAAGTCTCCATGCCCTTTGACTGGCAAAGCCTTTGCACTGGGTGCATCGGAGCATCATCTCAGTGTGAGGTGGGTGGGAGTGATCTGTAGCAGGAAAGGCTGACAGAAGTCCTGCTGGAAGTCCTAAATCTGAGTTCGGCAGCCAAAAGCTCCCTGTTTGTTGTGTTTGTGGAGCTCCATGAGGGGTCCAATCCCCATCCAGGGCTCTGTTGCAAACCTGCAACCTAGACCAGCTGTGGTTCACCTGAGAGAGCTCCAAGGGACAGGCAGGAGACAAGGTCAGCTCCATCTACTCAAGGCTGACTTCTTCCGTGCAGGAGCACTGTCCCCCAGTGCTTCTCTTTTCATCAGAGTCCTGTGAGGCACCATGGCATTGCAGAGGTCTTGTCCATCCATCCATATCCTCTTGCTTGTGGTGGCAGAGAACTGAAGCTGCTGTATAGGTTGAGAAACAGCTTAGCTTGCTTCTACCTTTTGTTTTCCTCCTGGAAGTCTCCAGTAGCAGTTCTGAAAGCTGTCAGCCATTCACAAAGCATCCACTGCAGGAGATAAGCAAATCCTGTGAGAAGCCAATCTGGCAGCAGTGTTAACAACCAGCCATGTAGAGCCACTAAGTAGGTGGAAGAAGCCTTAGAGATTCACAGTTTGCTGTGCTGGGAGAAATGCCACAAAAACCCACCCCACCATCTGGCCAATGCTGCCTTTTTCACAAGGCTTCTCC
This sequence comes from Grallaria varia, assembly GCA_013396735.1. Lineage (NCBI taxonomy): Eukaryota > Metazoa > Chordata > Aves > Passeriformes > Formicariidae > Grallaria > Grallaria varia. The sequence continues at coordinate 419,647 of VWZG01006024.1, read as the reverse complement.
TGCCATCCTCTCTGTCCTCTCTCCAGGTGTGATACCCAAGGTGTTGAGGAATGAACTCATGACCTTCAGCAGGAGAGAGATGTAATATCACTAAGTCCTGCTCTGAAGTTGTCTAGCTGAGGGACTGTAACAAACTCATGGCTGTGGTTGGGTTTGGTGCCTGCTGGACTTTCTCTGCTGGGTCCAGCTGGCTGGGACATCATCTGCTCCTGCCTGCCTGGCCTTCGTTACTGGTGGCTCCATCCCCTTTGGGCTGAGCTGAAGTGCAGTGATGTTCCTGTGCATGGAGCCCTTCATCACTCAGGAAATTCCAGCTAAAGGATGCTGTAATGTGTCTCCTTAGCAACACAGGCTACTCAAAGTCCATCAGCTCTGGAGCTTTCTCTCCCTCTGCTTTCCAGGCTGACTTCCCATGCGATTTGAATCAAGTTCACATCAGTTCTGACCTTCTTTCCATGGTCTGAGCTCACATCTGGTGTGTCTAGGACACATCTAACACCTTCAGGATAGCCCTGAGAAGCGGCTGTGGTCCTTTGGCACCAGAGGAGTCTGTGCAATAGTGGTACCCTGTCTAGAGTTTATACTCCTGCAAAGCAGATTGGAGCTTTTAAGAAGATTCTGATGAGACAGGATGTCCCCTCAGTGTCCAAACATGTGTTAACATCCAGCTTTTCCATTTCTCACTGCAGTGCAGATGTCTGCCTGCCTGCTCAGCCAATACAGAGTGTAACTTGCTGTACTTTCAAAAGGATGTCACTTCTCCCTCTGTCCTGCCACTTGATCCTGCCCGTCCCCAAACTGATGTTACTTCCTTCATGGAAAACGTCATCTAACTCTTGTACATCCCCAGCTGGCCTTGGGTTGAGGCTGCCCAGCAGGTTGGTTTGGGCTTTGCATTTCCTTGTGCTTGATGTGGTCACTGGGAAAAGGACAAAGCATCCTTGTCCAGTAAAGCAAAGGATGACATTCCTCTCTGATACACTGGGACTTGCAGCATAAGGGAAAATGTGGAAGACAGAGAAAAGCAACTGACAATAAATCTATTTCCTGGTAGCTCATATGAAGCTCTGATTTTCTTTCTCTTTTCCTAAGAGATGTCTTGGTTGAGGACTCAGTTCAGAGGGTGATCCCCTGGCAGCACCGGGCCGTTGGAGGGGATCTCATCCCTGGATATCTGTCCCTGCTTGCACTTGGGTGATTTGTTGGTTGTTGGTGACCATAAACAGCTATTCCTGAGTGCTCCACATTCCTTTGCTGGCTTGAGTGGTGTCACTTTATGGTATCTTTGAGGATCATCAGAGAGAGAATTCTCTTAAACAATTTCCCCTCTTCTCTCTGGCAGGGTGAGTGGATTGTAGCTGTAATTGTGTGATTATTAGAATGCATTGCCAGTCACATACCAGCAAATGTCTGCTCCTTGCTGTACAGCAGTTTCAAATGTCCCTTACTGCTCAGTAGGCTTTTACCAAGACATGTGGGATGTGTTAATATGCACATTAAGGCCAAGGGTCACAGTTTCTGTTCCTCCACATGTCTGTATTTTAACTTTCTTTAGCAGGTGGTGAGGACGGGGATTTTGCTAACTATGTACAAAGCTCACATGCTCAGCAGGGTAAAGGGAGTGTACATGAACCCCAAAGTGACTCCCTCATGCTGGGCTGGCCTGGAAGTGGCTGTGGGTACCTGCCCTACTGCAGGACTGACTGATGTCTCTAGAGCTGCCACAATGCCTTAACCAACACCAGTGCTTGATCAGGTCCACAGATGTACAACTGAAGAAATAATGTCCTTCCAGACTTTCCGCCCTTAATATAAATCACCTATTTTTTTTCTTTAAATGAAAAAAAATGCCCCAGAATATTATCTTTTAACCATTTTCCTTTTGGGAGACAAATCTGAGTGGAAAGCAATCCATCGAGGTGTGACATGAGCTATATTGCAGGCGCAGGCTATCTGGGACTGTTTGTTATCCCAGGGTGTCCTGTTTGTGTCCAAGTACCATGAGTTAGTGGTATAGCACTGGGATATGGGGAGGGTGAATCCTCTGCTGAAGACACAGCAAAAGCAATTTTCTTCCTCCTCCATCTGTGCAGTAAAGACAACTCACTTTAATCTTTTCTTTCCAGCACAAATTAATCTTCTAATGAAAACAATGACAATATTTGGACTGGCATGGTGGGTGGTTATTCATGCAAATGAGATTTGTCTCCCTTCTACATTTTTTCCATCAACAGAGGATGGGACTGAGCTCCCATCTCAGACTTCAGGCCAATGTCAAGGCAATGACATGAAGGAACTGACTTTGCCTTGTGCAGAGACACTGTTGGACAGGGCTGAGACCAAAAGCTTAATTCCATATGGCCGTGCAATTAGTGACTGTTTTGCTGCAGCACTAAGTCAACTATGGGCGATGTGCTTTGATGAACCTGTGGCATCAGAAAACCTTCAACCCAAAGAGGCAAAGAGGGAAGCCATAAAGGAAGAAGTAGGTAGTGCTTGGTTAATGAAGAGAGCTCTGGTGAGAAGGAATGTGTGTCAGGCCAGAGGCCCTGAGGAAGCAGTGACAGGGTTACCTCTGGAGGAGCAGGCGGCGGAGTCCAAGACCTAAGGATTCAGTAATTGAGTGTGTTTCAGCCTGCCTGGGGAACTATCCACAAATACAGTTGTCCACTCGGGCAGCTGAGGAGGATTAAAAATAACCGAGCAAGATGTTGACTTATCCCTGAGAGAACAGAAGTAGTTGTCTGGGAAGGCAGAGCCTATTAGAGGAGGGTGAAAGGTGGGTGAACGCTGCTCTTTCTCTTCAGTGAAATTCCTCCCCTGCCCCTAGGGTTTTTGGATGTAACATTAGATCCTTTTCCATTCACCACTTACCCACTCTAATGTGAAGTTAAGCACAGCCATCTATTCTCTCCCAGACCTGTGCTCATGGCCACAATTAGAGGCCAGGACCGAGAGCTGGCCAGACCTGCTGGGGCCATTGCTCTGCTCCTCTGCTGGGGCTTTGCTGCAGATAAACTGAAGTTGATCAGCTGCATTGCTGAGTAGGAGATTGGGATTATAGTCCTGAGGACAAAGGCCATCCTGGTTGTCTCAGGGGCTGAAAGAGAGGGGTCAGAGGTGTTTGACTGCTACTGTTTAGTGTGGGCTTGCAGCTCTTCCAGCCTGGAGTTTGGTGGGCAGGGGAGGCTTCCCTGGCATTGTGTCCAGTGGGGGGAGGCCTGGGGGCCACTGAGCTGGTCCCTCTCTTTCACAAGGGTGTTCAGCCTTGGTTGAACAGCTGCAGGGAACAGCTCGTGCTGATGGTAGCCTTGACCAAGTAAAATTGGCCACTCTTTCTCGCAGTGAATGTGTCCAGATCCCACCCACTCGTTCCTGCCTTGCCTCTGCCTTCTCAGCCTGAGCAAGTTGGACCCATCACCAGCAACCCTTGAGACCTTGGCTTCCTAGTCTTCTCCCAGAGACAGCGACTCTTCTTCCTCCAGGGAATGCTTTTGTGAATGTCCCTCTCTGTTCTGCAGCAATCATGGAGCTGGATGAATTCCCCCCTCCCCACCTTCTCCTGTGTTCTTATATTACCCATGTGTTTTACAACAACTCCTTGGCTCGCTGCCCCACTTCCCAATATGTGCCAGTGGCCTCTGTATAGGTCATTTAGTTGACACAGGATGTTCCAGCAGGATTGGGGGTGTTCAGTCTGTTTACACAGACATCTCATTTTCACTGCCCATGAACCTGTTGAATGCAGTCTCCACTGAGCTTGGATCTAACATGGCAAAAGCTGTGCTGTAGTTGTCTGTAACAAGCAGCTAGTTCTAAACTGGGGTAATCATTTGGTTAATAAGCACCCATTAAAGGTTGGATTAAACTATGAGTTCTTCCTTTGCTTATCTGTCATCGTTTCTTATTTAGTTGCTGCATTCAGGAATATTCACACTTGATTGCTTATGATGTTTTAATTGTCTTTGTAATGTTGTTTCACAGCTTAGGTTGAAACCTGGGTGAAGTGTGCATGGGATCTTGAAAAGCAATGCGTCTGATGGCTGTCAGGCTGCTTAAAGTGATGCAGAGTTATCTTCCTTTTGACTATTTAATTGCTGCTAATAGTCAAACTTGTTTTCCTGCTTGCTGAGACTGGAGTCCTTCATCTTGTTAGGAGCAATGAGAAATCACCAGGATAAAGCTCTGCTGTTAATATCCAAGGAATATGGCTAACTAACTGCTATCAATCTTAATGCAAACCAAACACTCAGACTTAAATTGTATCATCCTTAATGGAGTGTTGTAGTGAAAGCAAGCATCAAGTGGCCTCAGGGCAAAGATGTTTTGGTTTCATTGAGCTTTTTTTGATCTGGCAAGGGATGAGTCTTTGGGTTGGTAATTCTGAGTCCTACAGAAAGTGCTGCTCTGGGCAAACCTGGAGCAGTGGATGGGGCTACATGTGTGTGTGGGTTCTGAACGGCTTGTGTGACCTCAGGGAAGTGGGACATAAGAGCACACCCGAGGAGCAATCCCAGTGCTGGGTCAGGATTTCTGCTCTCCTGGGCCCTTCCTCTGGCTCTGCATGGAGGCTTAGCACCAGTGATGGTTTCACGTGGTTCCTCAGAGTCACTGGCACACGGGGGATTTCGGGCCTTGATGCTTTGACGGAGGGACTTGGCATTCACCGTCTTGCTTGGAACAGCTTGTCAGGTGTTCCCAGTGCAAGCAGGGCCCTCACTCCCTGCAGGAGGGTAATAACTAACCAGAGAAACAAGGGATCCCTCTGAGCAGCTCTGGCTGCACCAGAGAAACAAAATCAATCTGAAATCCCAGCTGAAGCATGGGAGAGAGGATCTAAATTTGGCTGCAGCCTGCCTGGGGCTCTGAGGTTTGTGGCTGCTGGGGCAGTTTCTCGCAGTGCTGTGAACCTCAGAAGCTGAGTCTGCATCCAAAGGCAGGAGAGCAACACGCTGGCTCTGTTGTATTTCCAGGTACCTCTTTTAAGTCTTTGGGATTGTGGATTCATGCAGTGCATTTGGTGGTTATTTAAAAAAAAAAGCTGTTGTACGTACAAGGGAAGAGCAAGAGTCTGTGCCCCACGGAATTTGTCAAGCAAAGACCTGGATGGACAAAGCTCTTCTTATCCTCCCTTTCAGAGCTGGGTAACTGGAGTCTGGGGAGATGCAGTGGTTTGCCTGGGGTTGTGTGGGCAGTGAGGAGGCCAGGTACAGAGCTGGGATCACAGGGGATCTGAGTTCCCAACTGGTTTCTTTCTGTAGCCCTGGAAACACTGGGTGAGTTCTCAGTGACTTCTTGTTTTACCCTTGGCATTCCCCAGCAGAAGAAGCAGCAGGTTGGCATCTCCACTGGAAACAGATGCAGCATAGCCAGTGCTTGGGACTGAGAATGTTGGGTCTTCTTAACAAAAAGTCAAACCCACCCTTCCTTCAGACACTTCTTGTTACCTTTTCTCAATAGATAACTTGTAGATGCCACATTTAGGCCTGGAAGCAAATAAGAAACTATGATAAGTTTCAGAAGTGCAAATTATAGGAGAATATGTTACTGTGGCTGAGAAAAGCTCACGTGGACTCACACTTTTGAAAGCCAGCAGCAGTGAAAATTTAATTCCTGGAGAAGAGAAACTGCCTAGCTGTGACCGGAGGAAATTGCTGCTGCTCTGTGAAGATGGAGTGGCTGCTGCTGAAAAAGTGTAACCCTAAATTTGGTGGGATCAGTGCCAACACCAGCACATCGCTCCCAGCACCAAGCCCAAACTCCTGCATGTTTTGTTCAGTGAGTGCAGTGATTACAGGATGCAAAGCAATCATACCCTGGGAGCTCATGGAGTGCTGGAAAGGTCTCTGGATGAATGAGAGGCACAAATGAAAAGTACTTTAAGTGATCTACTTGCCTATTAAATGTTCTCTGGAAGGGGTCATTGTTAATGTTGCTGCTTCCCATCTAAACAGAAAAACAGCCTCCTTGACAGGGAATTCAGCAGGAACTGAAGGGATTACTGGGTGTTACAATATCTCACTTCTAAAAAGTTAATGTATTAGTAAAGTGTGAGTCTAGACACGTATTGCAAGACTGATTTAGGATCTTAGAGAGGATTCTGCCTTTCATTCTGGCTTTTATTAAAAGCTTTGTAGTACATCTTTAAAGAGCCACTAAAGCCACACTGAAAACATAAAGGAGAAAATAATAGAAGCAGAAAGGTTTTAAAATGGATTTCTTCCCCTATTTTCTCTCTTGCCCCTACTCAGAGTTTAAAGCTATTTGCATAAAAATATGATGTTCAATTTTTCTTTTCTCTAAAAATACAACTCACTTCCTCTTTATTTTCTTGCTCTGAAGGCTCTGGGTTAGTGTGTAAGATTAATGCCAGACTGTGGAGGAGCAGAATGCCTTAGGTTTGGAAGTTCATCCAAACTTCATGCAAACTGCACACTGGTTGAGATAGGAGCAAGCATGATTGCACTGCTGGTGGAATTTGGGACAGGGTAAATGGACCTCAGTGTTGGAGTAGCTTCAGAAAATTGGGAAAGAGGTGATGGGCAAGGGAGCCATGTAGATTTGTGGAGGATGTGGATTTTACTGTAGGTTGGTAAGAATGTGCCTATATGAACGTATTGTTTTCTACAAAACCAGGCGGAGTGTAGTTGTTTGTACAGGCAGATCCTGCTGAGTTCCTGCTGAGTTCCTCACCTTCAATTTTGGAAAGAAAAATAGTGTGGCACACAGCTTTTGGGATACTTGAGGTCTGCTTCTGCAGGGAACCACCTTGAGCTTGCTGCATGATGCAAAAATATCTGCTGTTCCCTTCTATTTTATTTTATCTCCCAGTCTCCAACTTCTTAGGCCCTTTCAACTCACAGGCACCCGAACCACTGTAAGTAGGACTGCCTGAGTTCAGGTGAGGAGGGAAAGGAGGAACAGATGGGTTCCTCAGAACCAGAGACTGGTTTCCATGCCAGTGACAGAGAACAAGGAGTCAAATACTGCTGACAAAGGATGTCTGAAAACTTCCCAAGGCTCTGGTGATTCCGTAACAGGTGGCAGCCAAATGAAGCTGCTTTCTATTCAGAAGGGATTTTATGTTTTAAATACAGCCTAGGTCACTGAACAAAGCAGAGAGAAGTTCTGGTGGAATGCAAATGCACCGTTATCATGCACATTAGAGCAGCTCACCTGCCCTCCAAGAGGAGGAGGAAGGCACCACGATTTGCGTATAGATAAGGTCAGATTGTGTTCCACTGGAGTCATTAAGGTGGGCTTATTATCCTGCTCATTCTCATCAAAGCTGTTCACCCCCTCTCCCCACCCTGACCAGCTCCTGACAGCCCAGTCAGTCTGTGGCTGGGGAATGGGAGAGGAGCTCTCAGGTGTGTCAGTGGCCCAGCATCCTGCCGTGCCTCTGCACTTTGGCTCTCAAGAGGAGTGGGGAAAGAGGCCCTGGAGCTTGGGCTTTGGCTCTGGACCTCAGCCACACCCGGGAGCTGAAGCCATGTTTAATTAGGAAGGTGTGATGATTTACAGAGAGGGAAACCGAGACACAGAAGGAAAAGTGTCCTGATCGGAAGAGCAGAGGCAGGACTGACACCCAGTGCTTGATGCAGAGAAGTTGGTCCTTGCTTTCACTGTGGTGAACTCGCTTTCCTGAACTCCTGTTGGAGGCTGAATCAAACATCTCCTTTCTTTGTTCAGGCCTCAGTAGGTCTGTACTGAGCTCTGATGACTTTGAAATTACTCCGACTTCACATTGTCAGAACCCAGCCTAGTGCGTGGTGCAGGATAAAATGCTGCTGAGCCAAGGTTTCATCTCGTTTGACCCTCTGAAGGGGGTCCAGGAGCCAGCTGGATCAGGTGGGAACAGGTCAGCTAAAAGGGAGTTAAAAGACTTCGAGTGGTTTCCTGACTCTCTTTCTCTTTGGAGCAATCACCAAGCTGTATCCAAATGCTCTGCCACAGCATTTCAGGGCGTTTAGTGCTCACAAATTACAGGTGACTCTGCTCTGCTCTGACAAATGCAGTGGGAGTTTGGGTGCTCCCCTCCCAAATTATTTACTATAAAAGATTGTTTGAAGCCAAACCTCGAAGTTCCCAGATTTGTTTTGATTTTAACAAAATGCTTCCAATCAGCAGAATTCTGTTAAAACATGGAATTTTTATCAAAATCAAGTTGGCTTGTTTAGAAGGAATAGCATTTTCTGCCAGAAAAGGTGGTGTAGGAAATATAACTAACATAACAACAGCACTCACAGGCACAGCAGGATTAGAACAAAAATGTATAGAAAGAGAGGAAACACATTCACATCCTCCTGCCCACGGCTATTAAACCTTTTGAATAGAATTTGTGTCCTTCTAATTGACACCCTTCAAAGGCTCCACCTGCAGCAAACCACAGACCTGTACATCACCTGTGTGTCCTGCCTGCACCAGGGAGCTGGTGTTGGAGTGAAATAAAACTGTGCCTGCGAAGTGTCTGCTCTCCTTAATAAAATATGGGCTTTCATTTTAGCAAGAGATCACAGCACAAAGTGCTAAGTGCTGTAAACAGTTTCCAGCAAGACATTTCAGGTGCTGAAAACTGGCTCCTTGGGTAGCTGCAGTGGATAAAAAGCGAATGTGAAAGCAGATCTTCCTTGCTGAGCTGGGTCAGGGCAATATTCTGCTTTTCATAGAGTTTTGGCTCAGAGCCCTCTGTCCACAGTCTCCAGATGACTGGAGGCTGCAGCTCATGAGCTGCCTGGGAGTTGTGTCTCCAAGTTAACAACCTTCTCGAGTTCAGTCCTAAGCTTGGGGTCTGTTTGTTTGGTCCACTTTGTTGGCAGTGTGAATTTTTACGAATTTCTTCCACCGTCGTGGAGTAACAGGAGTTCATTCCACCTTTGCCATGGACTAGGAGCATTTCTGTAGAAGATTATGAGGCTTGGATAATGCAGGGCAACAGCTAAACCCAGCAGTCCAACACTTCAATGTGGAATGTGAGAATTCGACGCCTTTAAATGGAGCAGATTGATTTCTGTTCCTCCGTGGACACCTGAAGCCCTTTGCACTGGCTCCTGTTCTCTTTCTGCTCTTCCTGCAACAATATGTTTCTGCCCATTGCCTCTGGGTCCCTTCCAACCATCACCTTCCACCCAGAGAGAGGAAGAGCTGATTGAACTTACTTGTGCTGTCCCTTGGGGGTAACATTGGTGAAACTCTGCCCTAAACCACATCCCTGGGCGACTGCTGTGAGGGCACAGCCAGAGAGTGGGAGGGAAGTGGTTAAACAGCAGAAGGTTCTGCCAGGCAGTGGGTAAAATTTGGCTGATTCTCACCCTAGAGTTGAAGTGCTAAAACTACCCACAAATATTTCAATAAATAGCAAGCTCATAAATAACTCGCTACATTGCACTTCATAATAAACCACTGACAAATGTTACATCTTTCTCCAGGGTGGATTAATGGTAATGGGGGTGGGAAGAAGGAGTGATGTCTGTGAGGTGGTATTAAAAATCACTTACATTTCACAGGTTCCCATGAAAGGGAGACTTGTGCAAAATAATTAATCATGCATTATAAATGCAGCTTTTATTGAAGACAAGCAAAAGCATAAATACAGCCAAGCCCTCAGGCACTTGTTCTTTGCAATAGTTAGTAAGTGTTTGGAAATATGAGCCAACACTTGGGATCCAGTTTAGCTCTGTTGTTATTGCTGGAAGAAAAGCTGGGATGCAGAGGTGGCTTTGCTGTCTTATTTTTGTCTTTTTCGCAGCCTGGCATGGACTCCACTGGATATCCACGGGTTTTCCTATGCCTTGCAGTACTTGAGGTCTAAGGAACAGCCCAGCTAGATCCTTCCCAGGAGTTGTCCTGGAGATGACCTCTGCAGAGCAGGGTTATGGAGCTGTCTGTACTGCCCCTGTGCTCCTGGAGGTTCCACCTCTCATAGAAGACTAAAACCTTTCGAAAATAACCAACACCAAAGCAGCGGAGAGCATTAAGAGGAGGGGAGAAAGCTGGTTTCCCTAAAGGTTTCCCTTGGAGAGCTGTCACAGCAGTTTCTCCATTGCATTAGGAAAGAAGAGTTTGTTGATTAGAGTTGTGATTCTGTTCTGCTCTCCCAAATCCTAGACCTGAGGAATGGAAACTTTGGGGGGTTCTTTTTTATTTCCCTTGGGTTGATCTCTCTTTCGAGTTAAGTCTAAGCTTTGATAGAGGGAAGGTAAAACCAGAAGGTGATGCTAGAAGAATATTAAGGGGAAGGGGGATGTTATGACAGCACAGTAAGAGAGATGATTTATTTTGCCCTTCGAGCACTTTCTCTTGAAGGCTGCTAAAGCCCATTAAAACTTCTGTCTGAAGCCATGGTGAAATTCACTCCCTGGAAAGGACAGAGGTTTTACCATGGGGAGTCACAAGTGGTGATGGCTCTGATTTCATTAGCAGAGCAGTTATCTGAGCCAAAAGGGTTCCTCTTAAATTAGCAGGGCCCTTGTTGCAATTAAAGTGCTACTGTTTGTAATCAAAGTCACTGTCCTTTGTTCTTTTTTTGAGGATGAGCCAGAAGACCATATTCAGAATGACAGAGCTGTCAAACAGCAGGTGCCAAAGGGATTTCAGGAGTTCATCCGTCACAAATCCTGTGCTAGTCCTTTCCTCAGACTTCCCAGCACCCCAAGGTTCAGTGCCTGACGTTCAGCACCAGACGTATCCAACCTGTGGAACTGGGATGCAACGTGCAAGCAAGACCATTCCTTGCATGTACAAAGCAGAGTGTGTTTTCTTGCTTGTGCAGTGCTGCATTTCTCCAAGTGGAAGCTGGGGATTAGTCACCATCCTCACTCATCTGTGTGCCTTGTAGCCTCAGAATTGTTTCTCAGGCCCCTGAGCTCTCATGGAGACATACACGATGGAATACTGTGTAAGTCTTGCAAAAAACCCCGTTGTCAGTGTGGTGTCAGCCCAGAAAATGTTGCACATTCTGGAAAAGCATAAATCCTGGTATCAACATCCTCCCATTCTGCTCAGGTCCATCCTTTTGGCTGCCAGGTCATGGGGCTACAGAGCCTGTGGCTCCAGTTCTCCTCTGGAGACCAACCAAGGAGGCTGCCAACTCTCACACTGCTCAATCCCGTGCCTGCTGACTGCTCCGAGGTACTTGGGGGCCTTCCAGGACCACTGTGATGGATCAGCTGTCCTGAGCTGTCACACAGGTTGTTAAATATTTAATTCATCCATGACTTGAGGATCGGCCGTGATCAAAGGGACAAAGTAGCTGCTGTTCAGTAATGCTTGTTAATCAGAGCAGTTCTGATGAGCAGCTCTGACAAGGTCTTGAAAGCATATTTTTTGAATTTCCATTGAGGTGCTCAGATGTGTCACTGTGTAAAGAGGATACCTGTCAGCTCCTGGCTGAGCAGAGCATCCTCCTCTTTCTGCCAATCCCTGGGAACCAGATCTCATCTGGCCTAACAGTGGGGCTGCCACATGCATTGGGCCTTTTTTTCTGGCTACTGGAGCTGGAGAGAAACATTGGAAACTGGGTCATCTTTGAATGGTTCTGGTGAAGAGGAACTGAGAAGGGATTCCTGCATCACCCAAGGCTAAACCTGATGGTTCCCTTTCATTTGGGGACAAACCATGATCTAGAATGAAAACACAACTCATGCTCTTTACTATCACTTAATGCTTGAGTAAAAGGAGTTTCCAGCAGCCTGTGAAAGTGGATATTGGTTTTCCTGTCCTCTCTGAGTCCGAGGGATCACAGAACCACTCTCTTCTCTGTATCTTATCTGTGCCCTTGGATCTGCAATCAAAACTCAGCTGTTCCCTCTTTTCCCCTTCAATCCAAAAGCTGACTTCTCAGTTCATACTGGCCTGTCTCCAAACATTGCTACTGCCTGAAGGGTCCCCAGGCTCCAGCATAAAATCCATCTCCAATTGCTTTTTCCTGGTCTTCATCACCCTGGAATGACAGAGGTCCGAAATGCCTTCCTGCCCATCTGTTTTCTCCAGCCCCTGGATTTGTCACTGCACTGTCTGACCCTTGTGGGGCTGCAACTTTCTTAATGGAGTACAAGTTACAGCATCTGGGACACACAGGGAGGAGCGGGGATGGTGCAGAAATCCCTCCTTCTCAGTCTCTCTGGGTGATGAGAGATCTTACAGCTGTCACCTCTTTTATTTCTTCCCCTAAATGATGGCAAGGCTTCTCTGGCCTGTCAGGTTGCTTTGCCAACACTGTAAATACTTCCCATTACCCGTCCAAACACCACTCCTCCAGCTGCTTCTTGTCGCTGTCTTGCTTATAAATCCTACCCAACTTTAGTTCATGTATTTGTTTAGGGCAATTAGTTCTGCAGCTCTGCACTCTGTTCCTAGGGCAGCATGACTTAGCAGTGCTTTTCATTCTCTTTCCCTCTCCTTTTTTTTATTCATTCCCTCTCCACACTGTTTTGCCCAGTTTTCTTTCTGCTCTATTTTACTGCTGCTGAATTCAGAACCCTCTTTCTCCTACAACCTCAGTTTCTCCTGGAAATGCTGCCTCTCTCCCCAGCACACTCTGTACTCGAGATGCTAACTGGCCTGTTTGCTCCTGAGTAACCCCCAAAATCAGAGCCTGATGAACCCAAACCATCCTCTTTCCTTCCTGGACCTGCTGCGTGTCCCACACCTCTCCAGCTTCCTTTGGGAGCATCTTCTACATTTCAGTTCTGAAAAACCTCCTTGGCGAGCAGAGGGTCCCAGTTTGACTGTTGTCCTTTATACTTCTGGCTCTGTTCCAGGTCCTGGAACACCATTCCATAGGCTCCTAATTAAAATCTTCAAAGAAGCCCAGAGGACGTATGAGGAGCTGAAAACAGCCGAGTGAACTCCGGACACCTATTCCCTGATGCCTTCTTTGTCCCGAGCTTCCGAGGGCTGGGGTGTTTGCTGGATAGTCATCTCTGATCACAGGAAGAACATTTTATACAACCACTGCTATTAGCGATAATGAGGATAAATGATACAATAATGGAACCTTATTATACACTTTTCGATGAGGGCCTTTCATCTGAAAGATTCCAAAGTGCTTTACAGGCTGCTGAACACAGAAATCATTTCAGCCACGAGGGACATTCAGGCAGTGTGGGAACACTGTGTTGGAAAACATACAGTGAGCACGTGGGACAGTTCAGTAGGGGGATCAAACATACTGGACTCAAACAAAATTGCTGCCTAAATTTAGGGGAAGAAGTAGGCTAGAATGCCTTTTATGTGGAGCATTAAACAGCTGCCCCTTGGCTAATACCTGTTAGAGTGAGACAGATATCAGATTTTATGATCAAGGCTGGTATTTTCTTAAAGGAGCTCAAATGCTTGACTGCCATTTAATTCTTGTTCCTAACTCCCTTTGATTCCTGTGAAGATGCCAGCTCACCCCAGTTTCATATTCCGTAGGGAGAAGGAAAGTTCTGCAGCTGTGACTGCCTTTTTAACCCCTCCTGCAATGGGGATTCAGGGCTGGCTCAGAGAGGAGAGTGTTGCTCCCCAAACAGCCAAGTCACAAGGATTTCTCTTCCTCCTCTACTGTGGATTTTGTTTTCCCTTGAGATCGCCCAACCAAGTACTGACCAATGCTTGACCCTGCTTAGTTTATGAGAAGTCGACAAGAGGTGAAAATCCACAGCATAAAATTTCTGGCGTGTATTTATTTTTTGTAAAGGAAAAAACCATCATCACAAACCCCTGATCTCCAAAGACACGAGCTGCCTTCTGCTTGTTAACTGGTGTTTGTGTCTGTGTATAGGAGTAGATGGAGCAGGGCTGGCCCTGGTGTCCCTCTCAAACGGGAGCTGTGTGCATTCCCAGTGATCCATGAGCTTAATAATATTCCCAGAACAAGCATTATGCAAAGCAGGGCATCCGTTCTGCTGGGTGGCACCACGGAGGTGCCTCTGGGGAGGCAGAGGTGACAGCACAATCAATCTCCAGGCTCTCCACACTCCTGGGCTGGCACTGGCCCTGCAGAACGCTGGGGCTGAGCACATGAGCTGATCCCTTGGGCTCCAGGCTTGTCTTGGAGGCAGGATCTGTCACTGGGATCTCAGTATCTTGAGCTCTTTGGGCTGATGTTGGCGGAAAGATGAGCCTGTTAGTAATGCAGGAACCTCTTGCATTGAAGGGCTGGGTGTGAGACTTTGGGAAGGAGAAGGGAAGGAAATTCCCCGCCTTTGCTGCTTTGACAGTCTGAAGAGGGACATAATGGACTCACAAGGCCTCTATAAAAGCCTTGAAAATCTGGAAAGAAGCAAAAAGTGGGTGTTTGGGGCCAAGTCTGTGATGCCTCGTGGTGGCTCTGGTTGGCTGTGAGAGCTCATAACCTGAAGGAGATCACAGAGGAAGCAGATGAATTGAGCTTGACCTTTTCTGACACACAAGAGGATTGAAAACCCCATCATGGATCGACTCATTTGCCAGGAAAAACACCATTAGTCTTACAGGACTCTGGCAGCAGGTGACAATATGAACAATGGGCAGAGGGCACCTAAGGGCAGAGGGGCAGCTCTGTCACAGAGGTGTTTAAGAACAGATTAAACATCTCTGACAAATGTGTCAGGGGTTAGACTCTTGCCTTGGAGCAAGTGGAATGGACAGGATGTCTCTCAGGTCCTTCCCAGCCCTGTCTGCCTGTGATGGACACTGCAGGAGTGGGCACTTGCATGCTGAGGCCCTTCCTCATCCTGCCGGAGAGCGGGATCCATCCAGGCAGGGAATTATTCCGGGTAGTTTGTCTGCCCAGAGAGGCTGGAGCCCAGCTCTGAGCACTGATGGCAGGCTGAGGGTGGTCCCGCTGCTCCACAGGCTATTTCAGAGGCAGAGGTGGGTGAGGAGCTGCTGGAGCTGTTCCATGAGCTGTTTGGAAGTGCTGTCTGCTCTCAGGGAGCTCGGTTGGAGCCTGTGATTCAGAGCAGGGACTGGTTACACACAGAGCTGCCTCCCTCCTCTCTGCAGATGGGAAGAGCTGGCAGGACGGCTGATTACCAGCCATGGTTGTTGGGGAGAAGTATTTGGGTGTTTGGGAAGGATCACTCTGAGAAATTCCTGCCTTTAAATAGCCAAGGGCAAGAGGGAAGAGGAGCCATGAGACACGATCATGGATGTGATGTCTTGACCGCAATCCATCTTGGGTTGGTGCTGGGCCATCTGAGGGTGCACTTATTTGTGTCAGGAGAGTTATGAACAACAAAGATGACTTTAGGAAACCTCATCTGGATTTTCTGGCAGCTGTTCCAGGAGTGGGGATCATCAGCAATTTGGAGGACCAGAGCATTTCTAAGGCCTTTATTCCCAGAGAAACTGGGCAGGAGGTTTGAAAGTTTTTAGGAGGAAATGATAATGCAGAGCAATAACAGGCTTCATTTTTCTCTCTCTCTTAGGAAATTTAAGCTAAAAAGAAACTTGAATAAGTGTATAGCAGATTATTTACTATAAGCTATTCACCGACCTCAGCTTTAAACTAACTAGTTGAACGACTTGCTTATGCTTAAAATAAATGTTTATTTTAAACTAAACACATTGTAGAAAGCCTCAAACCCCCAGTGCTGCTATCAGCTAAATATATTTTCTCAGAGTATATACAAGGCTGTAATTAAGGCTGTGTCAGACATTCCATTATATGTCTCTCATCTTCATCTCCTAATATTTATCACCCATTTTCACATCACTCCATCTTTACTCTGGGCAATCACTCAGACCTAGCACGGTATTCCCCCCTGAAATGGATTTAATCCACCAAGAAGGATTTCAAACCTTTAGAACTTCAGTAAAGGTTGTTTCCAGTTGGCTTTAAAATGACTCTTCAGCCACCGGTGTCCCACCCCCTGTCACTGCCCCGTGGGGTTTGCTGTGGGTTGGGCTCCTTTCCTGGTTCAGGCCATGCAGGGACCAGAGGAAGTGCTTCCCATCACACCCTCGCTCCCTGTGCCTGCACAAGGGTGGTCCTGGGACGGAGTCCTGGCTGGTCCAGGTTCCTGCCACGTCTTGGCCCCAGTGTTGGTCCCAAGAGTCCGTCCCATTGCAGCCACTGTTGGGTCTGGGGTGACTGGTGCCAGTTTCCATCACAGAAAAACAGTGTTTCTGTGATAACACCCCTGGCAGGTGCTGGCTTGGGTTTCCTAGGGCAAACCTGACTTCCCACAACTCTCTTGCTGTGGTCCAAGGGCTTGGATGTCATTCCAGGCTGGCACCAGGAACCCAGTTTGTCTGTGGTTGGTTTGATGGGTTCACAGGGAGTTGTGTGAGTTGTGTGTATGTTACTGCACCTTCACCCCTCTCTGGGCTCCCCTGGACCTCTGTGATGTGGTACCACATGAGTGGCTCATCCTTGGATCCTGCAGGGTGAGATGTCACTGTCTGGGGCCCTGAAACACTGGAGTGGGACTCAGAAATGCCATTTCCAGTCCTGCTGCTCACCTCCCAGCAGCCTTCCTCAGGGAGGAAGGGGGCATTGCTATCTCAGCATCTCTCATGGCCTTTATTTTCAGATCAGCCTTTATGGTTCATACTCACTGGGCACCGTGGGTGCTCCAGGTGACAGCAGAGAGGCCCCGGTGTCCTGGGGATTGGTGGCAGCAAGGACCTCAGGTGGCAGGAACAGGGGCTTTTGGAGAGCAAAGAGCAGGATAATCAGTGGGCATCAGGATGTCAGTGTGCTGTGCGCTCTGTCGACTGTGCTAATTCATTTTGGCCGAAGGAGAAGCATTTATTATGTGTCAGGGGGAGTGTGATGAATGGGAACTCAGGCTTTCCCCTGTATTATTTCAGCTCCCTGGTCTGCTGGTGATTTATTCAGTAGCATTTATGGTGTTACTAGTCTAAAACTAAAGGGGAAATTTATTCAACCCTTTCCTGCCTTTCTTTTCCCTTTCTGTTTTATTATATGTTTGTTTTTTTTCTTTTTTCCCTCTGGTTTATAGTCTTTCTTGCTTTCTGGAGTAGATAGATTCCATTCCTGCACCAGGCAGGTGCTTTCCTGCTGCTCTGATCTCCTGCAGCTTTTCCAGGGACTTCAAGTGCCCAGCTTGGGTGACGGGCTCTTTCAAAATCTCCCATGTGGCATCGGAGGAGTTGCTGTGCATCAAGCTCTTCTGGAAGGCTGGTCCCAGTGGTGAGTGGCTGAGCTTTTAAAAATCAAACCATATGCTCTTTGAAAATAAAAAGAAATACTCTGGCCTTTGTCACATAAAATCTGATCCATAAAACAGATGCGACAGTGTGGGGCAATTGGCTTGCCCCTGTGTTTCGTGTTTTAATCTTTTTTGACAGGAAAAAAATCAGTTCTTAATGTCTTAGAATAAAAATCACTGTGTTTAACCACAGATCTAGATATGGGGAGGCTGGAAAGGTTTGGGAGATTTTAGGTACCTTTTCCCTTTGCTGTTCATAGATCTCTGCATCCTGCAGGACCTGCTTGTGCCTGCAAGTTGGTTAAAGCTGCATGTAAATCCATGCAGCTCCTGCAGTTTGATCCCAAATGCAGGTCAAAATCTTTATCTCTCGGGCTGCCATCCACGGGCATCCTTCGTGTCCCTCAGGTACAGCAGCCTGGACATGCCACTGAATAAACCCTGGAGTGAGGCAAGACCCATCCATTCACTGTGTTGGTATCCATGGAAAACCTGCTTCCCTTTCCCGTGCAGCCCATGGGGGAGCATCCCTTGTGCCTGGACTTCATGGATTATGCCTGCTGGTTTCAATGCTCTCCTGGGGTGACTGTGCTTGGCTGCCCAGCATCCCAGTAGCTGATCAGGCCCTATTCTGGGTCCAGTCACCTCCCCTGCCCCCGGGGGTACCAGGAGAGTGTTTGGTAGCACTGGGTGACACAATTCTTGTGCTTTTGAGCCTGGGCACACAGAGACTTGTTGAAGGAAGTTTGCTGCTGGTAATAGGCTGGTTTTAAGTGGCACATAAACCTGCCGGCTCTTTATGGAGGCTGTCGGGCAATAAGGACATGGGGAATTATGACAGTAGAGGCATCGTACAATAGTGCTTTGCAGATGATGTCTCGCAGGGGATGTGCTATTTATTTATCTAAAGTAGCAGCTTTGCAGTGCTTTTCCAGAAGAACGGCTTCCAGGCCAGGATGTCTCAGTGCCTGCATCCTCTGCTTCGTATTAGCTCTGACAGGCTCTAAATCTGGGGCAAAGAGGGGTTGGAGGGGTGAGGGAGCGCTGTGGGAGACTCAGGATGATGTGGAGAGGAGCCATTTCCTCCTGGAGACCTGTGATATTTTGTGAGGAAAGCTGGGCTGCTTTTGCTGAGAGCTGCATTTTTTTGTGTGGTTACTGTTGTTTACAAACGGAGCTGTTCATTTAGGAGTAAAACGTTTAATTGCAATTGGCTTTTCTCAGTCTTGCACAGTCTTGCGGCAGCCAGGGAAAGAGGGGAGAGGATGAGAGGCTGTAAAAAAAAGAAAAACATTGGTTTCCCTCTGGGTTTAACAATTGTGCAGGACTTTTACTGCTGCTGCAGCAGGAGACGGTTCCTTTCCTCACGTCTGGCCTGAGCTGGGATGTGCTGTGGCTCTGTCTTGTGGAGCAGCTGCTGTTGTAGCCCTTGGAGACTGCAGCAGGGAGAGGATTCCTGCCTGCAGGAGGGTGGAGGTTCTGGCCAAAGCCTCACCTCTTTAGGGGTCTTGCCTTTAACTGGAATTGACAGACCCCTCCAGTGCTTGTGAAGAAAAATCTCATCCAAAACTGGCAAGGCTGATTCTTGTTTCCTACTGGATGGTGCCTCTCCTTTCACAGCTTTTGACTTGGAAAAAAATCCTCCTTTTGTGCTCCCAAATGGGAGCTGGTGAAACCCATCCAATCTGCCAGGCAGGTGGGGCTGCAAAACAGCTCCACGTTCCTGCACAGAATCCTCCTTCCATCTGAAACAGGCCCAGAGGGTGGCACGGAGAGGGCAGGGCTGCTTGTCCTCCTTGCCGTAGGTGTTTGACATCCCAAGCCAGGAGGAGAGACATTTCTTCTGAGAACGATGCAGAGCTCCTGAGCTCAGCTCCTGCTGATCAATCTCATGAATTAAAAGGAGCCTGGAGCACACCTCAACCCTTTCCATGGGAAGTTATGCAGCCTGAATCCCACTCTGCACTGGCTTTTGCAGGGCAGAATGCTCTCTGTACAGGGGGGATTTAAAACCAATACCACTAACATGATGTAGGACAGATTGCCCATAACATCCTTGTCAGGCAGCAGAATTCCCATTCCCCTTCCTTGAGTGAGAAGGGAAGTGGAGGCCCAGAGGAATGGCCTTTCCCAGGTTCTGTGGTGAGCACTGAGCTGTGCTTGAGTTGTCTCCCTTCCCTCCTCCCTTGTTATATTCTGCATTTCACCCACAACAGTCTCAAACAGCTCATGTTAGTGCTTTGTCTTTCTGTGTTTCTCAAGTGAATAGATGGAGGTCATGATTATAAAAAGAACAAGTAAGTGAAATCCCAGGACCCTGAAGGCTGGTGTTGGTTCAGTGTGGGTTGGTTCAATGACCTCGCTCCATGTCAGGGCTGTGCTCCCTTCCCTGGGGCTGCAGGACCTCCAGCCTTGGGCTGGTGGCTTCATCCAGGAGTGCAGCAAGTGGAGGGGGATGAAAGGGAGGGAATGGTTCCAGGAGAAGGAATTACATAGAGGAGGCAGTGAAATTTCAGCCATCCCTGAGCTCAGCGAGGCTCTCTGTGATCCTGAGAGCTCAGCTTGATCCTCATGGCACACGCGACTTGCAGTGGAGGCCAACAGGCCCCGATTCCACCTAAGCCTGGACTCTGGGTTTGCTTTAATTTTTGCTGTAGCGTTAGGAGGTAGTTTAGGAGTCAGACAAAAAAAGGCAAGGAACAGGCTGTTGTTGGAGTCAAGCAAAGTAAAGCTTTTTCTTTGGGACACAAACTAAAAACCTTTGAGTCCAAACTGAATACTGGAAGAACATTTTGCTCCATGTAACCTTCCATAGGCTGTTCAGGAAAACCCAAAATAACAGCCTCAAAGCGAAGTGCTGAATTGTTGGAACTGGTGCAATAAAAAGGTTTGGCACTTCTGAACCAAAAAGAAAAGAACTTTCACACATTTGGGAGAGAAATAGTACCCCCAAAAGTCTGTCTTTCAATTTATTTGCTCTTTTGTTCCAAAAAACACACTCTGTTTTTGCTTTCTGCTTGCTGGGATCTGATTAAAAGCCCATCACATCTCTCTGTCAGGCCATGCAGCGAGACCTGGTGCTCCCTCAGCACCAGGCAGACCTTTGTGAAATTACAGTGTGTCCTCCTATCTCCAGACCACTCAAATGCAAAATTCCCAGCCTCTGCAGCCAGGATGGAATGAGCTGCTTGGGTCCCACTGCAAATCTCTGGCTGCCAGGATCTTTATCCTCCTTCCTGCCGAGTTCATTTGTGTTTCTCCTGGCTGGTATCTGCCAGCTGCGACCCCAAGGCACATGGGGATAGTTCTTGCAATAAACGGCTTCTTGGTATCACCACAGGAGGGGAATGCCAAGGAAATGTGGGCATATGAATCTAGGGAAGGTGCACAATGTGGGAGGCCATAGCCTTACATGTGGGATGTGACCCTGGAGGCAGCAGACAAAGGGAAAAGGGATGCTTGGCAGATGCTGTTGAGCTGTGGGTCAGTCTGGAAGGCTGGAGGGGGTAACTTCTCTTTTCTATCCCACAAAACAGCAGAGATTTAAAAAATTTGATCTTTGTAAGTGTGATATTGTAGCAGGTTTTGTAAAATGAGAGACATCCAGCCTGAGAGAGTCTGGGGAAAAGAAGCTCTGTCACGTAGAAGAGGGAAGGTTCTGAAATCCCTCCTTAGGCAAATGTCCTCGTTGCAGGATTGCTGACTGTGCCAGAGCCTCCTCCTTCCTGCAAAACAAATGGAAGAATGAAATTAAGCTTCAAGGGACTGATGCATTTTGTAAATAATAATTTAGAGACAAATCCTTTTTTTTGTTGGGCATTTCTAATTGTCTCCTGTCTGCTCACAGCTGGGTGATCTCATTGCTGAGCAAGGCTTGCAGATAGGCAGGTGTACGTGGGGATGTGGTGGGGGGGTCCTGCCATACCCCTCCAAGGATAACACTCCCATGGAAGGTGGGCACACCAGGCAGCCCCTGGCACATTGGGATGCTCATCCACTGCTCCCCTTTGGAGCAGGGAAGGCTCAGCCTCCACCTCTTCGGAGCAGCCTCGCAGGTGCAGAGCACACAAGGAAATCTCCTCCCAAGTTCTTGTAGACAAGAGACCTTTAGGCAGTGTTTGAGCTCATTGCAAGGGGTAAAAGACAATTACACTCCCCACCTCCCTCATCAGGCCCATCCTGTATATAATTTATGATACATCATGTTACATTTTTATTACTACACTGTTTCTCAGGCTCTTGGCTGGCCTGATTCCCAGAAGGCAGTGCAGGAAGGCTTTTGTATCGAGAACTTAAACACGAAAAGCGATTCCTCGTGAGCCTTTGTATCTATATGTGGATTTAACATGCAGTTCCTAAAATAAGGTTTAATATAATGTGGGTTTGTGCATTAATAATTTTCAAGGCTTATTTTTTCAATGGAACTAATACTAGAAAAAAGGCTCAGAAGAAGTAATAGAGGAAATGAGAGTCACCCCAGCCATCTGCATATAATCGCTTCCAGTATAGATTGCAATTGTGTTTGAATTATAGGGCAATTAGTCTGTCAGGGTGGTAAGTATTATACAAGACCCCAGGAATTTCCTTGGAAGCTTGCACTACCTCTTAGCCTTGAAATCCAGAGAGGTTTTAATATGGAAAGACGTGGTGCTGAGCTGTGCTAATGCCATATTTACTGCAGCAGATGTTACGGGGCAGCTGACAAAATGGTGACATTTAAATATTGAGGATCCTAAAACTCAGTTCTGGAGTGGAAGAACTGTGCAGGTGACAGAAGGAGTCTTCCTCAGGAGCAGGAGCTTCCCTGGCAATAGCACATGGTGTGTCCATGTGTGTGCAGAACCTTCCCTTCCATTCGGAGCTGGGAGTCTGGTCTGAGACATTCGTGCTGGAGCATTCCCTAAGTGTGGTAGGAATCTCACTAGAATGCCTAAATTAACAAAATCTGGGAAGTTTTGGTGGAAAGATATATTTAATACCTGGCCTCATTCTGACATGAACGATAACATAAGTGCCAAGGCAGGTTAAAAATAGGCAGCATCCCCAGCAAAGTTCAGGAGACCTGGAGCTGCAGGGGAAAAAATCCAGCACAGAAACAGCCACTGAGGGCAGGGACTGAGTTTATTTCTCCTCAAAAAATGATACTTTGCATGTTCTAACACCTGTGTCTCGGAGGGTCATGTAATGAGTTAATGGCAATTGATAAGTTTCTTCTTAAAGGTTTATCTTCTTGGTACTGCACTGGTTTGAATCCTGCTTGGGCTTAGGAGTAACCCTGTGTGCAGGCTGGAGTGGATAATTTGGGATCAGTAACCCTGTGTGCAGGCTGCAGTGGATAATTTGGGATCTGTAACCCTGTGTGCAGAATGGAGTGGGTCATTTGGGATCCATAAACCCTTTGTGCAGACTGGACTGGGTCATTTGGGATCAGTAACCCTGTGTGCAGACTGGAGTGGGACATTTGGGATCAGCAACCCTGTGTGCAGACTGGAGTGGATAATTTGGGATCAGTAACCCTGTGTGCAGACTGGAGTGGGGCATTCAGGGTCAGCAACCCTGTGTGCAGGCTGGAGTGGATTATTCAGGACTCTCAATACACTTTGCAGCACCTAAGTGACCCTCTGGATTTTTGTGGTTCCCTTTTGCCTGTCCCCCTGCTCTGTCTCATCTGGTTTGATTGCAGGATCCTTGGAGCACAGCTTGTCCTTTGTCCAGCTCCTCACACACAGAAGCAACTTCACTTCAACCTCATTATTTCTTTCAGAGCTCCTGTTCTTTGTCCATTGCTTTATCCAGCTCTCTCTCCTCTGCTGCCCTCAGGAAGTGACCTCCCAAAAGCAGGGCACAGAGAAGTATGTTCTCTGCTCCTAGGCAATAATCACACTGGCAAAGGGAGAAGAAGTTCAACATCCAGCCAGGAATCTCAAGGAAAGCCTGCCCTGTGTCCTGGCAGGCTCCGAGAGATTTGTCTCTGCCCGCTCCAAGATGTGGACACGAGGGATCTTCAACAAGAATCTTCTCGCTGGCAATTCTCCGTATTTATTTTCTGCTCCAGGATTCACAAGGTGCTGGGCTTTGCACAACATGAAGAGCTTTAGAGATAAGGGCAGAAGAGAGAGGAGTGAGAAATTCTGCTGCAGCCTTGAAACTCCACCAGTGATGCTGAAATATCTCTGCATTTCTCAGAAGGATGTTTCCAACCTTGACTCCTAGGGAGGGAGATGCAGGGTCTGAAGAAATCCAATTTCATGTGAGACACAGAATATTTGGTAGATGAAGTGCTGTGGCTGTTCCTCGCTTTCCTCTCTGTGCTTGGAATTGAAGCAGCTCCCTCTCTGCTGTGAACCAGCCCGAGCTTTCTCATCGCTCCGGTGTGGATGGATCCCCTGTTTCCTCATGCGGAAGTTCATCTAAGGTACTGCCTTCCCAAAATTGCCTGGCCTGCAGGCAGCGGATCTGGGGAATGTAGGAACTGTGGGCTATAAATACAGGGCTGTGAGCAGCAGCAGGGCTGTTGGGGAGCCGGGATCTTAGAACATCTGCAGTGAGTCTGCATGGATTTGCAGCATCCGTGATTCCCTGGATGGGTTTTCCTTGTGTTCCAGCGTGCAGCTCATTCTCCAGCAGATGATCACATGCATGAAGCGGTGCGGTTTCACTCAGGATGTTGCCCCAAGTCTGTTCTTCCCTGCTGCCCTGGCACTAAGCAGACTTTTCTCCTCTCTCCCTACCTGGCTCCCAAACTCTCACCCAATTTGATAGCTGGTAAGACGATAACACTCTTCTCCACAACCTGTTGCTCTCCTTGCATCGTTATTCGCTCCCAGATTGTGAATGAAAAATCTCACTGCATTTGAGGGCGTGCTTGTAGCTGGTAATTAACACCCAGCACGCTCTGCCAATGCATCTCATCGTTGCTTTAAAGAAACCTAGAGCTGGAACAGAAGCCACCCGGAAAAACAACGTCTGCCAATTGAGTTAAACCTTAAGTAAAATCCCCAGCCAAATGTCTGTGGAGTGAATCTGGGAAGGATCCTGGCTCCTGCACTCAGCTTGGGAGGTGTTTTCCAGCTACAGGTCCCAAGAGATAGTGAACCTTAAGCACTAATGGGACTTATGCAGATATATCTCCCCCTCCTGTATGCTATGTTCCAGCTGGGACTGATGCTTTATGGGGAGTTAACTCCTCCAAATGTGTGGTGGAAGTGCTGACAGAGCCGAGTTTTAAGCACTGCTAATGGAAATGTCTGCTTTCCAGCTGAACTGGGGAGTTGGGGTTAGACACGGCATACACAGAGGCAGAGTAAGTCCTGTACTAACAAATTAAGTTTGCAGCTTTCAAGGGAAGGACTGATCTGTAGACAGAATGCGCCTGCTGGCCATGTGGCCTGGCTCCAGCACTGTGGATTGCTCTCACCCATGTGCCTTTTCCCCTCTTTGTCATCCTTTCTTGAACATGAGCTTAACAGAAAGGCTGACCAAAAGCCTCCCTAGCAAACAAAAGCCCAAGCCAAAGCAGCTGTCAGAGCCCAGCGTGGGAGTTTTCACTGCCCTGATCTCCCCACACTTTCGGGCATATATGGAGCTGGGAAAGAGGAGTTTAATGGAGCTGATATCATGGAGAGCAGCCTTGTCCCCAGTGGCCAGATTGCCCTGTGCTTCTCTGATGTGACACCACTTCCACCAACCATGTGATCTCCAAATGTGTGGCATTTTCTGGCTGCTATAAATTAAATGCCTGTCTGCAGAGGGAGGGAGGAGCTGGTGCATTAACCCTTTCTGCATCCACTGCACTTACAGAGAGTGCAGGGGGGTTGTGTGTGGGTGTGTGTTTTGTTTTGTTTCTCCCCAGCTGCTTTGCCTCCCCTCATTTTGCTCTTGCTTCTGTGTGACTCTGGCTCCTGAGAGCACTCCAGAGAGTCAACAACCAGCAGGGCCATCAGAGTGACCATGCCCAGCTCCTGACCACCCACAGGCAGGAGCAGGCACAGTCTCACGTGGCCTGGGTGCAAAGTGGGAGGAGAATCCGATCCACAGTTTTGTAGCTGAGGTGATATTGCACCTACAATAAGAACCTGCAAAGTGGCTGCAGCTCCAAGACCTCCTGGGACACAGGTTTTAGTCTGAGGTCTTTGTAGCTCTTTGGTTACTTGTGCCATAGTGCCAGAGAGCGATGTGTGTGTACGTGCATACACAGACATAAATAAACAGACACTCATAGTAAGAGACAATTTGCTGCTTCAAAGAGTCCAAGGGCCAGAACTGGAGAGGCATTTGCATGCCTGAGGCTGCACTGAAATGGGACAAGACCCAAGTGAGTTAGGCACATAATTGCTTAGAACTATTTTAAATACTCCTGGGCACACCTATGTATCCCCAGGGGTCTATATTGCCTTAGAAAACCTGGTCCTTAAGCAGTAAGTAGCAGGAGAGACACAGTAAGGATCACAATGTTCATTAGTTGGGGCAAAGAAAGTACCTGTGACTTGCCCAAGCTTACATGAGAAGGCAGTGGCAGAATATCTCCTTTCTTCCACTGAGCTACATCCCAGTGCCAGCTCTCCCCTCTCCCATCAGCACCAGGGGAGAACAGCAGGAGACTCAATCCCACAGCTCACCTGTTCAAGGTATTGCATCTGGGCCAGTCTGTAGTCACCAAGCACAACCCTTAGACCAGTGTAAAGAAGTTCCTCAGGAATCCATGGGCTCCCAGCAGCAGCAGCTACAGTTGCAGGCTGTGTGACTCTGGTTTGGGCCCCTCCACCCCTCCTTCCATCTCCCCTCAATGTTTGTCTGCTATTTCCTTTTGATTTGCAGCTTTACCGAGCACCGAGTTTGCAGCAGCCTGTGATTACCCTGTGTGGAGCCTTTCCCACTGACAGCATGATGAGAGGAGACAGCGCTCGGTGCATATACAATTTAAGCCAAGCAGGAGGCCAGTCCAACACCTCACTTGCCAATTAACTGAGTCGATATTGTGCACAGGATAATGTTTGTTGTTTGCCTCTGTTGCTAAAACACTTGCAGAATGTTTAGAGCCATACAGCAATGTCCCCACCTCCCTGCTGCAGGGATGAGCTCTCTGTCTAAACCAGGACACTGGTGCTCTGAAGAGAACAGCCACACAGGGAAAAGGGAACCAGGGACCTCCGTGGTTTGTGTCCTTCAGGGGTTTGTATGAACGCAGCAGCAGCTACTCCAGGCCTGGTCAGGGTGGGGGAAGACGACTCTCTTCCACTGATCAGCCAATACAGTGTGTAGATGCAAGATAAAAAGGCCTTCAAGAAGATGTGGGGCAGTGGTGAGACCATCTGCAAAGTACCCACAGAAAGGAGTCATGGGAAAATGTGGTTCCCACCAACCTCCCTTAATTCCTGTGTCACAGTGAGCCGTGCCTTGCTCTTGGACTCACTGAGGCTGGTGTCTGTGTTGTGTCCACCCACCCACCAGTTCAAGGCAAAGGGAACCCAGCAGAGACAAACCACCAGGAGATGCAGGTATCTCCTACGTAGCAAGTTCCTTCCCTGGGAGCAAACCTGCTGGCAGCCCTGTGGCACCTGGGCACGGCCGCTTGTGACTTCCAAGCAAACAGCAGCCCCTGCCAAAGGTACTCACTGCCTTACTTTCCATTTTCTGAGAGTGAGCTCCCACTTATTCCCAGGGGTAGGTGGGATTTGGAGGCACCTTCCCGTCTCTCAGGTGGGAATCGCTCATGCTTGCAGGTGAAGCAAAAGGCATGTTCTTGGCAAGGCTCACCCTTCTGCTGGAGGACTTTGAGATTGCCCCAGGCAAACTGATGTTGGCTGCCTCAAGACAAGTTTCTGCCTCGGGTTTATTTCTTTTCCTGAAGTACATAGACAGTGTTTTCCTGCCTCTCTGCAGTGACATGATGATGTATGTCCATGAGGCACTTCCAGGCCCCAGGCAAAGGTGGCTGCAGAAGCACATTGGCACACAGGTCCATCAGCGCAGATGGTGGGCCATACCAGCCCTCCTTGTGTGGAGATAGGGGGGTGATGGCAGCACAAGAGAGGAGAAAGGGCCACACACCATTTTCCTTTGATATTTGCACCCTTCATTCATTGTTATCAGTAATACAAAACATCAGTGTCCACTGGAACCTAACTTGAGCTCAGAAGAGGCCTCTTATGATGATCATGAATAAAAAAAATCCCTATTAAGATGAAGCCTCATCACTCCATTCCTGTACCAGCTTCCTGTGTTTCCTGCTTGTTCTCTCACCATCCTTCATCATGTGCCATGTTCACTGAAAGCACCTGGTGACCACAAGCATGGGCTGTCCCCTCTTCCCCTTCTCTTCCTCTCTTCTGAGCTTCACCAGGAAGTATTTATTAAGTGTCAAAGTGATAAATGAAAAGTCGTATTTTATTGTGAATTATTCCAGCCCTGCAGTGGAGCCCAGATCTATCGCCTCAGAGAGTTATTAACTGCTTACCGCAGAGAGCTATAAAATCCTCATCATTTTCTCCAGTCTCTGCTCTGTCAGGGTGAGCCAAAGAGAGCCAGATTATCACACAAGATGGTTGGGAAGCTGCTTCCAAAATTCTCCTTTGATTGGAGTCTAGTGTTGGCTGGAATGATTTCATCAGAGCCAGACAGGTCTCTTGTGAAACACCTTTGCTGGGGTTGGTTGTTCCCAGCGTGTGCTTCTCGTTTTCAGGCTGCATCACTCCGGGCCCTCGTGAGCCAGCCCTGGGGAATCTCACTCTGACAGTGGTGTCTGTATTTCTTCCCTTGGTGGTTTTTATTCAGAGGCACAATAGTAAGAAAATGCCACTCCAGGTGCATTTCTCTCATTGTCTTTCTCCAAAGACGCCCCAAAGCTTTCCAAATAGGTGAAGGTGTTCACATGCCCTTCATTGCTGCACTTGGGATGTAAATATGTCAAGTTCATCAAGTCCATTTGCCCAGGCTGCAAAGCAAATTCCTGGTAGGGTTTCACCACTTCAAGTGCCTGAATAGGAGCCGAATTCCTGTTGACACCAATTGAATTAGGAATGTGCCCTTCACTTCTTCTACTTGATGAGAAATGATCTTGGCTCCTTGTGTCCTGCAGCCATCTCAGAACAAAGGAGGCCCTGCTGGCTTTTCCCATAGTCTGCTGCCGTTTCCATCAGCGTTGCCTCCGTGCTTCTGAGCCTTGCACTGGCACAGGTTGGTTCCCAGGCAGCTGTGGATGGCTGAGTTGTGTTGGTTCCTGTGCCCAGAGAGGACCTGGGTCCCAGGACGTGGGTGGCACGATGGCCTGGCGAGCGTATTCAGGCAACTGTTGTTTCCCAGGTGGTGCAGGAGTCATTGCTGCTCTCTCCCCAGTGTCTGACAAGGACTGACATCTCAGCCCTTGTTCCTGCCTGCAGCAGAAAGGCCAAAGATTGGCTGCACCCAGAGGACTGCCAAGGCCTTTCACTAAGCCCTGGTGATGCAAGGCTGGACACTTGGGTGGTGCAGTGCAGAAGGAATTTGTCCTGACTTGATGAGTTTGTTGTCACTTTTCTCACAGGTGCTTTTTCTGCTTCAGATTTTACTCCTGCTCTCCATGGTAATGACTTCTCTTTGTAGTACTGGTCATCCAGAAAAGGTTGGCTTTGGAGTCTAGCAGGATAGAAAAAGGTTTATGTTGATCAAGAGATGAAGGCTGCCCTCAGCTTTCCAAAGACATTTGACAGCTCAGTTCATAGGTCTCCCAAATCTTCTCCAGAGTTTGTTTGCAATCAGAGGATACTTGAGAGGTAGAACGAACCTTTCTTAGGATGAATATAACAAATACTGCATCATCTTCCATACCTTCATATAGATGGGCTTTACTCTGTGTCTGTCTCTGCTTGAATTTGCAGCCTGGGAAGGGAGTAAAAGTGCATGTACAGAGTGTGCTTTGGAGTTGGACAGGCTTGCTCAGAAAGGAGAGGGAAACCACTGAAGGAATAGTTGAAAGCCAGTGGATTCAATCCCTTGACCTGCAAGATCTGTTGTTATCTTTTAAGATCTGGTAGGTGTAAAGATGGACTAAATTCATGTTTGGAGCTTTACTTCTTAGTCAGGGATACAACATCTGAAGCAAGATGCTCAACAGCATCTAGGTCATCCTCAAGTGCAGCAGGCATTTTATGTGCTCCAAAACAGCACCAGCAGCAGAGGGGAGAGAGGAAGAATCATAGCTTGCAGCTTGGTGGACTCTTGGGGCGCTTGACATGTTGCTGCCTTCATCAAATGAAACTCCACTTCTAATTATAACCCATAATTATAGCCTTCAACCAGTGTGATTTGTAAAGAGAGGGGTCATAGAACTGAGATCACTCTGAGATTGACTGTGCAGTGGATATCAGTAAACATCCCTGCCTGCCTCCCAGAGCCTGACAGAGACAGAAAGGGCTAATGCAACACGGCAGGGCACGCAGCTGGATTGATAGGAGCAGTGGTGTGGCCTCTGGCCCCTGAAGATATTACGTGACAAGGCAGTGAAAGCTGCAAACACGAGGGCAAACCATCTATTCAGTGTGACAGTATTAGACAGAGGTTAAGAATCTCGTGGACTGCTCTCAGCGTCGATGAATGGGCTCCAGCAGGCATCTGCATTAACGTGCTCAGTGCCAGGCTCCTGCTTTGTGCCAAACCAAACACCCCCATGTCAGAGGCAGAGCCCATCACACTGAGCCTGCACCCAGGGCAGGAGGGTCCTGTGTCCCTGGAAAAGGGAAAGCTGGGAAGCCCAGGGGGTTTGAGTTACAGGTGAACTTTTTAGGAGCGTGTGATGACAAGTAGTTTTGTTTTGTTAGCTGGAAAACCCTGTAGTCAGACTGGATGTGTTGTTGTAAATGTTACAGTTTTGGCTTGAGATTCTGGTCATGGGTCTCATGCTTTTCTACTGTGTATTTGTTTAGTGGCCTCCAAGCGTGGTGCAAGTTCCTCTCCCGGGGCTGGCCCCAGGTGCAACAGAGACTCTGTGTGAGTAAGGGTCAGTCCTCTGGGTTGTCTGGTCAGAAATAACCTGCAGGTTGCTCTGCTCTGGCCTCTTGCACTTGTCAAGCTTGGAGAAGTGCAATGGGTGACATCTGCACTGAGTTGAATAAGTTGTGGTTCCTCCCATGCTCTTCTGGTTTGGATCTAAGTGATGGAGAATTAGTGCTGCTCTTTGGTCAGCTCTGCCAGGGAACAGTTTATCTCCTGGTTAATATTTGTGTTTCAGATGCTACTGAAATACTTCAGACTCAGCTTACACTGGGTCCTTGGTGTGGTAAGACAGCTGAGGTGATGGAGACAGAATGGAAAATCAGAACCAGATCCTCTCTCATTTGCCTGGTGGAATAATTTCCTTGGACTTAAACTGTGTGGGAAAGGAGACAGGACTTACAGTGCTCTGCTGATTGAGATGAGAAAGTTGGTTTGGCTTTGCTCCATCCAGCTTGACTTTGAGTTTGTTTTCCCTGGAAATGGGTTATGCAGCTGTGTGTCCTTTGACTCACCAACTCCTGCACATCTCGGCCCATTTCAGCCCTGTTTGATGGAGGGGCAATGGTCTTCAAAGGGATGGTGTCCATACAAGTTTCACAGAAGGAGGGGCGAGGAAGAGGAAAGGGACTTTGGAAGGCTCAAATGCCCAGTTCCAGCTTTATCAGTTGGAGAAAGAGGTTCAGAACCTCTCCCCAGCTGAAAAAGCTTCAGTAAGAGCTCACAGGCAGCGAAGAGTGAAACACGAAATAATTTAGAAATTTGATTTAGCCGTGCTGGTGTTCAAGAGTTTCATCTTTATTTATCTTCATAGTAATACAGAATCCAGTTGGCTCGAAAGTGTGCAGACATCTAATGAGAGACCGTCTGACCCCAGCCTGCCACAGACCGAGTGGGTAAGGTGGCCAACAGCCATTTTACAGATGGGCAACTGAAGCAAAGAGAGATTAAATTGTGTTCTCTGAGACCCACAGGGTGGCTGGTTGGCTGTCAGCCAGTTCTCTCTTCCTTTCTTGTCTCTAATTCGATTCTTTGATCAGAGGGTTTGGCTTTTGTCTCTATAGCTCATCCAACCTTCTTCTTGTTTCCAGCAGTCTCGTTACAGATTGTAGCAGGCTCTGCTGTGCTGGCACGATGATTGTTCTTCTCGGCAGGATAGGATGTACGTCTGAGTAATTCTTTGCATGAGTTGTCTTTCTCTCGGAGACGTTTCCCTGGTTCCTGTGATACAGAATAAATTGCAGTACACAGCTTATTAGAAAAACAGCGAAAAAAAAAGCATAAACAAACCTTCAAAATCAAGGCAGTTCAAAGAAGAAAGCAGCAGAGTCCGACACAAACAAGCTGTAGGAATGCAGTTAGAAACTCTCCCACCAGGTTCTGGGGTAGACTTGCCGACAGCCTCTGCTCCCTGGGTCATCCGATGCTGAAGTCTGGGTCGATCACGTTTACAGTCATATTTCCACCCTCTGACCTGCACAGCAAAGGCCATCCTGCCCTGCAAGGCAGGAGCTGGGGCGGAATGCTCAGCTTCTGAGATGCTTCCCAGCACTGCCCGTGGTCAGATCCTCAGTGTTCCTGTCATCCAGCTGCTTTCCCGAGGCAAGGAAACCTGTGTCTGAGTGTTTCTGGAGGAGCCCAGCACATCCCCGGAGCTCTGCTGGCCAGGGGGTGTGTGCAGTGCTTTTCACTGTGAGCTGCTGCCTTGAGACACTGTGGGGGTTTGACAACCTGTGGGAAGATATTCCAGGCCAGCAGACTTCCCATCTCCTGGCACCTGGAGCAGAAAGCACTTCATGCCATGCTCTTTTTGGAAAAAACAGCTCCCACCCCTCTGCACCTCTTAGCAATGCAGCAAAATCTTTCCCAGCTAAAAATCAGATTTACCAAGAATGTCTTTATTGATTTACAGGGTTCACCTTTATGAACATCTCCAGTATTCCTCTCTGGTCAAAATAAAGCAATATTAAACATTGCAACAATAAATCCAGGGCACCCTCTTCTCTCCAGGGTGTAAGGTTATCCAAATGTATGCTCTTGTATTTATCGTTTACCAACAGCACTATTTAAACTACAATATTTGACAGGAGCGGTTGTGTCAGGTGTGATGGAGTGTATGTTATAAAAGGACATTAAGAGAGACTTTGCATTTGTCCCTCAAACATAAAGTCGATTTTTGCATGATTGGTACTTCAGAGATCATCTCCAGCACAAGATTAACTGGGAACGGCACTTGGGGAAGTCAGATGGCTGGGATCCAGTGGCTCTGTGCTGCAGTCTCCAGGAGGGCTCTGCACTTCTGCAGGGGGCATAAAAGGTCACCTGTGCTGTGCTGCAACCTCCAGGTGTCACCTTTTCAGAGGAGATCCCACCTCTCCTGAAGATTTTGAGTTGGAGGCAAAAAGTTTTAACTTCACCAGGCAACAATGCATTCAATAGAATCATAGAATCAGCTGGGCTGGAAGAGACCTCCAAGATCATAAAGTTCAACCCTTGATCCAACCCCACTGTGATTACCAGATCAGGGCACTGAGTGCCATGTCCAGTATCATCTTAAAAACCTGCAGGTACGGTGAATCCACCACCTCTCTGGGCAGGCCATTCCAATGCCTGAGCACTCTCTCTGTAAAAAATTTCTTCCTAATATCCAACCTAACCCTCCCCTGGCAGAGCTTAAGCCCTTGCCCTCTTGTCCTACATTCTGCAGGAGTGAGCAGTGTCTGTAAACTGGCCCAAATCTGCCTATTTTGATGTCTGCCTTTGATCTGAGAGTTAACCTGGTGAGCACACAGGTCTGCCTTGGTCTTGGGAGCCCTTCTGGGCACCAGCCCTGAGCAGAAGTGTTAATGCCCCATCGCATGGCAGGTGGCTGAGGGCAGATGGGTCAGGAACTGACCCTTGCACAAAGTGTGACTGGTAAGGATTCCCTGCTGAGCTGGGGAAAGAATGGAGGGAACTCAAGCGAAGCCACAAGCTCAGTGTGAGGCACAAGGCATCAGAGGTCTGTGGTGCATGGAGGCACCTCCATGAGTGAAGGATGTGTGGAAAATACCCTTTGGATACAGCACAGGGCATAGGGGAAATACAGCATGATGCTGGCTCGTGGAAGGACAACGAAAAACATTTCTGTAGAAAGGCTTTTGCTAAAAATGTACTATTTCATTTAAAGGAATGAGGAGAACTGTAGCCCCTGGATAAACTGGTGTGTGTTTACACGTCTCCAGCTGGTTATCACAACTCGCCTTGTATTTTCCAGTCGTGGTTCTTGTCCTGGGAGGGATGGGCTGGCCAGAGCAGTGAATCCTGGCCATGGAGCTGACAGATGACGTGCCAGCCTGGAGCTGGGGGCCCATGGCCAGTACTAATTACTGGCCAGTTTTCAGCTGCAGGCACCCTCTGATAGAGCTGCCCCCCCTGCACTGCCTGTTGTGCAAACAGAGCCTGAACCTCAGGGTGCTGCACAGCCAGGCAGGGAGGGCAGAGTGTTTTTCTCAAGGCTGGCAAGGCAACTGGTGGAAGAGGCAGGAACAGACAAGGTCTTCTCCGTTACCTCCTGCAGCTTCCGTGCCACTGTCCTGAGGAAGATGCAGTCTCTAGGGTGGGAGACAGGGACATTTAAAATCAAGACTGGGGAAAAAAAGGAACAGGGCACTCAGGTGTTTCTTCATCCCTCAGGTAACTCTGAGCTGAAGCGTGTGGATCTGAGCAAGGAGGAGGCATTAGTTTTGTAATCCCTTGTTTGCAGAAACATGAGGCTCTTGGCATGCTCCGGGATCTTAAATGACTCCCGTAATCTATTTACCAGTGCTGTGAAGTTCACCCTTTTATACTAGATTATGGTAATAATGGTATTGTGCAGCAGATGAAATTGGTTTTTCTACACAGTTTTGTTTCATCTCAGTGGCTAAATGTGCGAAATAAAAGGTGCAATTGGCAATATTTTCGTGGGTAAGCCAGTTCCCTCCCACATCCACCCTGGAAACACAGATCCTCCCTCATATCCTGGGGACAAGCTGGCTGCCAAGCAATGCATGAAAGGACTGTGAGAAGCAAGGGATTTTTAAAATTTATATCTGCCATTAGGATAATTTTTGAAATTTGTGAATTTTCAGATGATCTGGGACTGTTAAGAGATCTCATGTGGGCTGGCCTCTACCATGGACTGTGGCAGCCCCCAGGGATACTGAAATCATATCCATTTTACTTTCCCAGTTGCACACTCCAGCAAAAAGTGCCCCACATGGATATAAGAGGCATGAATACAGCTCAGGAGGCTCTGCTGTGCCTCAGCATCCTCTTTAACTCAACTCTTCCATGGGAAGTATTTACAGGAATTGGAACACTGACCTCTTTTCTCATCCCTTTATGAACTTGCGGTTCAGAAGAGATGTCAAAAACCAGCATTGAGGGTGTCCCTTAGTAAAAGTTCATGTCTTTTTTTTTTTCCCCAAAAATCAACTGAACCCCTCCTAATTTCCCATTTTCTTGTTTGGGACCAATCAGTGTTGGTCATACTGAGCCAATACACCAGGGAGAATTATGTCCCTGAGACACAAACTTTCCCTCCTGTAATGCATTTTGGTCCTTTCTCTTCATGAGCTGCTGGAGTCGGTAAAATTCAGACTATGGATTCTTATCATGCATCCCAGATTTGCCTGGATGAATATCCAAGCTAGGAGTCAGCTTAGAAATTTCCCAAGAAGATTTTGTTGTTTTCATGTTCTGAACAGATAGCAAACTTTATCTTACGTTTTGCATGGAGTGGTCCAATCCCAGCCTCTCACCTTAATCAGGGATTTCTGCAAATCACCAGTGTCCTAACAATGGGGCCAGGGGAGAGCAAAGTCTTTTCTTAGCTTCACTAACATGTTCTTTAAGTTTAATCTGGAAGATTTGTATCAGGAAGCAGAGAGAGACTGGGAAGAAGTGCTGCTTGTTTTGGAGGGGGTGAGAAAGTAGGTCAGGCAGCGAAGTGTATTATTGTTCCCAATTCATTGCAGAGTGTGCACTCCAGGAGAGGAGCAAAGCTTTGTTGTACCACTTTGGTGAGTGGTTCCCTTCACGTGGGAACCAGTGATGGTAAAAAGCCTTCAAAACTGAGCAGAAGTGAGTCCAGGCTGAGCCAAAATGCAGCCACCTTCAGGGCTGAACACAAAGGGGCTTCATGAGCCCAGTCCTGACCATGGGCAAGCATGTAGCCCTAGAAATACCAGGTTGGGAAGGGACAAGGGTGTTTTATACACACAATCACGTCAGAGTGCTGTGGATTTCCCCAGAGGGGATCCTCACAGCTGGGAAAAGCAGCAGGCTGGTTTCTGCCTCTCCTGCCTGTAAGCTCATTAGCTTTCTCACCCATTTCTTAATGAAGAAACTCCTCTCACCAGTCCCTGCCTCACTGGTACCAGTAGCCCCCTGTCCTAGTTTAAACCCAGGTGGAAATTAAGCCCCATGCAGCTGCTTGCTCAGCCTCCCTCTCTGCCCACCCAACCTGGTGGAAGGGGGAGGAGAATCAAAGTAAAACCTGTAGGTTGAGATAAGAACAGTTTCATAATTGGAACTAAAGTTAAAAATACAGTAATCATGGTAAATGTTAATGATAATGATACTAATAAAGGACAAAACGAGTGATGCACGATACGATTGTTCACCACCTGCTGAGCGATGCCAGACCCCCCTTCCCAAACCCAGGTAACTCCCCCCCGTTTATATACTGGGCATGACATTCTGTAGTGTGGAATAACCCTTTGGCCAGTTCAGGTCACCTGTCCCAGCTGTGTCTCCTGCCTGTCCTGGCTCTGCTCTCTCCCTGTTTGCTTTTTGACCCTCCTCACTGGCAGAGCAGACAAGAAAAAAGCCCCTGACTTGGGATAAGCACCATTTAGCAACTAACCAAACCATCAGTGTGTTATCAACACCCTTTTCCTTCTGAACCCGAAACACAGCGTTGTAACAGATACTGGGAAGAATTAACTCTGTCCTGGATGAAACCAGGACACCCCCCAGCAAGTCAGAGCCTTCTTTTCTTCTGTTTCCACTGCAAATGAGCACCTGGAAATAACCTGGAACCACGCACATCCCTGAGAGCTCCTTCACCACAGCCTGGAAGGGAAGAGGGACAGGCCTGCCAGTGCCACATGGGGAGTTGGACAAACCACGTTTAACTTGCAGGATGTGACAAGATTATGACTCTGCGGTGATGGTGAGGAGGGAACCAGCTGCAGTGTGACAAACAGCTGCTTTCACACCTGCAGTGACAAGCACATGTGTCAAGAGCGTGGAGCTGTGTGAGCCCAAGCCTGGGGTGGACACTCAGCTGCCTGGCCCTCTCTCCTGGCATTCCACATCAGCCTTGGGGCTTAGACAGGATGGGAAGGGTGTGGACTTGGGTTTTTAATCTTCAGTCTAATTTTTGGCAATAATCGTACATAATCTTCATGCACTGCTTTGTGTCTCAGCTTCATTCATCACAACGTGATGGCCAATTAGTCATCTCTAACTATTAAGCAATGCTAACAGCTACTTTAAATGCAAGCAGAGCCTTAATCTAGTTCTAACTCAGATGGATGGTGATACTTCTAATTAGGACATCAAACAGAGGAGAAATGTGTTATGTTTATAACAGAGGGAGCCTTTGCATTGAACTATTTCAGGAATAATTATGTGTTATCTTTATTAACACGGCCCAAGTTAGTAAATAATGGGTCATGCTTTTGCATTTGGGGTGCTAAATATCATAGATTCGGGCTAAACTCCAGATTTCAGTGCTGTCTGACTTGCTGTGAGATGCTGCCTTGCCAGAGCATTCATCACAGGTACAGGTTTAATGGGAAAGGGGTGTCAGGGCTTCCCCACACCCCACCCAACTTCCTTGTAGCCAGTTCCTCTCGCTCATCCTGCTGCTCTGATTGGAATCTGGGTAAAGCTGAATAAAGTCCTTCCAGAGGAAAAAAAAGTAAATTAAAAACGGGTGAGGAAGCCATTGCAATAAACAAACATTGATATACATCCTCAGATGGCCTAAGTGGTGTGTGTGCCAAAAATCAGATAAACACCTACCAGGTATTGATGAGCAAATTTGAACTGAACATGTCCTTCACCAGAGGAGCTGAGAACCTGCTCACTCCCTGGTTTGGAGATTAATAAGAGGGAGAGGGGGGAATCCAAGAGAAGTTGTTTTGAAAGCAGAAGCTTTCTATTTAAAACAACAAACAGGAAAAGGGGAAAAGATCAGTGTCAAAATTCATTGGGGGGGGAAAGAAAAATATGGAAATTAGTTAAAACTGAATGCATTTCTTTCTCTAGAGAGGAGCCTCTGATTTTCTGTAGCCTTATTAGTCAGCTTGTTCCTGTCTCTCCTATTGCAAGAGGCAAGGGCGGACAGAAAGCCGGTGCATCAGACTGTGAGAGCTGCAGGACACTCTGCACATATATTTACAGCATTAATATTGCCATTCCTTGATTCCTGCTTTAATCGACCTTCTTTTCTCCTAATGAGCCACTCAGCAAGGTGTTTGCCCCTTGCAGTGCAGTATTATGTTCTCTTTTTTGCTCTTCCACTGCAGACCCACATTTAGGACCTCAGTGAAAGAATCGCTTATCCCCTCGTTCCTCACATCTGGACTGATGTGCCCAGGAAGGTTCTTTGCTGACCCTGGCTGGAAAAGCCTTGGCTGTGCCTTTCTCTTCGAGAAGCACAACTGGTTCAATGCAACAGCCTCACTGAGGGTCCTGCAATCTCAGGACATGGTACCAAATTCCCCGACGCTCTTTCGTACATCTTCTCTTTGGCATTTGCTGTGAGACTCCACGTTTTCAGGGTCACCTCATCTGCCTGCCTTTCCTTATGGAAATGCTCCAGCCAGGCGTGTAACAAATGGCTAATGACTCTGGTGTGGTGCTGGCTCTGTTGGGAGGCACTGATGGCCCGCCAGGCGGAAGGGCCGCCTGATGCTCATTAAACCCAGGAAATGCCCTGCAGCTCTGCAGGAATTGCAACGGTAAAACAAGCGTGGAAAGACAATGCAGGGTATCGAAGGTGCCTCCAGCCAGCCTGGCCTGTGTCCAGAAGCCAAGCCAAGGGAGCATCTGGGATGGAGGATCTGGGATGGAGGATCTGGGATGGAGGAAGCTTTTAAGGGCTGAAAAAATCCCCAGTGAGCTGTTGGCGTCTTCAAATCCTGAACTAGATTCGTCTAGAGGAACTGATGGAGGGCTTTTCCAGGGCCAGTCCCTTTTTTTGGAAGGATAAAACAGGCAGAAGAAATTAAAGTGGATCTAAGGGTTGACTTAGGTTGCCATCTTTGGTCCACCTCAGGTTCAGGTCCAGGCTGGAGTCAGCTCTGTGGTTTCACTGCGGTGCGATGCATAGACTGTGCACAGGGCTTTGTCCTCTGTGTGGTAGTTTTAGATTTTAGGCTTTGGCTGGGTTTGTTGGTTTTTAGGCCTTCCTGGGAAACAAGGCAGGTGACAAATCAGAGGTATTCCCAGCTATCTCACATCACATGAGATATAAGGGTGATGGAGGAAGAGCTGGCACACACTGTCTTCAGACACTTCCTTCGGTCAGTCTCTTTGGTGCAGTCTCTTCTCCTGTGGCCGGGTCAGTCTCTCCTCGGGCAGGTGGTGGGGAGAAGAATCACAGCTCGGGGCTGATCACTTCACTATTTGGGTAATGCAGTGCCTTATCTGTCTTCCTTGGGTGTATATATAGTACCAATATAGTACCATTTGA